>CM070022.1:10708451-11028451 GCA_036247105.1 Cirrhinus mrigala
AAACAGCATTTTTTTGTGGTAAACTCTAAAAATAGTTCAATCCAATAAGTATTGTCTATTGTAACACATGCTGAAGATTAGCAGATAGGCTGTCGATTTATTAAATGATAAGCCGTTTATTCAAGCGTAGTGAAGCCTCTCCTCCATTAACATCCTGCCAAACCGGAAGCGTTAGCATTAGCCGTTACGCTTTTTTTGGCTTATGGTTGCAGGCTTGCCTTTTAGTAGCTTTGATGTCATCGGAATCATTGATCCATATTGGAAGTTTGAGACTGTAAGTTTTGAATGCTTCTATCTTCTAAATGCGAATTTTGTCATTGTTTTGGAGCACACGCTTATAGATAACCTCAAGGCTAACATATTCATACTAAAAAACAATAAACTTAAATTTTGATTTTAATAAGAAATGTTTCTTGAGCAACAAATCAGCATTTTGGAATGATTTCTGAAGGATCATGTGTAACAAAAATGTTATAACTCATAATATTACTGTTTTTGCTGACTTGGAGACCCAAATTCAGAACTTGACTAGATCAGCCTTGCCAATCGAAATTCAAAACAAGTTTTTTCTATCATGCCATGACAATTTACACAAGACGAAAATTGCTGAGAGTAGAGACTGGACTCTGACTTGCAAAACAACGACTTGGACCCTTGTCTGGTGTTAAAGTTCAGCCTCACACTCGGTTCGGTTATGCGAGAGCACAGCTGTATGGCAGCGCTCCTTCAGAGATCACCTAACACCGCAGTGAGCCGCAGAACAGTATGGATGTGTATACTGATACTATTATGAATCATAAGAGACGCAGCTTTACGCATATTTGACAGTGGGGAAAGCGGTTTTGGAATGAGTGAACTGCAGTCAGACGGACTAACAAGGTCTCTTTTGGCTTGTGGTTTTGACTCAGGTGAGATTCGCTTGTTGAACAAAAGGAGCTGCTCCGGATGTCACAGAAGCACAGTTCAATAAGCAATACGAAGCCGTTCCACTCGGCACAGTACACAAATTATTACCTCCCAAACTTAATTCAAATCATGGTTTTTCCAACGGAGAGGCCGTGTTATGTGACAACAGACTACTCAACACAGTTTCCTAAGAAACAAGCTAGCGGTTTTCGTTTTATAAAAAAAAAAATGATTATCTTATAAAGCCTGAGGGAGGTAGTTGCGCACACAGCCAAATAGAAAGAAAGAAAGGGAGGGAAAAAAGTGTTGAAAAGACTGACGACGCGGCCCAGGCGAAGAATCGAAACAACACGTGTGGCGCGTAAAAAAGCCCATCACAGTCAATCAGGCAGCCAGGGCTAGTCAGGCAGGAGGGAGGGAAACCCTATCCAACATGAATCTGTCTGCAGAATGAACACGAGGGATGTCACTTCAAGCATGATTTTTATTTATGTTTTGATACCCCATGCAAAGGCTCCCTTCCAACCAGGTGGAGAGTGTTTATGTGAGCTGTGTCAGACAAACAGGAGAGCTCTGATCCTGCTGGGTTATTAAAATGAATGTTATTCTAATTACAACTGGAAATAATTAGCCTAGAAGAAACGTTGGGAATCAGGTCATTTGGAGAGGCGTACCGTTTCCTGTACAACGCATGCGAGTGTCAGACTTCTGCAATTGACAGATATGTTTTAGAAGAAGTAGGATTGCAAAAATCCCAGTGGATATTTGATCTTATTTGTGTATGTGCGCTTGTGAATATGTATATGAACTAGAAAGAGTGCCAAAAACTGGAAGCAGGAACAAAGTTAAAGAAATAGCTCACCCAAAAATGACAATTCCGTCATGAATTACTCGCCCTCATGTCGTTCCAAACCTGTAAGACCTTTGTTCATCTTCGGAACACAAATTAAGATATTTTTGATGAATTACGAAAGCTTTCTTGACCCTGCATTGACAGCAAAGTAACTACCAAGTTCAAGGTTCAAACTCTCGGATTTCATTAAAATGATCTTAATTTGTTTTCCAAGGTCTTACAAGTTTGGAACGACATGAGGGTGAGTAATTAATGACAGAGTTTTCATTTTTGGGTGAACTATCCCTTTAAGTGTGTAGTGGAAAATGATCAGTGAATGATGACTTAAATTAAACCATTTGTTACAATTCTTGGAATATGCTGCATGACTCACACAGATACTTGTATGGTGATTTTGCATCCTTTTTTGAAGCTTAACACCCTCATTCTTCATTCACTTTCATTAACTCATCTTGTGTTGAGAAAGGAAGTCGTATGGGATTTGAACACTGTGAGTGTGTAAATGACAAGTTTTCACTTTTAGGTGAACTATTCTTTTAATTAAGAGCTGTGAACATGATAAACAGACATACATTTCTAGGTTTGGCTAATATCATTCCCATATGTGCTGGCAGGGACACAGCATTAGATTAAGTTATGGCATAAACATATAGAAGTGGGACTAATACAGCAGGGCCATTATAAACAGCCATTCCTTACGCAACAATAATATTATGCAAGAATCAAAATGGAAACAAGTGCAAGTAAATCTGCTGAACATATAAAGTACATTCCAAATGACAGAAAATCGGTTAAAAAAGGCCAATAACTTTCTCTTTTTCACACTTTAGGGCACCATGAAAATTAAAAGCTTTTGCCCAAGTTCATTCGCTGTGAAATAACGGCGCAAACGCTGGTCAATTAATAGCCCATTTGGCTGCACATAACCCTTAGGAGAGCAATGAAAGTGTGTCTTTAAATCTATGTACGTGTTGATATTATTTCATATCAGGCCCCTTCCTTTCTGAGCCGTGCTGCCAAGTCAAATGTTAATGAGTTCCACCTGCAACGCTATACGAACGTTTGTCGCACATTGGCACTTGTCTAAATGAACGAAGTGTTGCATATGACTTGTAGACGCCTACAAAACGTCTTCTGGAATGCCAGCAAGTGTTCACCCAAGGGTCTCCTCTGCATGTGATGGGGTTTTCTCACCCATTATTAAAGGGGTCCTATTATGTTCTTTTACAAAGTCTTGATTTTGTTTTAGGGGTGAACATGCTTTCATGCTTGGTGGTTTGAAAAACGCATTATTTTTCACATAATTTACATTATAACAATAACTGTTTCCCAGCCTGGCACAAGTGGCTCGATTAGTTCCGGGTTTGATGAAGTTTCCGAAAAACGAAATGTGTTGTGATTGGTTAGCTGTCCCTCTGCGTTGCGATTGGCGAACGGCTTAAATGGCGTTTCAGTACTGCCATGCCCCTTACCAAAGTAGCAAGTTCTGTGTACAACTGTTAGTGCAGGCTAGATTAAAGTGATTCTTACGTTTTAAATATTGGTATTTTTCTTACAAAAACGCATTGATTCACTACTGGAGGCCTTTATTGACCCCTCAGAGCTGTGTGAGACACTTTTTATTATGGATGGATGCACTTTATTGCACTTGTTTTGGACTGATGAAGAGAAACGCTCATCTATGCCATTCTAAAGCTTGGGGATGCCAGGATAATTTTTAATATAACTCCGATTGCATTCGTCTGAAAGAAGGAAGTCATATACACCTAGGATGCATAGAGGGTGAGTAACATAATACGCTACAGTGGTGTTGGGTCCCGTCGTCAGCCTACCAGATTGCCGAAACATGATATTATCGTGCTAATTTATGTAATTATTTACATGTTTAGTTTCATTGCCTGAAACCAGCTCCAGCATAAGGCTAAAAGCAGCCTAACATTAGCATTATCAAAGAACATTATAACTGATTAGCCTTGCCTTGTCTAGTGCGAGTTTATGCATTTTAAAAAACACTTGCGTTATAAGTGAAACTATCTACACTGTATGATGAATAAATCTCTTACCACACACTGCACACGTATGCGGCGTGTTACGGCTCCAACGCGGCAACCAGAGTAGATCGCGGCCACTCTAGCCAATGCTTGTGTTTATACCCACTGCGCTGCAGCTTGTTGAAGCGTCTCTCCGCGCTGCATTGCTAAAGTAAGGCTAATCCTCCACCTCATCCCTACCCACCCCCCAACCATTCGAATTTCCGTAGGTGGGATTTATTTTAATGATATTCCAATGGGCCGCATTGTGACATCATAAAGTCCGGAAAACAAACGCTGTAGTCCAAAGGAGCCGTTCGTTGTAGTTCTTGAGAAGGTATTTTTTGAAAACAAAATACCACGAAAGTGGACTTTGAGATTTGTAACTTTGTAGATCTTTTTTTATGCCCAAACATACACAACACACTGGTTAAAATTCAAAAAATTAATTTAATTCAACAAACTGTATACATGCAACTACATATATCTGAACGGATTAAGAAACTGTCCATTAAGCACTTTTGTGCAAGTTAAGTAAAGAACTGATTAGTTTTCTAACCCTGCTTTGCCTAGCCTCTCCTTTCAGATGCACTCCTGATTGCCAGCTAGACATTTAGATCCTTGAAAAAAAAAAAAAAAATCACAATAAGTGGACGGCGGTGTCACCGGTGTTGATTTGGCAGTCTTTCCCATGATGCTTTCCCTGAGCTTCGTATGAGCTGGTGCTGAAAGACAGACTGTTTATTGCCCTCGTTGAAGGGAGGTTAAGTTACAGCTAAGGCCGTTTCATTAGCATTAAATCACAGTGCAAACCATCCACCCCCAGCGGGACAGTGCTGCTCCCTTAGCCCCCGAGCTGGTATTCCATTGGTCTGTAGGGGGGGCGGGCTGTTCAGATTGAGTGAATGCTTGAGATCCTTGGCTGTGGTCCTTCAGGGTCTTTTTTTGCATTCAGTAAGACTTAGGCTCTTAATTGTGTGACTAAACCAATTGTTCTCTTAATTGACGCCACTTAACCTCTTCAACAGGCTCCCCTCAGGTGTACCACAGGTGACTACCCTGACGCCCACGCAGAACCTGATGGATAAGCAACAACAACGCTGTGGATTATGCTGCAAGATGATGTCATTCTCTGAGACTGTACAATAATGAGCTTGAATCCAATTCATCCAATCAGACTGGTCGGTTTTGAGCGAGGTCTGTAGTTATTAACATCATTTACTCGCCCTTATGTCATTCCAAACATGTTTGGCTTTCTTATTCTGTGGAGTTTTCAGGGGGTTTTTCCATGCAATGGAAGTCAATGAGATCCAGTGTTGTTTTGGACAAAAACAGTTCTGGAAAACGTCTTCTTTTATGTTCTTCTTCAGAAAGTCATTTGGAACAACATGAGGGTGAGTAAGAAGTACATAAAAACAAGTAAGTAACATGCCGTTAAAGTTTTTGTGGTTTTATTTTTTAGCTAGCAATGATATAAGGCCTCATCTTACTGGCTGTTGCCATAATAGTCCATAACATGAATTGGCTGCTCGTAAATATGAACATTTGCATATGAACCCGCACACACGGAAATGACCCTGTGAAATAGCAGAGGTAAAATTCCCTCCTCAGGATTTACGACTGTTCAGGGTATAGCCAATACTTTTATTGTGGTCTTGCGCCAGATATGGTCAATTGTACACGAATGCCAGGAGCAAAGGAGACTACGGGGTTGTGAGGGGGAAATGTGGATGTGAAATTTCCATGTCTTTTTTTTTAACCCTCTGAAGTCGTATTTTATAGTTGACAAATCTTCACTCGGTTTCTGTTAGTTTCCATCATTTAATGTCACAAAGAGTGCGGCGGAGGGGCTTTGAAGAGCTTGTTCCCTTTAAATCCTCGAGCACCTGTGAAACCGCTTCTTTCGCAGAGTGGCATTTCAACATTAATTCCTCATTTTGATGAATTCACAGGCCCTGAGTGTGCTGCAGGGTGGAGGAGCTCAAGTAGAAACGTTCCAGAAAGAAACACCCTCCGATGGAACCGAAAAAAAGAGGCTAGTTAGCTCTGGCCAAGGTTTGTTTTCACCTGAAGCAGCCATTTGTCTTGGCGTTTGCCCAACGCTAAACCACTGTGTATGTTTCTATGGTCTCAGCGGACCCGAGTGTGCACCACAACCACTTAATGTGGTAGGGGAACCGAAGATCTCCGTAATAATCTTGAAATCGTGAAACCACACCGTTTCCTCGCACCAAAGCTAACATGAGAAAAGCACATTTCCCTTAAACGCTAGCCATCCAATACTGTCAGGAGAATGCCAGCTCATCAGCCAAACTTGCAGCTAATCACACAGGGGCATAAAGAGGTACTTGACCTCATTGAGCTTGTGAGGCTTCCAAGAGGCTCGGAAAAGTACAGAGCTTTAGATGAGAACATCTCAGGTTTGGGCCACTTAGCACTTGAATGCACGGGTGACTGTCGCAAGGACGAAGCCCTGAGGGCTGGACCTGAGCTCCATGTGGATCTGATAAAATCGAGTGCGAGTTTGAGAGCTAATCCCTTGCCTTGTCACTCACCTGCGACAGGGCTGAAGAGGCTGACGCATTCCTCGCGCCTCGTTTAAGAGAACAGGATGGAGCGGGATTAAGGGCTACTTTTGAGGCAAGCCATCACACAACCACAGAACATATAAAACACTGTCCAAAAAATATGAGGCATGGTTCTCAGGAGCTTCTCCGGGTTAGAAAGCTCTCCCGAGAACTTCCTGGAACATAACTTGGGATTAGACTTATGTCGCTGACCTAAAGAAGGATCTGATAATTTATGGGAGGGATTTAACTCTGAGGCCACGGTTGCACAACAAGGCAGTCACTTGCAGGAATCTTCTGTGTTGATACTGTGGTGATTAACTGGAAGTGGAAGCAAGGTCCAAATGTTATCACAACCATATGGAGTATAGGTTATGAATATTACGATTTAGTGTCAACATGACCTTGAGAACCCAACCTTGTCCCTGGTTCACTGCTGTAGTGGATAATTGAACATTCTGTCCAACTTAAGGCAAGTCCGATGAGCTTTTTGTTATTGCAGAAGCATAAAATTCAACATTTCCTCTAGTAGTTCCTGATGAGCCCAGGCTGTCGGTCTGTCTGTCTGTCTGTGTGTGTATATGTACGTGTGCAACAAAATATACAATGGGCAATTCAGTTCTCTCAAAAGACTCTTTGAAGACATAACAAACAGTAAATCGTCTGTACTAAAACAAAACATTTAAAGCACGTGGCAGTATGGACTTTGCTACGCCTCTTAAGCCATACTGTATATGGGTGTTGTCCTAGGAGTTATACATTAGTAAAAGAAACATTTCTGTTTTAGAAATCTGTCAAATTAAAATGGTCTTGAACTTTTTATGGATTTTTTATGGATTTTGTGAACCTAGTATTGCTACTTTTTAACCAGTGTTGCCATTTTTTTCAGTTCATTTTTTAAATTCATTATGTTTTATTCATCTGAATTATTCAGTAGGTAAAATGTTTGTTTGTTTGTTTGTTTACCTGATAACCAAGGAGAAAGATCATGCTGGACATAAAATGTGACGAAAACAAAGAAAAGTCAAGGTAAATATCACTTGTTAACATCATTTTAATTTTGTATAATTTCCACTGTGATTTTATCAAATTATGCAACAATTATGAAAATACGGTTTTGAAATTATGTATTTAAGGTGTGTAAAATTCTATGAAATTCACCATGTTTGTTTAAAATGTAATTTCCACAAGGGTTATTTTAGGGCTGGATGTTATGGCTAAAATTTATATTGTGATATATATAAATTAGGCTGGTTTTAGCTGGGTTTTTTTTCAGCAGGGACAATTCTGATATCGATATGAACAATATTAATTATTATTTGCCAAGTTTATGAATCCTCCTCCTATAAAATTATATAATACATTTTTTAAATGACACAAATAAATGAATGTTCACCTTTTGTGCATATTTAGCCTTCATGCAAACAAGAAATGTGAAATCACTGTCAAATAAGCAAGACTCTTAGACTCTCTTTATTAATATCTTTATCTTTAAACTATAACATAGGCTGATTATTTTTAGCGATTGAAACAAAAGTGCTTCAGCCAGAATAAAGAATGTAAAAAGTGCTCAGAGTTGCTGCAGAAAAACAAAACAAAAAAAAGTTAGCAACAACAAAAACGTTGCTGGAGACGGGTTTATTATTGAAAATGCAAATTCATTCTCTGCCAGCAGTAGGCGCTTTTGGAGCGGGAGAAACAGCAGTTTGGCTGTACACAAAGCAGCGCTGAGCTCATGAACACTACTTTATCGAATTAAATGAAGATGCCATGGAAACATTTTTAAAGACAGTCAGTTCCCTTCAAAGATACACTCATATAAAACGCGCTGCGTTTTTATTTTGAAACATGCAGTGTTAATGTTTATTCAACGAAGTCAACCGTCACAAATAAATCAGTGTATGGGAAACGCTGGTAATGTATGTCAAAATATTGGATATATGTTTAAAAATCATATCACTGTTATGTGATTATATCACAATATATATTGATATTCAATGACTGTCCATCCCTAGGTCATTTACATGACACAAAGCTATTAAAATACATAATTTCAGATGTGATAGAAATGACACTGATGGAAATGATCATTTACGTTTCAAAAACAAATGGCCAAAATTATATAATTCTCCTGTGGATGATGTTAACAACAAATTAAACTAATGAGCATGTGAAAAGTGTGTTTTAAGCGGGTTTATTTTCTTTAAGCCCACAGGGCCAAAAGTAAAACACCCATATAAATTTTCACAAATGCATCTTTTCCCTTTGATTGCAGAAGGTTTTCTTAAGAGAGTCTGCAGCTGAGAACATGTATGCGGATTCAGCACCGCACATCCAGCCCAGCAACATATGAGGCAAGCAGGGTGGAGCTGGACCCCGGGCCGCTGATCGTGACTGGTTGGTGGGGAGAGAGGCCCCGGCAAGGTGGGTCCCAGGCCTGCGGCGAGGTCCTGGGGAGTCATTTCAAATGTTGTCCATGACATAGCGCTGGGCTGATGTGTGCGCGCTCCCCTTTTCTACTCACCCCGCCTGTCTCACCTCTGCTGCACTGGAAGTGGCGGAGTTTTGACAGCTGTGTTTGGATCACTCCGATGGCGGTCTGGGGGAAAAGGGCGTGTGCTTTACTCATGTGTGCGAGCTTGATATCAGGTGTATGTGAATTTCTGTACATTAGACCTGTGATCTATAGGCAGGGTGGAGATGTGAAGCGTATGCGTGCTCATTTGCTAACATATGGCCTTGAAGTTACAGTACTGCACGTTGCCCTCATCAGCAAGGCCGCAGCTTTGGGAATAAACCTGGAATGTGGGCTAAGTGGGGGCTGGCGGGCGGCTCAGCCCTTCTGGGTTGTGGGGAGCACGGCCTGGCCGGCCACATGAGTCTCAGCTGATCCCAGCGTTAACCACAACTCCGGAGGTATCAAGGCTGGAGCGAACCCTGCCACAAGCCCCACACTCTTAAAAATATCAGGTGCAAAAGGGGGGGTTTGTAGCATGCCATTAAAGAATAATTTTTAGCATTCAGTGACATTAAAGAGCACATTTTAAAAATCTACTATAAAGAACCTGTTGTGGAATGTAAAGATTCTTAAATCGTAGATACCCTTTATTTTTAAGAGTGCACAGTTGTCTTCAGATCTCCGTGTTGGAGGTAGAAATCCAGAGGTATTTAATCTTAAAGTAAAATCTGTGTAAAATACATAACTGTGCTTTAATTGACGTCAACCAGATGTGGGTTAAAGTGCAGAAAGAAGCAGCGGGCCCATAAACTTGCTTATATCCAGGTCAACAGGACTAAAATGAGTTGAATAGGATTTCTGCAAGCACCAGAGCTCTGTTTCTATGCACTGCACATGATGCATCATTGGTGTAATTGCTTTATTGTTTTTCTTGGCAAGGGACGAGCCCTTTCACAGCTGTGAAGTCGAATAGATTAATTAAGTCGGAAGAGTTCAACGAGGTAGCAAGGTGAATCACTCTCACTGCACGCCTGGCACCTGCGTACCAAACAAGTCGTGTTCCTGCAGCGTTACCGTAATAACGTTGCATGTTTTTCCCCATTGCACAGCACCGATGACCTCACACAAAGCTGTAAAATCTTCACACCTTCGTAAGCGCTTTATTGCAGGCACCTTGACTCTAGTTTACCGACCAAACATCGCTGCTTATCAGCAAGGCATACACAGGAAAGACGAGCAGGAAACTATTCTGCCTTACCAACAGGAATGCTGTGACATACCTTCTTCTCTAGTAGTATACGTGCCAGCTAGCTAATAATTACTCCGACCTTAGCATCATTACGGAAGATTAGATGCATTAGAAAGATGGGTGCTTTTCCATCGTTTGGCCAACAGTGTTCTGTTGTGTTGTGTTCTTGCTTTTAGAAGTGTCCTCTGGGAAGGAAAGTGAATCAACGCTAAAGCTACTTTGTTTCTTTTTTCCTGCTGTTTTTCAGGATGGTCATAACCTTAGGTGGTTACACTCTCGTGGTAGAATCAGGAAACAGTTCCCCCTTTTTCCCCCATTTTGCCCAAGAAGCTCATAAAAACACAGGACATCCTGTGGACTTTTAATGACACTGTGCACATTGTAATGAAATGAGTCAAATAAACACTCCCGGTCATGTCAACCAATAAACAAGCACGACCTGGGGAATGGGTGTTTTTATGTATCTTTATCATTCATCCCATTATACCAAAGGTTATTAAATGGGCCCACCTGGTGATATTTTCCAAGCATGCAAACATACTCGGTTTGGGTTTGAATCATCTCACTGGTTAAGCCCATTGGCCCATCATTTTATCATCAATGCCAACTGCTTTAGCCTCCATCTGTGGCTGTGCTTTTGTTGTCAGCCTATTGGTAAGACTCGATCCAGGAAGACTCTGGTGTTGCCACGCCACCAGGTGGCTAATCTGTAATATTGCGCTTTCGCATGATTTACTGTTACACATTTTAGTGTGGAATTTAAACACAACAGATGGTGCAAAGACGTCCGAAAATGACCACAACATATAAAATCTCGGAAGAAAAACATTTGACCACATCAGAAGAATTTTACTTATTTTTCGATTCCCATGAATGTTTTATCGGCAAACAAAAGCATAGCAAAAAAAAGCCAGTGGCTTTATTCTTTCCTTTCATGGTTACGTTTTTGAGTATAGTGCTCATTTTTGCCCGCTGGAATATTTATAGTGCAGTTCAACTGAATTATGCTGGATAATCCAGTGGCATTAAGAGCTGCTGCTGTGCCAAGATAAGAAATGACAGGACAGATAAAAGAGTATTTTAAATTCCTCAGAACTTTTTCACAGATACAATGGAGTTGTTATTAGTAATCATTAACAGAACAGGAATGAAACATAAATGAAGTTTCTGATTTCTAACTTAAGCCTTGAACGTGAATTAATATTACATGCAATGAAGTAACTTTACTTGGTAGCAGACTTTGATAGTGATTTGTGGTCATAATGACTTTGATAAGAGCGTCGAAGCGATAACTAAGATGACTGATAAATAGTCCTCTCATATCATATCTTTCGTGCTCAGAACACATGCTCAAAATCCAACAATAAAATTCCAACAGGCTGAAATTACTTTAACCCTTTAATAGGCATCTTAACTATCTGAGTGCATTTTGAGTTGTTTAGGAATATATATATATGTAGAGATAGATAGATAGATAGATAGATATAGATGTGTGTGTGTGGTTCAGGCATACCCTATGTCATGGGGACACAATTTGCAAAGATGGCAGTATCCAAAACTCTTGTCCTTGTAGGGACATTAGTTGGTCCCCATGAGAAAACAAGTTTAAAAATCATACAGAATTAAGTTTTTTGAAAATCTAAAGATATTCTAAAGGCGAAAGTGTTTTGTAACGGGTAGGCTTAAGTTATAGGGGTAGAAAAAAAAAAAAAATAATAAAAAAAAATAAAATATATATATATATATATATATATATATATATATATATATATATATATATATATATATATGACCATTTTTATTTTGTTTAATATTTAATGTAAATCACGTTTGTGACCCTGGACCACAAAACCACTCATAAGGGTAATTTTTTGAAACTGAAAGCTGAATAAATAAGCTTTCCATTGGTGTATGGTTTGTTAGGATAGGACAATATTTGGGTGAGATACAACTATTTGAATATATGGAATCTGAGGGTGCAAAAAAATTAAATATTGAGAAAATCGCCTTCAGAGTTGTCCAAAAGAAGTTCTCAGCAATGTATATGACTAATCAAAAATTAAGTTTTGATATGTTTATCGTAGGAAATTTACAAAATATCTTCATGGAACATGATCTTCACTTAATATCTTAATGATTTTTGGCATAAAATAAAAATCTTGACCCATACAGTGTATTTATGGCTATTGCTACAAATATACCAATGCTACTGGTTTTGTGGTCCAGGGACACATTTGTGTCTGGAATTTGTACAGATTTTTTTTTTTTTTTTTTTTTTCTGGAAGCCACAGAAATTGTATTATTGTCTTTTATTATAAAATTTATATGTCTATTTTGGTATTTTTTGTTATACTAATGTGTTTTATTAGTGAGCATCACAACATGTGAGTCAATGTGGCTTTATCCACATACAGATTGATGTACATCACATATTTCATTAAAAATGATATAGTCGAGTGAGAGAAGCCTTTAATTTCAGTGTAAATAAAAGAAATCAGTGCAGAATTTTGAAAAATCTCATAATAAAAAATTAATTCTTGTTATATTAAGTTAAATGTGACCCTAGACTACAAAACCAGTCATAAGGGTCATTTTTTTTTTTTTAATTGAGATTTATACATCATCTGAAAGCTGAATAAATAAGCTTTTCATTGATGTATGGTTTGTTAGAATAGGACAATATTTGTCCGAGATCTGGAATTTGAGGGTGCAAAAATCTAAATATTGAGAAAATCACTTGTTCAAATGAAGTTCTCAGCAATGCATATTACTAATTAAAAATTGAATTTTGATATATTTACAGTACAAAATATCCTCATGGAACATGATCTTTACTTAATATCCAAATTAAAACAAAAATCGATAATTTTGACCCATTCAATGTATTTTTGGCTATTGCTACAAATACACCCATGTTACCATAGGTGTTTTATTCCATAGGTGCATAAGCCCATGCAGGAAATGCAAGTGCATCTTTGTAAACACATGTGGATGCAAACATAACTGTCTGAGAGACATACGTCTCCCGGTCATGTAGTTAATGAAGTTCTTTCTGTTATGAGTGGTTTGCATAACACCTGGTTCCATGCCAGCTTTTGGGCTGGCCAGTTGCTGCGATACACAGGTCATGCACTCTCTCTCCCTCCTGCAGCGGGGCTCTTCGAGACATGATTAACGGCTGTTCCTTTTCCCACTCTCTCATTCTTGTTCTCTTTCTCTCTTTTCCTGTTGGGATTCTTCCTCTTTAACCTAGCATTGAGTTTGTGGGCCGTGCAGCAGCACATGTGTGTTCCAAGTTCCCACAAGCGAACCGCTGGGGTTGATGAGAGAGGCGGGCGGCTCGGGATGGGCCGGGGTGTCGTTGGTGGGGTCCCGATCGGGGCTGTAAATTCAAGCGGGGAGGGCGAGATCCTGTAAGATGAAACCCTTCTCCCTCCGTGTATCAGCAACACAACTCGGGCCGAGACAAGAGAGAAGAAGCAGGCAGTAAATCCATTGGAGTTCACTGATAGCAGTGTTTGCACAGCCACCGCCGCCTCCTTTGATCAAATCGCCGGGGGAGTGGGGGTCGTGTGTCGCTGCCAAAGGTCAGCTATATATTACGCTCCTAAAAGTGATTACTGAAATTCTTAACTGAAACCATTCTGCTGCCAGGGTGTGCCAGAAGCCCCTGCAGCGGTGTCTGGCCCGCTCGGGGGCCTCTCTGCAGCCCCGTCCGCCAGAGAAATGATCTCTGCTTGTGTTTCCTATCGTAAGAGGAGGGCCCGAGAGAGCCCCACATGGAAACGCGCTATCCAATTGCAGCGGCGGTGGGTAAAAACCCGCAGTTGAGGCTTTAGAGTCAGGAAATATAAATGTGTAGCGCACTTCAAAGGGGGGAACGGCAAATTAAGCCAAGACAATAAGTGGCCTTGCATTCAAAACAGTATAAACAATGTCTGCTTTGTGTTTACTGCCCTCGTTCTCTCTTTCGCAGCATTGGAAGCGGCAAGAAACCAGTTGATCCCTGCTACGCTGTAGGTATTGCTCATTGAAATGCTTTGGATGTGAGCAGATGACAGCTCAGTTTAGATTGTTTAGGTTTTCCCTGCCACCTGTTTAAGTCAAGTCACCTTTATTTATATAGCACTGCTGTGATTTAATGATGCAAACTTCAAATATGAGACAAAATCGAATTCTCTAAAAAGACAATAGTGTCATTATTCACTTACAGTTGAAGTCAAAAGTTTAAAAGTTTACATACACCTTGCAAAATCTGCAAGATGTTAATTATTTTACCAAAATAAGAGGGATCATAAAAAATGCATGTTATTTTTATTAGTACTGAGCTGAATAAGATATTTCACATGAAAGAGGTTTACATAAAGTCCACAAGAGAAAATAATTTGTAAAAATGACCCCGTTCAAAGGTTTACATACACTTGATTCTAATCAGTTACCCAAATGATCCACAGCTGTGTAGAGTTTTGTTTGTTTGTTTGTTTGTTTAGTTAGTTGTTCATGAGTCCTTTGTTTGTCCCAAACAGTTAAACTGTGCACTGTTCTTCAGGAAAATCCTTCAGGTCCCACAAATTCTTTCGTTTTTCAGCATTTTTGTGTATTTGAACCCTTTCCAACAATGACTGTATGATTTTGAGATCCATCTTTTCACACTGAGGACAACTGAGGGACTCATATGCAACTATTACAGAAGGTTCAAACGCTCACTGATGTTACAGAAAGAAAAATGATGCATTAAGAGCTAGGGGGTGAAAACTTTTTGAATTTGGGGTAAATTATTTTGTCTTCTGGGAAACATGTAAGTATCTTCTGTAGCTTCTGAAGGGCAGTACTAAATGAAAAAAAATATGATATTTAGGTAAAATAAGAAAAATCTACACATCTTCATTCTATTCAGAAGTTTAACCCCTGGCTCTTAATGCATCGGTTTTCCTTCTGAAGTGTTTGAAAAGGGTTCAAATACACAAAATTCCTGCTGAAAAACCAAAGAATTTGACCCGAAGGATTTTTCTAAAGAACAGCAGGCAGTTTAACTGTTCAGGACAAACAAGGGACTCATGAACAATTATCACTAAATAAACAACAACAACAACAAAAATACAGCTGTGGGTCATTCAGGTAACAACACAGTATTAAAAATCAAGTGTATGTAAACTTTTGAACGGGGTCATTTTTTTATAAATTCACCTATCGTTTTCTCCTGTAGACTATATGTAAACATTTTTAATGTGAAATATCTTATTCAGGACAGTACTAAATAAAAAAGTATGCATTTTGTATGATCCTTATTATTTTTTTAAAATACCTTTTTGAAAATTACCTTTTGCAGATTCTGCAAGGTGTATGTAAACTTTTGACCTCAACTGTATTATGCACTTGATTAAAATGAAAATTTGCTGAAAATGTACTCACTCTCAGGTCATCCGAGATGTAGATAAGTTTGGCTCTTCATTGCAAAGGATTAAGAGAAATTTAGCATAATATTAGTGAATGGGTGCCATCAGAATGAGCAGCTATACATCACAATAATCCAAAATCCAAACAACTCTGATCTATCAATTAATTTCAAACTAAAATACAAGTCCTCTATCCATAGTATTGACTTTTCCAGTGAAACAGTTGTCTTGTCCGAATCAGGAGAGAAATATGCACAGATCAAGCATTGTTTCTAAATGAAAACAGTCCAAGTTCTAAACAAATATGTTGGTGGATTTTGATATGAGAGGACAATAGACAACTTTTTCGCTGGAGGAAGCATTATTATGGATTGTGGACTGGTATTTTGGCCAGGAGCAAAGTTTAAAGTTAAAACGTCTTAGTGATGGATTGTTTCTTGCAAACACACAGCTTTTCACTACACAAGACGGACTGAAGTCATGTGGATTATTGTAATGTTTTTATCATCTGATTGACCCATTCACTGCTAATGATCCATTGTTGAGCAAGTATTGTAAAATTAAATTTCTCCAAATATGTTCTGATGAAGAAACAAACTCATCCACATCTTGGATGGCCTGAGTTCAAGTACATTTTCAGCAATTTTCTTTTTTTGGTGAACTGTTCCTTTAACTGAAGGCATAGTTCATCCAAAAATTAATTTTCTGTTATCATTTACTTACCTATGCCATTCCAAACGTATGACTTATCTTGTTGTTTGTTTTCCGTGGAAGAATGATTCAATAGTTTTTGTCCATGCAATGAAAGTGAATGGGGTCAAAAACAAACCAAAGACATTTGTTCCACAGAAAAAAGACAATCATAATGGTTTGAAATGACGTGTGTAAGTGATTCGTTACAGAAATGTCATTTTAAGGTAATCAGATAGCCCACATGGCACCTGTAAGGATGTGGAAAATCCTTTTCAGAATAACTGTTATCAATGAGAAGACCCACACTCTGGACAGACTTCTACCAATATTTTGAATTAGTTTTTACATTTGTTTCATTTTAATTATCTTTAAAGTTTTAGTAGTTGCAGGGTTTTTTTTTATTTTAGTGAATTAAAAATAAAAAATGTTGCAGTAGCAACTGGCTTAATGTTTTTGAAAAAAGATTTTATTTCAGTTAACATTTATTTCAAGTAAAAAAAAAAATTAACTATAATAACCCCGCTGAGATTCAACTTAATATATTTCAATTACAGCAGATTCAGATTGTAATATGTGCAAATAAATCTGCACTTTCACAACATTCCTTCCATAGCTGCTGTGGATTTAAAATGTTGCCGTCGTGGGATAAACAAGAGAAATGTGAAGTCATGTTCAATGAAACTTTATACACGCTCACTGATCATTACCTAAGATTGCCTTGTGTTAACTTTGGCAGACCTCACCTTGACTCTTAAATTAAAAGGGATGATGTATTTCCTCTTATTTGTAATTTGCAATGGGCTACTGAGAGAAGAAATGAGAGGGAGGGATAGAGAGGGAGGAGGGATAGAGAGAGAAAGAATGATGCCTGTTTGACCGGCAGGCACATGCCAGAAATAACAGAGTGGACCCTGCTCTAGAGTCTCATTAGCTGGTGGAAAACAGTTCCCTGGAGGCACAACAGGGTGTAAATACGTTTAAACCTTCTCAGTCCTGAGGCAAAACTCTGCCAATTTTTTCCCTGCTCATTCGCGAGATGCACACCCATGCAGATGTAGACTTGAACTGTAAGCTCCATATGAGCTGAAGCCCTGTGTTTTAAGCCTCATAAATTTAGGCAAAAGAATTCAGCCGATTTTAGCATACACCCTGGGAAAGCCGAAAAAGCTGAACGCTAGAAATCTGATATATATTTTATGTCTATTCTTGGTTTGATGACAAAACTAAAATGATTACAAATCAGCTCTAGGTTTGAAATTTTCTTTTGTGGTTAGTGTGCTCTGTGAAATTTCAAAATCAGGGTTATACAATTTGTCATTTTAAATCTCTGACAAAATGGGTTGTTTTTTCATCTTAAACATTATGAGATTTCCAGACTGTGTTCTCTTCAGCAAATGGTTTCAGTTTTCATTATACCAATATAACATGCACCTTTTTTTTAATAGGAGAGATTTTCAAAAGTAGAATGCGCACATTGAATGTCAGCATGATATTTGAACATTTTAATCAGAATACAATATTGGAACGCTACGAATATAGATTATGAATATACACCAACAGTCAAAAGAAGTCTCTTCTGCTCACCAGGCCTGCATTTATTTGATTCAAAATACAGCAAAAGCAGTAATATTAAATATTTTTACTATTTAAAATAACTGCTTTCTAATTGAATATATTTTAAAATGTAATTTATTCCTGTGATCAAACATACATTTTCAGCATCATTACTCCAGTCACATGATTCTTCAGAAATTGTTTTAATATGCTGATTTGCTGTTCAAGAAATGTTTATGTATTATTATTATCATCAATATTTAAAACAATTGAGTACATTTGTTTCAGGATTCTTTGATGAATAGAAAGATCCAAAGAAGATCAGCATTTATCTGAAATAAAAAGCTTTTGTAACATTATACGCTATACCATTCAAAAGTCTGGAGTCTTAAAAGAAAAGAAACCTGAAAAAATTCTACTCAGCTGTTTTCAGCATAATAATATTAAAAAATGTTTTTTTGAGCAGCAAATCAGAATATTAGAATGATTTCTGAAGGATCATGTGTCTGGAGAAATGATACTAAAAATTCAGCTATGAAATCACAGGAATAAATTACATTTTAAAATATATTCATATAGAAAAGGGTTATTTTAAATAGCAAAATTATTTCAAAATTTTACTGTTTTTGCTGTACTTTGGATTAAATAAATGTGGGCTTGGTGAGCAGAAGAGGCTTCTTTTAAAAAAAAAAATAAAAATAAATAAAAAAAACCTTAAAAAACTTTTGACTGGGAGTGTTAATTGTGATAAAGAATTTAGCTTTGTTAGACCAATACATTTGGACTTGGTTTTTATATTAATTAGACTAAACTATGTTTTATTTGTGCTCAGTTGATGTTTAACACATAAACTGAAATTTAAATAAAATATATGCAAACAGGCATTAAAGTGGTTTGAATGTAGGTTTTAATAAGGGTTTGGAATCAGTATTAGGTTTGGTTTGTTGGTGTTATTTAGAGGCTTTTACTTGAAATTTTATATACATGGGTATTTTCTTAAATTTCTTTCTTTTTTTGAATGAAGGCTTCCATTGAACAGCGTTATGAAAAAAATAATTGAAATAAAGAAAAACACATACAACAAAATGGACTTTTGCAAGTGGAAAAAAAAGACTGGATTCAATCTTACCACATCAAATAGTTAAATGTTTCATAAATTCCATCATACGATGTGTGTTTTTCCATTTAGCGCTATTTGGTTTATATTTGTACAGTTTAGTTTTGTTTTAATGCCTTGTCTACTTAATTCAAGTTACAGAAGGGCACCATAGCTCTGTCTCCACCCTAAACTCTGGCTCAATTAGCTATTGACACAGCTGCTGTAATACTGCACTGATATTATTCCTGAGCCTCCTAAAATTCTTGGCCTAGACAAAGAAATGACAAATATGGGATCTCCTTAAAATCTTGTTTTTAAAATGTTCTTCACATTAAGAAAAAAAAACAAAAAAAAAAAATAACAGTTCTTCTATGAAACCTTTCACTGAAAATTTCACTTCTATGGCATCACTACAAAACCCCTTTTCCTGGAAAAACAGGCCTGAAAAATTCACAGATTTGAATAGAGGTTTATCATTAGGTATCTAGCCTTATCCAGCAGATGGCAGTGGTGTGTTGGTGAATGAGGGTTTCATACTGTAACTAGACTGACTTTTGGACAAACACTTAAATATATTAATCCAATACAGAAGTGAATTTAGCCGTCCAAAATAATATATATACAAACATGATCAACCTTTATTGGCAGTAACAAAAATACACAATGAAGAGTTAAATCACACCATGAAACATTTCAACTTATAGCATTCTGGCATTGCTATTGGCATAATGTCAATACAAAAATGACAGATACTCTCAGAGTATTCTCAGATACGCTGAGCATCATGTCGAGTGCTGGGCGAGGAAGGCTCTTATTCTCTGCAGCAGCTCTTTCTTTACACTGTCAGGCACCAGGGCTGATGAACACAAGAGAGATATTATTAATGATTAAGGTTTTTGCACTGATGTTGACGACTCAAACGCATATAAAAATCATAAGGGATTTAAGATTAAAAACCACCTACCTCTTCCTTTGGGAGTCACTCCAGCGACTAAGTCTTCTACTGTAACGTTCTCTATGCCTTTCTCCTTGATCACCTCTGCAAACAACCAACAGTATGTCTTCACAAACTAACCACTGAAATATATGCAATGCTTTGAGGCAGATCGGGCCAGTGTTTTCTTTTTTTTTTTACCTTTGCAGAGAGCTTTGAGCTGATCTCTCCAGCCACACTCAATGAGCTTGGCTCGAAGCAACTCCTTTAACCTGACAGAAAAAAAAGAAAGCAAAGACAAACTCATGAGATGTGTCTATAAATTTAGCAAGTACACTACTAGATAGCTTTTTTTGAACATGATGCCAAAAATGTGTCATATGTGACTACCCTCAAAGACACATTTGCAGCCAATCGGATATTTAATAGCTTAGCATAATGCTAAAAACAACTAAAACATTTCTCAAATGCCTTACGATTTCATAAATTCCAGGAATATGTCTCTAGATAGGCAAATCACTAGGTTTGGGATTATGATGCTACAAAACGTTATACATATAAACGGAAACTATCTAGGTTTTGAGACCTGGTTCATGGATCACAATTATAGACGCTTACCTCTCCCTCTCACCCATCTCAATTAACTTCTGGTTAATAGCGGCCCTCATTTGTGCTTCTTTACTCATATTAATCTGAAAAAAGAAGTGGAAACGATCAAACGTGACGCAGTATCGAACTCGTAATGCCAATGCCAGACAAAGGGTGTGCCCACTCACAAAACACAGCATTCAGTCATCATTTCTACATTAAACATAAACAAATAAAGACCGACAACCAGCCGGACTTTGTGGAAAAATACATTTTTACCAAAATTCCTTTTTACCATTCACATTTTGCTGTTAACGAACACATGTAACTGTTTTTATTGCCCGTTGAAGTAGCGCCAGATGACGTTAATGTTGTTGCAATTATTTATTAACGCAATTAATATTATGTGATTTGTAATAAACGTACCAAATACTGATGGAAATAAGCATAATGTTCTCATCGGCGTCTATGTGAATCTCTCTGCTGTTTGTAGCCGGCCGTTCCGCACACCATGTACCTTCCCCACAGAAACACGTTCACCGGCGGAAGGTTCCTTCTAATTTAATGGTTCCTATGCAATTACAATGTATGGCGTTCTGAGCTTGTTTGATGTACAGTAGAGAAAACGCGGGTCTTTCAATATATATATATATATATATATATATATATATATATATATATATATATATATATATATATATATATATATATATATATTCTTTTACAGTACATGCGAGACTACTCTCACATTTTTAAAAGTTGTTGAAATGTGAAGTGTGCTTATGATTGCAAATACGATATAGTTATCCAGAGAAAAACCAAAAACGTCCTCACGAAAATATCCTACAGTATGTTTATACAAGACGGCATTTCAAACACATATCGTAGATTCGTACTATTACATTAATCTATTAAGAAAAAATCTATTCATCGATTAATTTTCATTACATCTATCTTACAAGGCACTTGGAGCAAATCCTGGTTTTAGCCCTGTCTGTGGTAAGAGTATTACAGATACGACAGTTAAATTACGCAAGAACTTGAGGTAACCTTTTCTGAAAGTTACCTAATGTTTACTGTATTCTATATATGTAATTTTACATTCCTTGATATTAAATTAATGTTTACGTTTTTCTCAATTTTTATGAAGGTATCCTACACCACAAGATGGCGATATGTCATAGAGAATTCAACACTAATCCAAGCGTCTGCTCTTCATTTTACAGGTAAAGCTTATTTGAGAAGAAAACTGAACAAGAACACCATATGACGATGTCTGCCAAGGAGTTATGTGGCTCTTTTTTTCTTTTAAAAGAAAATATTATGCTTTGCTCATAAATTATGTATTATATACAGTTTATTTACACTGACACTGAGAAAAGTATGATTTAGCACACAAATATGCAAAGCTTTTCAGTAGCTTAAAGGGAACGTTTTAAAGTTCACCTAAAAATTAAACGTCTGTAAACTTTTTTTTATTTATTTATTTTTTTTTTAAATTCACATCATTAAAATGGAATCATGTGAATAGAACAATGTGAATGAAGGCATTCTGCTATGCTGTTACAGTGAATGACTGGTGCTGTCTAGCTTCAAAAAAAAAATAATGAACATAGCATAAAAACCATAGGAATATACCATAAATAACTTTTTGTGAGTAAATGACGACAGAAGTTTTCTTTCTTGGTGATCTAATCTTTTAAGTGGGTGTCTTGTGTAGGCCACTGCAACAAACCACCATCAGAGAAGATGAAAACCAGAAACACTTACTGGTTGGATTTTTTATAACAAGTCTGTGTTGACCTGTGTGCTAACTTAAAGTCATAAATTTAGCTGCTTCTTGTCTTCTCTCTGGTGTTTTCTGCTTCTGTGTACTTTGTTTGGGAGTGAAGTTGCAGCAGAATTTAATTCAGTCTACAGCAACAGCCAGAAGCCCTTCAGTGAGGCAGAAGAAGTCATCCTGACTGGCTGTTTGATTCAAGCAGGACACCTGTGGTACAGATTAAGCCAGTCTAAGGTAGAAAAACCTATTTCACTGATTTGCATTGGTTAGTCTGGACTATCCATGTCAAGTACAGCTTGTTAAAACGAACTATTTTTAATTTAAATAAATTTATTTATTTATTTATAAGAAATTAATACCTTTATTCAGCAGGCAAGCATTAATTTGATCAAAAGTGAGAGTAAAGGCATTATACATTGAGTTATATTTTAAATAAATTTAGTCATCAAATAATTCTCTCCTGCTTTAACGTAATCAATTTTGCATTTTTTGATTATACATAAATAGATCTTGGCACCTTATTAGCTGAGAGAGTGTGGTGAATGCACTGACTGAAGTCAGAAAGGTCTGAAAAATTATGTATCAGGAAAATCAGCAGCACCATAACATATAACTGGACATCGATTCTTCCTCTTCAAGTCTGCTTTATAATTATCTGCTTTATAATTATCTTAAATGTCATCAATAATGGCAGTTGTAACTAACTTCCCAAGTTCTGCGATCAGATGTCTGGTGATTAAAAAGTTATACAATTATCTAAATGATAATTTCCACCCAAATCAGCTAATTAAACCATGGGGGTGTCATAAACTGCTAAAAAGTGTGGTGTTGTGCTTTTTAGGGGCCTTATTATGCTTGATTTGAAGACCCCATGACAGTCTCATACCATGAATTTGCTCATCTCTAGTTTAATTAAACACTCTACTGAGCTTTTGGATGCCTCGTGGGTTTTAATTGCCTGTATTTTACTGACATCTAAGAATCAGAAGTGCTGTGTTGAATGGCCTAGGGTTCATAACATTGCCGTTAACACCTTTCCAGACATTGTGTGTTGATTTTTATTGATACTGACCCATGTGTGTGTTAAAGTCGTGAACTCAGGCTGCACGATTGAGGGGCGAAGGAGCACTCAAGTGGAAACGTCCTGACCCGACAGAGTGATTGATGGCTTACAAGGTCTGTTATAGAGTCATAGTGTCTCTTTAAATGAAAGAAGAGGATGGGAGAATAGATCGTGCTCACACGTGAAATCCAGAAACGGCTTGTTAACTGTCAGTCTGAGCAAGCTAAAAAAGATCCTTATTTAGTTTTCTTTCAGCTTAACTTCAAACTTGTTACGCAATGATAAGTTTTTGAAATAAGTAATTAAGTAAATATGAACTGCAGAACATAATTTGAATATGTTGTTAATGCTTAGAGATATGAATTTACAATTAATAGGAGGTGAGCAGTCAAACATCTTCTTTTGCCTGTTTCTCTGGGGCTAATTTTTATCATTCGCTAACCATTACCAGTGACGTGAAGAGTGCAGCTGAGACATGCCTAAGCAGAGAAATGTAATGGGATATTTAATCGAGATTCTCCATGGATGAACGGTATCTGTCTCATCTGTGCTGAAGACTGTTACCTGCTGGCTAAATATCAGCTTTAAACCAATAAAAACTCTGGCTTTAATGCTTTGCAGGAAGAATCTAAATGTTAAGCCCCAGGAATATGACATATTGGTCATAGCCCTTTTTTAGGGGTTAGAAGAATCATTAAAAACAGCTTAATTGTTTCAGGAAGTTTCTCCAGGTGGTGTTTTATGGAAGGGACGTGGTGATTCACAGTCTCTCTCCTCTACAGCCTGGTGCGGCACTCGATCTGCCACTTACAGCTGCTGATGCCTGGCAACTTCACAGCCGCCATTTAATTCGTCATGAACTGGGGCCATTTGCCTTTGTTATATAATCAAGACGTCAGAGTGAAAGACGCAAGTGAAATCGTGATTTGCTTGGCATTATTCAGCAAACATCACTATTGTATGCTGACTAACACTGTTTAAGAGCATAAGATGAACTTCTTGCTTTAAAGATATTTGTTTTTAAAATTGTAAAAACGATAATTTCCTTCCTTTATGTCCAGAATTGACGCACCTGGAGCGCACAGTAATTTGATCATTGTTTAAACACCTTTTTGGCAGTGCCCCATCATTGCCACCAACTGTTTTACTTTTTATCTAAAATTTCTACATTACATTTTTGAATGAATTTTGAAAGTTAAATATATATAGTTTACATGCCCCTTTCAGAATAATAAGATATTTTATAAAACTTTTATAAAAGATGTTTACATATAGTCCACAAGAGAAAATAATAGTTGAATTTATAAAAATGACCCGGTTCAAAAGTTTACATCCTCTTGATTCTTAATGCTGCTGTTTTTTTTTTTTTTGTTTTGTTTTTTAGTGATGGTTATTCATGAGTACATTATTTGTCCTGAACAGTTAATCTGCCTGCTGTTCTTCAGAAAAATCCTTCAGGTCGCACAAATTCTTTGGTTTTCCAGCATTTTTGTGTATTTGAATGACAGTATGATTTTGAGATCCATCTTTTCACACTGAAACTCACAACTGAGAGACTCATATGCAACTATTACAGAAGGTTCAAACGCTCACTGATGGTTTAGAAGGAAACATGACACATTAAGAGCTGGGGGGTGTAATGGAGTATATATTTTAGATTTGTATATTTTTCTTATTTTGCATAAATATCATATTTTTTCATTTAGTACTGCCCTTCCGAGGCTACACAAGATAGTTACATATTTCCCAGAAGACAAAGTAAGTTAAATTTACCCTGATCTTCAAATTCCAAAAGTTTTCACCCTCCCGGCTCTTAATGCATCACGTTGTAATCAGTAACATGCATTTTGTATGATCCCTCTTATTTTGGTAAAATAATTATTTACATTTTTAATGATTCTGAATATATATATATATATATAATATACAATAAATATAAAATTAAACTTTTAAATCTTAAATATAAATGAATAAATATAAGTAAATAGAATTGCATAAAAACAGTTTTTTTTTTTTTTTTTAATGAGTTAGAATCTTGGTTATGCATAAGAAATTCAACTCAGTCATTCCTGACCTAGCTCCCAGCTGCTACTCGCCTCAAATGTATTTGTTAGATTTCAAAAGCCTGATTATGATACTGAAATAAATGATTCTCAAGTCTTTCTGCTTTCGCTCATTACCTGATAGCATTGCACGGATCTTTTCATGAGAGAGGCAGCGATCACAAGAGACAGTCTGAAGATTTAGGGCTCAGGTGGGAACGCTGAAGTGGGGAGGATGCATCCTTCTCATCAGCGCCACTCGTTTGCTTCAACTTTAATCAGTGACAAACGGGTTTGGTGCAAAATCACTCAATGAGGAACAGAGCATGCGGTTGCATTCATTTGATGATTATGCATAAGATGCTGTGGGAAATTGGTGATTGTGTCATTGATGAAATCTTGTTTGAGATGCAGCGGTAAAGTACGTCCCTCGAGAGAGGCTGCACACAGCGCACTCGAGTCTGGCATCAAGACTGTCACTGACCGTCAATCCCTGAGCTTAATTAACAGGGAATCAGAATGCTTTCCATAACCCTGCTACTCCAAAGTAACCCCAATCTCATAATTTCTCCATCTGCCACAGCAATCCTAACCTCAGAAATGGTTTCAGTAGCTGTTGTTTGTTTTTTGAGTCCCTCATGTGCTTCACATCTATACTTAGTAGCTAATCTCAGCACTACAAATGGGTTTCCCTCAGCGAGCACCTGAGGAGAGACACTTGCTTAAGTTCGAGTCATTGCTTTGATTCTCTAGTGCTTGGCCACCTGCAGCTATGTAATGTTGTTGCATGCTTAATGAAGTAAGCCGACGCTGAATTTGAAATGAGGGACTCTGTTGTGGTCGATTGAAATGCTGCAAATAAAAAACAAACATAAGTGCAGGAGAGAGGGAATTTATGAGGACAGCTTCCGCCCCAAGTAGTTGATCACATGGAGGGCTGCTTTAAATACAGCTTAAGGGCTTCAATATAGCAGATGTGTTCAAACTAAAATTGAGGTGAGAGCTCTTTTTAGGTCTATCTGTGTTGCCACTGCCAGTATCAGTCAATATGTTCACTTTCTTTGTGGTGTTGGGGTTACTGAACTGCAACTGATGATGTGGGTGATGATAGACTCATTTTCTTTCTGTCTTTTTTCCATTTCAGCTCTCATTTTTTTTGGTTGCTTGAGTCTACACAATGTACAAACACCAGTCACACTCTGAAAAATCCCTGCTCTTTTTGTGTAGTTATTTTTGTGTTGTGATAGCGGCAGTGCTGGAAAGTAACTAAAGGTGGCTTTTAAAGCGATAATGTCAATTCTGTCATTAATTACTCATCATGTCGTTCCAAACCCGTACGACATTTGTTCATCTTCAGAACACAAATTATGATATTTTTGATGAAATCTGAGAGCTTTCTGACCCACGTTCAAGACCCAGAAAGGTAATATGGACATAGTTAAAATAGTCCATGTGACATCAATGGTTCAGACGTAATTTTATGAAGCTACGAAAGTACTTTTTGTGCGGGAAGAAATAACAACTTTTTTCAACAATTTCTTCTCTTCCGTATCAGTCTGTTTGACACACATACATGAGTCACAAATGTCTGTCGAAGACTGACAGGGAAGAGATTGTTGTTGTTTTCTTTGAGCACAAAAAATATTCTTGTAGCTTCATAAAATTAAAGTTGAACCATGTCACATGGACTATTTTAATGATGTCCTTACTATGTTTCTGGGACCTATGTCTCTGGGTTCTTTACCCAGGTGCCTGGTAGTTTTTCTGCATTCTAAAAAAAATGCTGGGTTATTTTTGTAACCCAAATGCTGGGTTCAGCTTGTTGAGTCATTTAATTGGGTTATTTTTAATATTTTTTACCCAGGTGCTGGGTCGTTTTCTGTAACCAAGCTTCTGTGTCATTTTTAATGCTGGGTTATTTTTTTTAACCCAAATGCTGGGTTCAGCTTATTAGTCATTTAATTGGGTTCTTTTTAATATTTTTTTACCCAGGTGCTGGGTAGTTTTTCTGTAACTAAGCTGTTGAGTAATTTTTTTGTAACCCAGATGCTGGGTTCCGCTTGTTGGGTTATTGTTATAATACTGTATTTAGTTTAATTTGATGTTAAAATATGTTCTCTAATCTCAGTACTGTTCGTTTATGGGCAGATTATGGAGTCAGTCATGTCATCTTTCAGCTATGAGTGAAATGCGAGGCAGTGCGAGGTTCGCAGTTCCCCCAGCGAACAGCAGCCCATCACCGGCTTAGATTTCGGCGACACACCAGCACAGTAATTTTGGTGAAAAGTGATTACAGAGAACGGTTGAATACCCTTAAATTAAAATGCAACTTTTGAATGTTACATTTTTTAATTTCTATAAGCAATAGTTGACTTAAATAAAACAATCCAGCATGCTGGGTAAAAACATTTATCCTAACCAGCTGGGTCAAAATAACCCAGAATGTGTTCTGTCCATTTTTTACTCAGGGTTGGGTTACCAAATAACCCAAGTTGGGTTGTTTTTAACCCAGGATTTTTTAGAGTGTATAGGTTTGGAATAACATGAGGTTAGCTTGTATTATAGCGAATTACACGTTCAAAAAATTAGACTTAATATAGTTTGGCAATTTTAAGTTGTTATTAAGTTTCTTGGAGTTTAGCAAGCTAAACTTTTGACAAAAAAATAAAAAATACTGGATGGAGCATCCTTCATTTGGTAATGCCAGCTAACACAGTAGTGTGGGATTCCACCGTGGCATCAGGGTGCCAAATGACTACTAATTCTTGCTTTCAGATAATCATGGTTGAATATTGGATGAGATTCTTTTAGGAGGGTGGCAAAGCATGGAAAAACAGCCAACTTTGGATTGTGGCCGGTGTGCAAACTGCCATGTCATTTTTCATGTGGCTGTGTTGAGCGTCAGAGATGGACTGAGGATATTTCTCATGTCCTGCTGCTTGCTGTCGATGAGGTAGGCGTCAACACTGCCGCTACAGGAATTCATCAATTGAAATGGAGTTTCCATTAAATGCAGTGTGAGTGCAGTCCTCTGGTATTTTTGCTGAGTTTTGTAGCATGCCAGAACTGAGCAACATTGCAGTTTACTAGATAATTAGTTCATTAGCATGCAAGCTGAATAGCTTCTTTTAATGCCATGTCCTCTTGTCATATAAATGACAAGCTGGTATAACAGATATCCTCTGGTAATTTCCTGTTCATTAAAATAACATAAGATACTGGAATACATCAGAAAGTCTCAAAATAAACTAATTATACGCAGATACCTCTGCAAAACCTCTTCTCAGTAGGCTATAGTGCACACTCCAACATACACATTTGTGGATGAGCACATCCCTATGGGGAAATCTTGGTTGAATATAGGGTGAATGTGATGCGTTGTGACATTCAACTGAGAATTAATAACCATGCATTCAGCAAATAACCTTTAGGGTTAGAGGTTTGTGGACTCCAATAATAAGCACCAGCCTCCTCAAACAGCACTAGAGTGTAGTTTGATCTTCAGCCCAAGCAGAGTCCAGTGTGCTTGAGACATCGAGAAGCTCTTCACTAATGGTTTATTGATGATCTTCTTTAGTCAGTGTTTGGAGAAGCCATATTGCTGCCACAATGATTGATCTTAGGTGGAGACTCGGATGGCGCTAAATGAGCTTAGGTCAGGAAGGCTCATGTCGACTAATGCATCAAATATCATGCAGGTTCAATTACTAAAACAAAACAAAGGTTTCGAAGTAGAAGCCTAACCAGGTGGATCGATGACTGCTATTATGAGTAGCAGCATTGGTAGCATTATTAGTAACTGTTTCCTGCTTCCACCAGAACTCAGTGAGACCTACAGTATACTTGTAGGTATATATAATGCTGAATGCTCCTTTATTTATTTGTTAAACTCTTAACTCAATATGGACATCACTGAAAATAATGATAACTTGCAGTTGAGTAAGTGAGTCAAATGTAGATTCAGTAACTGCTCGTGAGTTCGCTCATAAGAGTAATTTCTTTTTTAATCAGATTACATTGCTTATGCTGTGTTTCGTTTGATTCAGTAAAATAAAAAAATCAGCCTATAAGAATCATTTGCTCATTATTTTGACCATAATCAATTGTCTTGCTGTATGTTTGTGAAGGCTGAAAAGAACTAATTCATAAGAGTCATTTGATCACTTGAAGTGGTGTTTGTTTATGCATGGATTCTTGACGTTTTTTTGTATTTTAGGTATTTCAGCTATATATATGATGACCCACAAACACAACTCAGATAAAATATGTGAACCTGGACAACAAAACCAGTCATAAGGGTCAATTTTTTGAAACTGAGATTTATACATCATCTGAAAGCTGATCCATTTCCATTGATGTATGATTTGCTAGGATAGGACAGTATTTGGCCGGGGACAAATATTTGAAAATCTGTAATTTGAAAGTGCAAAAAAATCTAAATATTGAGAAAATCGCAATCAAATCAGTTCTTAGCAATCAAAAATTAAGTTTTGATATATTTACGGTAGGAATATCTTAATGGAACGTAATCTTTACTTAATATCCTAATGATTTTTGGTATAAAAGAAAAAAATATAATTTTGACCCATACAATATATTGTTGGCTATTGCTACAAATATTCCTGTGCTATTTAACTGGTTTTGTGGTCCAGGGTCACATTTGTGTTTTTGTGGTTCTGAAGATTCAGTAGCAGGAAACACTGAAAGCGTTTTTGGATTTAACGGCTCTGCTTTCCATTTTTTTTTCGTCTAAGTAAACATGCGTTAAACTGACGTGATAGCCTGCATTTGTTACCTAAATAGTGATTTCTATTTAATTAAGTTAAACGTTGCAATTTTCAGGTTACCAATTTTTTTTTAGCATAGATTGACGTCTGATTATTGTGCTCATATCTCTTGTAGCATTTTGCTCATATCAATATTTAGCTCAAGAATTCTCAAAAACATGCATTTTTTTTCCATTTCCATGCCCTGTTTTTCACATATTTGAACTCAAAAATGTATTATGTGTGAATGACACCCTTCTTCGTATTGCAGAAAGCTTGAATGCATCCTGTAGTGCAAGAATTTAAAACTATCAAAATGTAAATTTACAATAAGTAGGTCATGTGCTTGTTATTTATACATATACACTAGATTGCTGTTAGGGAAATTTAGTACAGTCAGGGCAGTCTATATGACTAGAAGGGGCTAGGCATTTGCTTTCAGAGATGAAGAGAACATAGATTACAATCGATTGTGTTTACAAAGGATTTCTGATGATGATAAAGACATCTCTATGACCTGAATTGTTCTTTATTATTTTTTCTTCTTTATAGTAGAAGAAACCTTTTACACTAACCACACCTTCTATGTAAATGTTATCTATAGCTGTCCCATTCTTCAGATGCACAGCCTTTGTTTGTGGCACCATGTGCAGGTTGTCATGATTGCCTTCGACTTGGCCTTGACTTGATTAATATCTTGTGCTATCGGGCTGAAAATCAATTGTCATCATACAATATTGCATGACCTTGTAGGTCACTTTTGACGAAAAGCATCTGTCAAGAAAAGCAATGTAAATGTAAACCATTCCATTTTAGTGGAGTAATACTTCATCAGGTGATTTCTGTACATCGCTTGCAGTAGTGCTTTTGTGGCTGTGATCCAATCTGATCCAGTTAATGAGATGGAATGTATTCATTCAGTTTAATCTAACATTGCCCAGTGTGAGAGAGTCAATAGGCAGTTAACTGAAATATCTCAGTTTGAAAGGTTCATAGATAACCTACAAGTTTCTCTCTTAAAAGACTACATCACCTAATAAAAAATCTTTATTGGCATTGTTTATCATATTTTAGCATATATTATGTTCCACAGAAGAGCCTTTCCTTTAAAAGCAAAGTGTATTGTATCTAAATAATAAAGTACTGACTTACTAGAATTTAATTCTCTTTGAAAGACAATGTCACAGTCCTTCCTTCCTCCCCCTTTTTCTTTCTTTCTTTCTTTCTTTCTAGCTCAATGTTTCCATTCTGAAAGCGGACTGTGTTGTGTATTGCCTCATCTTTGAAGAACGACACAGCGCCTAGCGCAACCCTTGAGTGCAGTGATCACCTGCATTCGAGACGTGCTGCTGTAATCACACTGAATGATGGTGTCAGTTTCTCTATGGGGACTGAATGTCAAAACCCAGAGTGATTCGCACTCCCACTCAAAACATCACCGGCAGACATTGATTAATAACCACTGGACCGTGAAGAGTCAAAGGACTCAAAAGTGAATCGCTGCCTGTTGCATTGCTATATTTCCGTAACTGCTTGTGTAGCATTTGATGGCTTCCTGAAGAAGCACTGTTATTTGTTAATGTTGATTATATGATGAGTCACAATTTAAAATAGTATTGCTGGAATTATGAAACATTGGCTTATTATAAAACACTGATGTTGTTGTTTTTCAGGATATTGCGCAAAAGCACATTCTGAGAGAGGAAAAAAACACATCTCAAACTAATCTAATATGGCCTGCTGGTTTTAGCTGGTTTATGATGGTGGCCAAGCTGGTGCTCAGCAGGTCTGATGGCTGGTTTTCAAAAAACTAAACCCCCTTAGGGATAGTTCACCCAAAAATGAAAATTACTCCATGATTTACTTCAAGCCAGCAGTATATATTAAGTTATATTAAAAAAAAAAAAAAAAAAACTGGCTCTTCCAAACTTTATAATGGCAGTGAATTGGTGTTGATATTCAGTAGTCTAATAGAAGTCCAATAAAGTGCAGCCATCCATCATAGAAAGTGCTCTAATCGGCTCCACAGGTTAATAAAGGCCCCCTGAAGCAAAATGATGCTTTTTTGTAGGACAAATATCCATATTTAAAACTTTATAAACCATAATCTCTAGTTCTTGTGACGTTCCAGTGGATGACATAGGGTGTAGGTGTAGCATAAGCTCCGGTGAGAATGTGCTAATCTCACAAGAACCAAGTTTTGTTTACAGCAAAGGAAAACCAGTCTCCACTTGGCTTATATCGAAATCCTCCAACATTTTTCTTTACAAATCCTCATTTTGTACCCCTAAGTTGTGACCGGTGTTCTGTTTTTCTCGCGCATACGACAGTTAGCGGAAGCTAAAGATTACGGTTTATAAAGTTTTAAATATGGACATTTTTTTTACAAAAACACATCGGTTTGCTTCAGGAGGCCTTTATTAAATCCCTGGATCAGTGTGGACCACTTTTTATGATGGATGGATGCACTTTATTGGACTTCTACTGGAATATTAATATTAATAATATTAATGGAATATTAACACCTATTCACTACCATTATAAAGCTTGGAAGAGCCAGGAAATTTTTAACATAACTCTGATTGTATTTGTCTGAAAGAAGAAAGTCATATACAGTGGCATGCGAAAGTTTTGGACCCCCCTGCAAAATCTATGAAAATGTAAATAATTTTACCAAAATAAGAGAGATCATACAAAATGCATGTTATTTTTTTTTTTTTTTTTTTTAGGACTGTCCTGAGTAAGATATTTTACATAAAAGATGTTTACATATAGTCCACAAGACAAAAAATAGCTGAAATTATTAAAATAACTGCCTTAAAAAGTTTAGGAACCCTTGGTTCTTAATACGGTGTGTGGTTACCTGGATGATCTATGACTGTTTTTTTTTTTTTTTGTTTTTTTTTTGTGATGATTGTTCATGAGTCCCTTGTTTGTTCTGAACAGTGAAACTAAGCACTGTTCTTCAGAAAAATCCTACAGGTCTTTAGTTTTCCAGCATCTTTTGCATATTTGAACTCTTTCCAGCAGTGACTGTATGATTTTGAGATTCATCTTTTCACACTGAGGACAATTGAAGGACTCAAACACAACTGTTAAAAAAGGTTCAAACATTCACTGATGCTCCAGAAGAAGACACGATGCATTAAGAGTCGGGGGGTGAAATCTTTTTAAAGGTGAATTGTACTTAATTTGCCTTCCAGGAAACATGCAGGTATCTTGCTTCCAAAAGGCAGTACTAAATGGAAAAAAAATGATATTTTAACAAAATAAGAAAAATGTAGACATTTTCATCCTGTTCAAAAGTTTTCACCCCCCGGCTCTTAATGCATCGTGTTTCCATTATCATACAGTATTTTTGCACCAAGGTACTTCAATACCATGGTTTTACCATTGCACATGTCAAAAAAGTGCATACTATACTAATGTGAACCATTCAATAATAATATCTAATTTTCTGTTTCTCATTTTCCTGAAAATATTTTAAAATGAGCATGTTTATAACAAAAAGAAAAATACTTTGGCTTAATAAAGCCACATAAGAAACTTTTGCCCAGCAGACTAAGATGTCTAGAGCATAAAAATGAGTCATCTGTTCTTGAGAAATTCATTTTATCAACAGCAAGAGGCCTCATTTTAAAATTAGCTGTGTTTTTTGCAATGCCAAACTCATGCTGACTAACATGAGCAGTGTTGTTTGGTTTGATGTGTGTAATCCCATGTGAAGTCAATTAATATTTTATACTTCGCCACATAATTAGCCTTTATGTTCCCCTTTGTGAAAGAAAAAGAGAATCCTTTAAGAAGTAATTTTTTTCAAACCTGCCTTTTTTTCTTATTTTATTGTATTTTTAAAAGGGAACATTTTCTCTGTGTTTGCATGCCGTCCATCTGGGGTGTGTGTGTGACTGACGTCAAATGACTGTAAACAAAAGATGGAAAGTACAAAAAGACCAATGTTTAATATCCTCTCACTGTTCCCCTCATCAGTGCCTTTTCATACTGTTCAATACGTGAGATATGAAAGGAGGGAAGTTGTTTACCATCCCTCCCTCCATCTCTCTCTCTCTCTCCCCCCCCCTCTCTCTCTCTCACACACACACACACACACACACACTAGATGCATATTTTTCACAAACACTCTTTCCTTCCTTTGAACTCCAAAAGCTCACATCAGGCTCACATCAGAACTACAAAACTGTTGCGTTCACTTGTAGTGTTGCCATAGTGACCAGATGATGGCTAACGCTAACTTGAAAAGACGTGCTCCCATTTAGTAAAAGGCTTCTGTATGATTTCTCTGTATTTGGAGATCATGAATACCTGCTCAGAGTTTTTTTCCCCAGAATCCAATTATGTCTATTTTGTTTCATAAATGCAAATGGAACACAACACTGTAAAAACATCTTTAAAAACGTGATATTTACTGGATAAGTAAGATAAGATGTACTTAAAAATATTGTTGTTATTATTGTAGACTGTAAGTTGTTTCATAAACAATTTATTTATTTTTTTTATTTTTTATTTTTTTGGCTACAATTATTAGATACAATGTTAAAAGTGTTACATTAATGCTTAAAACAGGAAAAGTTGTCAAAATAGTGTATAAGAAAGATAATTTGATTTCATTTTAAGTATGGTTTGATATTTGTTGCTGGAAAACAACAAAAAATACTCATTAAGACAATTTTTGTTATTGAAAATCAGTTTTGCTACTGTATATGTGTTGTGTTGTCGTGATTTTGAAGCACTCGGTGCACACTTCAAAATCCTCTACCAAATGAATCATAGTCATTGTCTAATTATGAGAAAATTACAGTCGCAGTGACTATTTACTCCAAGCTCGAATGACACCTGTGTGATAATCTGCCGTAGCTCTGACTTCAGTTCATTTTTAGGTAAAATGGATTTGAGACAAGGTTCTAGGTCCAGCATTAGTCTTTTCTTGTACCATTGCAAAGCTCCTTGTGAAATGACGGCTTATATTACGGACAGCAGGCTGAAACTGGGAGATAAGGGCTATTTGGAAGAGCCTTTGACTGGCTGTGCCATTTATAATAGAGCCATTGAACGGGCTGAAAAGAGCAAACAGTATACTAAGCTTCTCAATCCACACGTTTTGTATTTTTATTTTTATTTTTTTATGTGGGGTACTTTGCTAACATTTTACAATGTTGAAGTCACCTACATTATCTCTTATGTATTGCATTTTATCTAAGCCATGGCTTAAGAATCTGGGTCTGTATATGGGTCTAAATACTTTGGCCAAAATGTAAAGGAGGACCAAAATTCCCCCCCTCCCCAGTACAAATTGTATTACTGCCATAACAATTTGAGTTGAAAATCTGGATTGAATAATTCAGAATGTCTTGCAATCTTTATATCCAAAGAGCATCCTGAGGTTCAGCAAGAACATCTGACATCTGTACTAAGGGGTGTGCATGATCAATGTGTTTCATTAGTGATCTAGAAGTAGTACAGAATCTTAAATATTTTATGCAATATAATTTCTTTGTTCTAAACCTTAAAAAAAAAAAAGATTTTAAATGCAATATTTTTACAGTTTTGACCAAAATTATTAGAACACTAGTATTGTCACCAGCTAAAAATGGGTTTAAATCAGTTACAGTATTTCCATTTTCCTGTAGGGTGTCAGTAGGAAATATCAGTTTACATTTCCAAACAGTCATTTTGCCATTAATTGTAATAATCCATTGAGATTTTTGTTTGCAAAAGGAGCCTTTGCCCCACACAGAGATCTGATCTTATCATCATCATCCAGTCTGTCTGGAATGACATGAAGGATAGAAATAACTGACTTAAAACCATATTTAGCTGGTGAAAATACTAGTGTTTTAATAATTTTGGCCATTACTGTACATAAGTTTTGGACCCTACTGTACTAAGCCAGAAGACTATTTCCAGGCATTAGATTTGAAAACTATATGCTGAATTTCCCAAAATCTGCCATTTATCCATGTTTAGGGACGCTTGATGAGATACTCCAGCTGTATCCAACTTTCTAGATTTCTTTTTTTATGTCTTACTCAGAAAACATATAGCAGTGCTATTTATTTAATGTCTGTCTATTGCAAAAAGCAAAAAGGCTGGGCTGCTTATAATGCACCGGGGTTAAGAGAGTCAAGAAAAGAAAGAGGAACGCTGTAAGTGTATTGAAGTGTATTGGGTTGTAAGGTCATACTGGTAAAAGCTCTGTAGATGTACATTTCCAGTAAATCAGAATGGGGAAATTTCAATGTGAACAAACAAACAGATGGAGCTATATGTATTTTATGCTCATGTGTTGATTGTTGGACTAATCGTTGCTCTTAAACCACAAATGGTGGCTTAATGCTCACAATCAGGCTAATATTACAGAGATGCCATGATATTTATGCTATAAATGCCACCTGTCTTCCTCGCAGTTGCCATCCGGAGGCCACGCTACGAGAGAATGTTTTAATAAGAGCAGATTGAGACATGGAGGAAGTAAACATTAGCCATCTGGAAGCACGACCCAGCATTCAATGATCCCCTCATTTAGTTTGCAGAATCGATTAGTTATCTCTAGTTCTGGAAAAGGTGTACATCTGATATTCACACACAGAGCGGCAGCATAGTTGTCAGGACTGTTAGCAGGCAGATAAAATCTATCGTTAGCAATTAGGATAACTTAGAATTCAGAATTCAGAATCCCAGAACAGACTACATGAAAGAGATTACATAAAACTGTTTACTGTGAAGCATGTCTGGACAATCTCACAATCTCACAGCCCTTATCACTCACGAAGTGCCGCGGTACTATTGAGCTGCTCGCCTGATATGCACCATAAACACACAGGACAGGAAACTTCTGACGTAGTATTTCTTAAACAAACATGAACTACTGTCACAATAAATCCAACCTAAAGCCACCCAGGTCACAATCTACTGGGGCTGACAGAAGGAATGAGAATGTAAACCATCTGATTTAAAAATATAATTTTTCCATTCGACTGCACAAACAGCAGTAACCTCATGCACCTGAGCTTATGTGAGTATTTAATGTGTAGCAGTCCTTTTGGGTTGGTTGCTCTTTTCTACACTACAGTATATAGTAGTCATTATAGAAGCTTGTTTCTGCATTGGAATAAAAAAGGTAATTGCAAGGTAACTGAGATAACAAGTGAGAAGGGTGAAATAAAAAGTCAAATTGTGAGATATAAATGCAGAATTGCAAGATGTTAACTCACAATTGTGATTCTGAGATGTTCTCAATTCTGAGAAGAAAAATTCAAATTGTGAGCTATAAAGTGGCAATTGCAAGATGTGAACTCAGATTGCGAGATATAAACTGCAAAATATATCTTGATTCTGAGTTTATATCTCACAATTTTTTTTCCCTCAGTTGCTCACAAAAAAGTCAGAATTGTGAGATGAAAAGTTGCAATTACCTTTTAATTTTTAATTACATTTATTTTAATTTAATTTAAGTTTATTTATTTATTTAAATTCTGTGGCGGAAACTGGCTTCCATAAGTCACTGTATAGATTTGGTAATTTAAAATGTCTTGCTGCATGTATTATATTATATTATATTATATACAACAATTCTTTCTGGTCCTCCCCCGTTCAGCGCTCATGAACCCGCTGAGAGCAACCTTACCTTGGCCAGATCTTCTGGAATTTACCGCTGGCTCTGATGTCTCTATAGTGGTTAAACATAAAATACAATTTGTTTTGGGTAAATCTAACGGGTAATCTTTGGTCTCATTAATTTATTATTTGTTCTAGAGCAAATAGTTTTGGCAGAATCTCATCATGTTTATGTAAATTCAGTGCTGTATATCAGAGCGCTGCCTTTGTACTTTTGAATGAATTGTCTAGCAACTTTTATGATGGCTGTTGTTGTTGTATATTAAATATTATTATTCAATAAATACTACTTTATATAAATAATAGTAGTATTTAATAATAGTGTTTAGTATTGAGAAATTGTGTGTGTGTTCATGATGGTGATTTTAGTTACATTGTTCCACTATTAAATGGCGACAAGAGACAGTTTTTACGAGTCAGCAGAAATACTTTTATATTGAAAAAATAAACCCTGTTATAAACAGAAGTTATTTTTACTTTTAACAACAGCTCGATGCAGCGAACAAATGCACTGAGAAATGGAAATCACCCTTAACAGATGAAAGGATATTAACCTTACAACATAGATAACGTGTCCTCAGCGGACATTCAAACTAATGTTTTATTGTGAATATGAGATTGAGCTGAAGAATGAATGCTGTATCAGATGCAGGTAATCACGCTCACTCAGTCCATCTCTCTCTCATAATACTCTACTCCACATAATACACTGCTTTTAATCAAGTCCCTTTGTTTTAATGCAGTAATACAGTTACATATACAAGCCATATATAAGCCATATACAATACAAGCCATGCCAATATACAGCCATATCGCACTGCTACAAGTGTGATATTGCATTTATACAACAGTTCGAGTGTGTAAATACATAAGAAACAACAGAAAGTCAGCGCTCTGATATGCAGCATTAAATTTACATTAAATATAACGTGATGAGATTTTGCCCTCAGCTAACTATTTTCTCTGGAACAAATAATAGGCTAATGAGACCAAAGGCTGCCCATTAGATTTACCCAAAACAAATTATATCTCATGTTTAACCACTATAGAAACATCAAAGCCAGTGGCAAATTCCAAAAGATCTGGCCGAGGTAAGGCTGCTCTCAGCGGGTTCATGAGCTCTGAATGGCCGCTGACGCTCTGGAGCTCACATCTCCAAAAACATCAGAGCAAATTTTCAAATAGATATTTATCTTTATTAACAAACCGCATATTTGAAGTCCAAACAAGTACATTCTCAACTAAAAAACTCATAAAACTACGTGACACAAAAAACAGTATTATTTATAAAATTATAATGGATTTGGGCGTCTGCCATGACACTCGCTGTAAGAAATATCACTAGAATGTCGCAATCCTCTTAGCCAATCGGATTGGAGGACTGGAAATGTGTATATATATTTATATATATATATATATATATATAAACTTTTTTTTTACATGATCATGTTAATTATTTTAACATCTTTTTTTTTCATCCAAACATTTCAAGGTTTTGTACTGTTTGTCCTTTTCTTTTTGTTTTTCTTGTTTTCTTTTTGTTTTCTTTCTTGTCCTTTTTTTTTTTTTTTTTAAGTGAGTCATATTAATCTTCTAGTGCTCTGCTTGCATATGCCTAATGGAGGATATGATGTCTTACATTATAAGGTATGTCAGACCAACACACTTTAACTTTCTGTCTTCTGTCTTCTCAGTGTGCTTCAGAAGAAAGTATATCTAAATTGATCTCTCCCTTTTGGCTAGTTCATTAAAACACAGTCAAAGTGATTGTTCCGGGTCTGTGTATGATGCTGATTGCTCTTGAAAGGCAGGCTACCTGCGGACAGATGAAGACATGGTACAGTGATTTGTATTTTTAGTCACGGTTGCTGAACCCATTTGCTACTAATTAAATCACATACTTTATTTACCCAGCTAGCTTATCCCAGGATACTTTTGAATACAAGTGTCTAATCTGGTTAATGCAGTTTCAATCAATAAATGTCTTTAAAAAGGAAACATTTTATCTTAATGTCTTTGAATATACCATCAGAAAAGCTGCAGTTGACATTTATTAGCAGGTTTAAGTAACAGAAATCATGAGTATGTAGTCTAGCGGTAAACATGAGTCAACTTTATATTTATTGTCCATTTAATTGCTGTCATTTGAGGCCACGGGCAACTAAACCTGCCCAAGGCTCTACATATCCACCTGTAAATATCATTTTAGATGGTTTAAAAACAACTTGCATACGAGTAGACAACCTTAGGAAGAGCTTTTGACAACTTGCTGGATAATGCGTCATGTGGTGGTGTTAAAATCATGCTGATGTTTATGGCTGTTTACTCAGAAATGCACCTGGCAACTCAGATCACTAAAGTTGCCATGTAAATCATTTTTACATGGCAAATAAGCATAAATGTGGTGAAAGAACTAAGGTAATATTTTAAGGACTTTTTGTATACAATACATTTTTATAACTAACTAACAGAAATGTAATGCAAGTGTTACTAATACAGTACTTACAGTAACAAGGTTTAATTTACGCTCTAATCTTTGTCTTTATTATTTATTTATTCAGCAATCAGTAACTGTTAAATAAATGTTTTCATTTGAAGAGTATATTTTAATATCTGTTAAAACAGGCCAGAATTGCTTGCAGTTTATGAGCATTTGGCTAATGGCCTCAGTAATAGCTAGAATTATCATACTAATATGTGATCTCTGCTAATGTTAACCTTTTAGTTTTGCACAGTGTTTTGATTTATAAAAAACTGGTGACTTGCCAAATGACTATGTGGGTGAACATTGTATTTATACAAAATTCTGTGGTGTTATGCAGCCGCAGTGTTTATTTCCTTTATTTATAATATGGGATGTGCTTATCATGGAGTTTATTTAAAATGCCAAACTCAGCTGTTTGAGACTAAACATGACATGGATCAGAACTTGAGCTTGGATATATGATTTAGTTAATGCTTAAAGGTAAAATGTAGAGTTTTTTAAGCCTATTTCAGAAATTAATTCTATTCTAAAGCACAGTATAAAAAAATAAATTAGATATTTGAAAAATATCTCTGATCAAAATTAGAGAACACTTACAGATGCTTCCAAGTTATTGGTGCTAATCTGCCACTTGGTGCTAATTTCCTTAATTATATGACAAACCCTATTTAACTGGTGACATTCCTCCAATTTTCACTAAGATTGCAGGATGGTAGCCGCTTGTCAGGGGTCATGTGCGGGAAGGAGGAGCAGGGACGAGGAAATCAAGGGAACAGGAACAAACTGGAACAGCAGGAAAAACACAATCCAACACGACGAAACTAACATAAATGACATTAAGAACGGACAAAAACCAGGGAGCTTGGGGAGCCACAGCGGAGCATACAGACCGGAATGCCATGGCGATTCAGGGAGCTCGGGGAGCCAGGGCGGAGCATACAGTCCGGGTGCCATGGTGGGCCAGGGAGCTCGGGGAGCCACGGTGGAGCATACAATTCGGGAAGCCATGGCGGGTCAAGGAGCTCAGGGAGCCATGGCCAAGTACAGAGTCCAGGGGGCCATGGAGGATCAGGGGGCTTGGGCGGCGCGGGCTCTGGAGGACTGGACGGGACCAGCGGAGACGTGGGAGGGCTGGACAGGACCAGCAGAGACGAAGGAGAGAGTAATCCATAATGGTCCATAATGTCCTTATGGCATATATGGCTTGCCATATTAGAGGCCTGCGGCCTAGAGCGCGGAGCGGAGGCAGGCTGACTTGAGCGCGGAGCGGCTTCCAGCCAATTTGAGCGCAGAGCAGCAGAAGGCCGACTTGAGCACGGGGCCGGGGCCGGAGTCTGTGAGCAGGTCGCGGGTTCTGGGCTGAGGATGAGGGAGGAGCTCTGGAGAAGGAGGACTGGAGAGAGTAAGCTCATTGGAGCAGCAGGTGGAGGATGCTGGCTGGTGGTGAACTGGAGTGTCCGCGTGCTTTCGGATGGGGGGAGGATTAGAATCCTCCACATCGACATAGAACTTGGAGTTATTTAGAGCAAGGACATGGTTAATAAAATCCGCTATGGGTTTGCAGCAATCGTCAGGAGTTAAGGAACAAAACAACTGGTCGTCTTTTAGCCCCATCTGAAAGCACGCGTTAATCGTAGAATCGCTCCAACTCACCAGGTGTAACACGCTCAGGAATTCCTCCACATACTGCTCCAAAGGCTTGTCCGCCTGCTGGATATTAAAGAGAAATTCCTCAGCCCAGAACATCTTTGTCTTTGGTCCGTTCTTCTGTCAGGGGTCGTGTGCGGGAAGGAGGAGCAGGGACGAGAAAATCATACAAAACGTGCTTTAATGAGATAATCCAAAAGGGAACATGAACAAACTGGAACAGCAGGGAAAACACAATCCAACACGATGAAACTAACATAAATGACATTAAGAACGGACAAAAACCACTGAACTGAAACAACCTTATAAAGGGGTGTGAACCAATTACAAAGACAGGTGTGGGAAATTAACCAATGAACACTTAACAAGAAACGGAACAGGAAAGACCAAATAAGGACACAGGAGGGAAAAACCAACAAAACAGTCCACAGGGGTGTGACACTGCTCTAAGGTGACTGAATGCATGCACTGTAAAAAACAAACCAAAAAAAACACAATTTGTTGAGTCAACTTAAAATAATTTGTTACCCTTCTGTCTCAAAAAATTTAGGTTCAGTTAACTCAAATAAGTTTAGTCAACTTGAAATGTTAAGTTTGAGTATTTGAGTTGACTAAACAAAAATGTGTTTGTTAAACTTAAAAGCTGGGCTTGTTACCCAGCTGCCTTCAAATTTTAAGTTGAATCAACTCAAATATCTAAGCTGTCACTTAGTACAACTTAACATTTCAAGTTGACTAAACTTTTTTGACTTGACTGAACTTAAAATTTTAAGGCAGCCGAGTAACAAATTATTTTAAGTTGACTCAACAAATAGCTTTTTACAGTGTGTGTAAGAGAAGTCGGACTGATAGCACACTCGGCAATGACCAAGAGTCTCATCAGCAGAAAGAATCAAAAGGCTAAGCTCACCAGCTAAGGAGCATGTTGTGTGGAGAGAGGAGAAAAGAAATCAGTGAAAAGTGGAGGAGGAAGTGTCATAGTTTAAAAGATGTTTTCTGCAGCAGAAGTTGGGCCTCTCATGTGGCAGTGTGAATGCAAATGTTTATCATATCCTCCTTCAGCAATATGCAGTTCCTTCCCTTTAAGCATTTTCCAATCAGCCTGCAATTTTCATGTAAGACAATGCCCCTGTCACACTGCAAAATGGGTAAAGAAGTTCCTTGAATCTAAGAACATTTAAATAATGAAATGGCCAGGTCAGAGTCCTGATCTAAACCTGACTGAAAATCAGTTATGGCTAAGACAAAGTTCTGACTAAGAAATCCACTAGAGTTACCAAACTACACTCTTAAAAATAAAAGTTCCGAAGGGGTGTTTTTGTGGTGATGTCATAGAAGAACCATTTTTGGTTCCCCAAAGAACCTTTCAGCGAACAGTTCTTAAAAGAAAGACATTTTAAAAATCTAAAGAACCTTTTCCACTATAAAGAACCTTTTCTGCATTTTAAATTTTTCATGGATGCTCAAAGTTCTTCATGGAACCGTTGATACCAATAAAGAACCTTTATTTAAGAGTGTATGAAAGAGAGTGGAATTAAGAGTGGATTAAAATCACACCAGTGCAGTCTGAGAAACTAGTGATCTCCTGCAGCCTCAGATATGCTTAAGTCATTGAAAGCAAGGGCTTCTACACTTCCTACTAATTTCTGACAGCTGTTACCCTCCAACAATTTTAGTTGTAATCTTCTTTCATGCTACAGTGGTTATGGTTCTCATTTATGATCACTGTGTTTTCTACAAAATAAAGGTTTTTGTTGAAATCCTTTGGATATTTTATCAAACATGTTAGCACAACAGTGGTAAACCTGCAGCTAATATTCCTTCAAATTTTGAGCGATGAAGATGAACAATATTTCAGAAAAAAGCAAGCATAGATTGTTGTCTAATTTTGACCACAACTGTTGCATAAATACTGATGATTTGAGTAAATTATTGCTACATTCTAACCTTTTTAAACCTTTATTCCAAACTTATCTTATTTGTACTGTGAATGGTCCTCATTCACTTGTCACTTTATCATTTGTGTTCATTCAGGTGAATTTGCTATTGATCTTTCATTGTTCAAGAGACCTTTTCATCCAGGTCTAGAGTGATAATTTTCCTGTTCATTGTACTGGAGAGGATGACACATTTTAGCGAGAAGGTCCTAAACCCCCTGTGATTCAGCCACTTGATCCTGCTTAATGCCATTGGCACTCCTACTCAAATTTGGAGATTAGGCCTCTTCTGATGACAAAGAACAGATGATGTAAACAAAAGCCTCCGCCAAAACAAGCTCCAGTACATCTTAGTTTCTGGAAGAGGTGGACATTTTTTGTCAAAGCTTTGTTTGATTGGCATCCATTGAGGATTGATTGTTGTTCCACAACCACAAAAATCTCAGGCATAACGGAAGTGTTTATTTCTCAGATTTTCTTTGATGCAAGAGAACATTGTTCAGTGACAGTTTGTGCACTATAGGCCATTAATGGTGACATTAAAAAGCTTCACTGCATTTCAAAAGCCTCAAACATTCACTTGTGTGAAATTCCACAAACAGCTTTCACATTTTACCCTTTTTCTCTCTCATTTTTTTCTTGCTCTCTCTCTCTTTCTCGCCCTTTTATTAATAAACCTATCTGGGATAAAAAAAAAAATTAAAAATAAGAGGGAACATGGATAGACAGGGATAACATGAATTTCAGCAGACATTTATGGCAGACAGTGTGGCAAATCTGGCCGAATGCCTGTGGCAGAAAATGCAGCTGAATTATTTCTGTGTTTAAATTTGTTTTCTTTTTCTCTGTGCTTTGTTTATTGTCTTTGAGTCCAAATGAGTCTAATTGCCTATTGTTCTCAGTATTCTCTAGATGAATGTATTATTGGTGTTCGAAAAGCAACAACAATTTAATGTGATATTGTGTCCCACACACATTCTAGCACACATAAAGCTCAAAATAAGAGTGAAAAACAAAAGGATATTTATAGAGCAATCAGCTCCACATTGCATAATAATGCCATAGTATGTCACAGTTCCAAAACAATTCTGCTTACTATATTGTTATTATAGTCATAGCTAATTATATAGTAAAGTGTCATTGGTTGGTTGGACTTGGTTGGACCATTCAAGATCCTGTATGATTTGTTTTATCAAATTGCTTATTTATCATGAGCAGTTACAAAAATTATATTGAACTACTGAATTATGGCCATTTCTTGTAGGCTTAAAGAGATAGTTAACCCAAAAATGAAAATTCTCTTAGCATTTACTCACCCTCATGTAATTTCAAACCCGTATGACTTATGTTCTTCTGTAGAACTCAAAAGAAGATATTTTGAAGAATGTTGGTGTGCCAAACAGTTTCAATTCTCATTGACTTCCATTGTATTTTTGTTCGTACAATGTAAGTGAATGGGAATTGTTTTCATATCATTTAAAATATCTTCTGTGTTCCACAATAAATTACAGAATATTCATTTTTGGGTGGACTGTCCCTTTAAGGATGCAGACAGATTTCAGAGTTAATTTACCGTCACCTTGCAGTGTTGTAGCCTAAAGCCACAGTTTGTTTTCTTTGGTACGTTGTTGTTGTTTTTTAGGATGTTGAAAGCTTACCCCACATATCAAGTTTCACCTCCAGACAGATGACTGCTTATGGGTTTGCTCTCTGTCAGGAAACACTGTCGGACTGTGAAAACAAAACAAGCTTACCTGACAAAACAGACACAATTTAGCTGCTCTCTTCTGTAGAAGTGGGATTTAGTGAGCAGGCAAGACCTTGTTAGAACAAAGAACCAAAGTACAAACCACATTTGCAGTCCTGTACTCTTTCCAGCACAAATGGGTGTATACAGTGACCATTACAAGTCTCTAAACACAACCGGTGCACTTTGTGTTTGGTAAATGGAGTGTTTGGAAGTAGTTAAGGTGTTTGGTTAGAACACACATGTGCCAGGGTTGCATTAGGTGGTCCACCCAATCTTAGTTGTCTTAGAAACTTAAGATGACATTAAGAGTGAGCAAATGATGACTCAACTTTGCATGATTTTCAAGTGAAGTATTAAGGATATTGACACAGCCTTTATGTAACCTCTCTCATTTACACACACTGACACGCATATGCAATTAAGCTGAAGTCACGGTGCCTCACCATGTCATTAAAGTAGTGCAAAATAAATGGATGAATAAAGAGTTAAACCATGTGTAAACCTCTGAGACATTAAAGGGAATTGTTTTTTGTTTGTGACTCGTTCCAGTCTTTCCTCTGTAGCCATCTGCTAAAGTCAGTAACTGTGTAGTCCCTAGAGCCATGTTTATTCAAAACCTCTATTTTGCATCTCTTAAGACATGTTTTGTTTTCTTCACACATCTATGAGATGATGAAGCTTGAGTATAAAAGATAAAGAGAATAAAAAAAATAACTTTTTATCTCACAATTCTGACTTGTTTTCTCAGAATTGCGTGATATAAACTTGCAATTGCGAGTTCTAAAGTCAGAATTGCAAGACATAACCCACAATTTTGAGATATAAACTCACAATTCAGACTTTTTTTCTCTCAATTGCCAGTTTATATCTCACAATTGTGACTTTTTTTCTCAGAATTGTGACTTTATAACACGCAGTTGCAAGTTAAGTCAGACCATATCAGTCTTTTTTTCTCTCACAAATGGACTTTATAACTCGCACTTGAAAATTTATCTCACAATTCTGAGAACAAGGTCTGAATTACCGGAAAAAATTAGAATTGCCAGTACAAACTCACAAATTGCAAGATGTAAACTATATTGCAGATTTGTGAGTTTTTTGCAATTGTGACCTTACATTTCACAATTCTGACTTTATAACTTGCAACTGCAAGTTTATATCTATCAATTCTGTGAAAAAAGTCAGAATTGTGAAGTAAAAACTTGCAGTTGCGAGTAAAAAATTCAGAATTGTGAGTTTTTATCTTGCAATTCTGAATTTATTTCTCGCAACTGAGTTTATATCACGCAATTTTGAGAAAAAAAGTCAGAACTGAGATACAAACTCACATTTGCAAAAAAAAGTCAGAATTTTGAGTTTTTATCTTGCAATTCTGACTTAATTTCTCAAAGTTGCAAGTTTACATCTCAGAATTTTGACATTATAACATGCAACTGCAAGTTTATCTCACAATTCTGAGAGAAAAAAAATGAGAATTGCAAGAAATAAAGTCAGAATTGCAAAATACAAACTCGTATTTGTGAGAAAAAAGACAGAACTGAGTTTTTATCATGCAATTCTTAATTTCTTGCAATTGTGAGCTTACATCTCGAAATTCTGCAACTGCAAATTTATCTTTCAATTCTGAGAAAAAAGTCAGAATTGCGAGTTTTTATCTTACAATTCTGAGAAAAAAAAATCTGAATTGCAAAAAAAGAGTCAGAATTGTGAGATACAAACTCGCATTTGCGAGAAAGAAGGCAGAATTGCAAGTTTTTATCTCACAATTCTGAGAAAAAAAATCAGAATTACAAAAAAAGTCTGAATTGCGAGATACAAACTCATGTTTGCGAGAAGTAAAGTCAGAATTGCAAAAGACAAACTCATATTTGTGAGAAAAAAGTCAGAATTGTGAGTTTATATCACACAATTCTGAGAAAAAAGTCAGAACTGTGAGATACAAGCTCACATTTGCAAGAAAAAAAGTCAGAATTTTGAGTTTTTATCTTGCAATTCTGACTTAATTTCTCAGAGTTGCAAGTTTACATATCAGAATTTTGATATTATAACATGCAATTACAAGTTTATATCTCACAATTCTAAGAAAAAAAATGAGAATTGCAAGAAAAAAATGCAGAATTGTGAGATACAAACTCGCATTTGTAAGAAAAAAGTAAATTTATTTCTTGCAATTGTGAGCTTACATCTTGCAATTCTGACTTTATAACTTGCAACAGCCAATTTATCTTTCAATTCTGAGAAAAAAGTCAGAATTGTGAAATACAAACTTGCAGTTGCGAGAAATAAAGTCAGAATTGCAAAATACAAATGATGTTTTATTAACAAGGTTCGGGAGGAGCGCGTCAGATACCTAGCCTAATTATGATAAGAGGAGCTCACTCAAGCTAATCAATGCTACAAATTTAAATACAGCTGACTTGCCTCTATCCATTTGACGGTTTATCAGCATCCCTCCACCACCCCATCTCCTCACTCCGAGTTCTCACTACACCTGGGGGGATTCTCTGGGTTCAGGCCATTCCCGAGCTTGGAGCCCTTCCCCGGACAGCACGCCAAATATGCATTACTATACTCCGGCTAATTATATGTATGTGTGAACTCGTGAAACTCGTATTTGTGAGAAAAAAGACAGAACTATGAGTCTTTAGCATGCAATTCTGACTTTATTTCTCACAACTGTGAGCTTACATCTCGCAATTCTGACTTTATAACTTGCAACTGCCAATTTATCTTTCAATTCTGTGAAAAAAGTCAGAATTGCGAGATACAAACTCGCATTTGCGAGATTAAAGTCAGAATTGCAAGTTTTTATCTCATGATTCTAAGAAAAAAAAATCTGAATTGCAAAAAAAAGTCAGAATTGTGAGATACAAACTTGCATTTGCGAGAAATAAAGTCAGAAATGCAAGATAAAAACTTGCATTTGTGAGAAAAAAGTCAGAATTGCAAGCTTGTATCTTGCAATTCTGACTTTATTTCTCGCAATTTTAAGTTTATATCTTGCAATCCTGACTTTATAACTCCCAATTGGGAGTTTATATGTCACAATTTTGAGAGAAAAAAAAAATCTGAATTGTGAGATTAAAAAGTCGCAATAAAATTTCACATTTATTTATTCAGTGGCATTAACACGCTTCCATAGTAATGTGAATTATTTGCCAAGCTTGTTGCTTTGTGTTTTACAGACATGAGACTTTACAATTCACTTGTTTAATTTATGTTACATTTTTAGTTAATTATTTTAATAAATTGTAAACTACCTAAAATTAAGCAGCAACCCTTAACTATTTTGTTCTTTTTTTCTCCTTTTTTCAGACTCTTTTCCAGTTTGCATCAGAGTGCTGTGAGGTCTGAATCTCTTTCTAACTGCTATTACTATGATTTCTTGTTTATGTAAGTGCATATGTGGCATATGTGTACTTGTTTCAATTTTAATTATTTAGTTTACTTTGGTAAATATTTCTTTAATTAATTAATTACACATCAACCCTCCATCTGCTCTCTCAGATACACACTTGTTAAAAATATTGCGATTTCACGGCCACTTGTAAATGCATTTATTTCTGAGTCGAGTGGCAGTATAAGAGCAGGCCTGCTGGTCCAGGGCTGTCGTCTCCTACAGCTGTGTCCTGATGCACGCACTTCACTGAGAGGCTGATCAGCAGTCCACCTCTGCTCCTTTTCCATTCCATTAACATTTAATGCTGTCGTCCCAGTCCTCCGATAAGCACATCTCCCCCACACCGAGTTGATGAAGGCCACTCACCCACCACACTTACTGATACTCTTTTATTTGATCGTATGAATGCACTATTAAGAGATGGAGAGAGAGAATGGGTTTGGAGGTGAAATTAAAATGGATTAAGTTTAATGAGTTCCCATGATCTTTATGCAACCGTCCAAGTAAGACATGGTACCGACACATTTTTATTATTTTTTTAATAATAAAAAGATGTGATTAGATAATTACAGTGCCGGACCCATGGCAACATGGTCACCATATTATGAGTATTTTTCTTTTCTTTTTTCTTTTTCGTGCTGTCTTTATCTTCTTTCATCAGTGAGGTGAGGTCAGAATCCGTCTTTACAATTGCCGTGGTTATTATGATGGCCATGGGTAGCCTCGCTCAAACCTCCGCTCGACTGATTTCTGTGGTGATGGTAACAGCGTCCAGTAGTGGCACACTGCCAGCTAACATTGATTCTGATAGGCCTGACATTTTCACCAGCGCTCTGGCAGAGTGACAGTAACAAGGATGCCCACATCATGTGCTAAGCAAAAGGCTTCAGAGGTCGATTTGGCATTGTGCTGGCTCTCTTCTGTGTGTTAGGGGAGGTCGAAACACAGAAGTGCATGCTAGAGAGAATCTAAATCTCGCCAAAAGTCTTTTGTGATTCAGCCTCCCCCACAGTGGAGCACTGTGGTGTTTTTAAACCTCTATCCTCTGTTCCTTTCCCAGAAATACTCAGAGTTGAAGTGTGTTATTTTATTTAATTTTATAAAATGCATTGCTAGTTTAAATGAATTAAAGAAAGAATTCACTTAAAACTGTCGGTTCGGCATGACATTCTTTCTTCTGTGGAATATAAAAGCTGCATTTTTGAAGAATGTCATGGCTTAAATCAGTACTTGGTTCAAACTCTAAAAGGACAAAAAGCACCATAAAAAGACTGGAAAAATGGTCAGCATGACTCTTTTACTGTATTAAAAAATCAATATCTGGTGCCTCACAACTTGTGTAAGGAACAGAATGAAAAGCGTTTAAATTAAGTTAATGTTCCCTGAAAATCTTCACATTTGCTCTAGTTGTTTCACCTTGTTCTTAAGAGAAGTAGAAAATGTATTGTGTGTAGATGAATCCGATCTTTTCAATCACTGATTTTATCTGATTCACGAAATCAGTCAGAATAATTCATTCATGGATTGGAATTTTATGTTTAATTTTATGTATGGAATTTTATGTATTTTATGAATATTATGTATGGCTTCAGAAGACTTAGAATATAGAGCACAAGTAAAAATGACTAATTTTATACTATTTTTTGCTACTTTTGCACTTTAATAGGGCTGGCTGGGTATTGACACAAATTTCACGATTTAGTTTGATTTCTTTTTACAAGCTTGCTATTTGATTCCGATTTCGATTATGTCCGATTCAATATAGATTATTTTGTATATATCAGGTACACAAGTATACTCAAGAAAAAAAAATCTCTCAACTAATGCTGTAAAATATACCTGAAAGTCAGCTGGTACTACATTATAATATTGGGGGTTAAAATGAACAGATTTGTATACAAACACTTAAATTACATTCAATGAAGTTTTTATAATAATGAAGTTATAATACTAACTTTACAATTGCATAATTATATTATATCCACTCCAGCTTGTTTTTTGAAATATAAGCATTTAAATGGTGGCTGTCATAAAAACTTGACGGATTTAAACAAATTAAATAATGAAGAAAAAATGTAAAAACTGTAAAATTATAATGAATATATTATGGTTTATATATTTATTTTAGAGTTCATTTTTCTAGCTGACTAACAAGTTTATGGTAACTGAATATGTTTTTTTCTGAGGTAAATTTGACATTATGACACTGAAACACTGATTACGTGAGACAGGATATGGATTTCTATAAGTTGTACTTTTTATTTTAACATAAATAGCTTCAAATGTCGATTCATGTTAATTTCATGCTGAAACTGGTATTAAAGGGGAGGACATAATTAATTCATGTGTGTTTCGTGCTGCTTCTGTGTGCACACCAAAAGCAAATGTAATTACTTGTGCGAGTAGATTACATACAAAGTCAATGCAAAGACGCAAATAGATGCAAATTCGTGCCTGGCAATGTGAATGATGCAAATTGGGCAACGCGACTGCCGCGAACACCTGATTTCATGTCTACCGTGCAAGTTTAAAAGTTTCAACCTGATCGGAAAATTCGCATGACGCGTTGCCAGTCGTGAAAAGAACTTATTGGCACGTCCAGTTTGACACTTCTGGCTGTATCAGAAAATAGAGGAAAGCATTATGCAATCATTTTATTTATGCGAGTGACACGAACAACATCCAGAGAGTAATCTAGAGCGGTAACACGATGAGAATATTTGCTTTGATCGTGTTTGGTGTGCACAAGCATTAAACTGAGGTGTCTGCGATCTGTCACTCCACATTAAACAGCGCCAAAACTGAATTTGTTGTTTGAATATTGTAATAAATTGGACAGAATTTGAATTCTGACACTTTGTTTCATATCATATTTTTACACAGCCCTATTTTTTTTTTTTTGGCTTCAAAGTGCCAGTGTCTATTCATTGTGAGTAAATTATATACTTATGTGACTTAATATGCATAGCATGTCAGCTAATTCTAGATAGGTTTCCAGTGATTTGTGTGACCAGTAGCAGATGGCGGAGAAACCCATCATTAATATTTTAAGGTGGTACTAGTGATGCAGAAATGACACACTTTAGCTGTGACTTGATGGCTACTGTATTTGTTCTGGCGACACTGTGTTTGATTTAGTGTCATAAATGTGCGTGTTTGTTTGGAGAGCTGATCTTTCCCAGCAGTGTGATTTACGAATTCTGGTAGATGAACTGTACTTGGAGATTTTCATGTGATTTTATCACGTAGGACAGGCGTGATTGGATTATTGCCTGACAGCAGAATGCATGTAACGCCCACTGAATACTGAATGAACATGACAAATATGCTCTGAAAAGTACTTTACCTATTCAGCGTGACCTTTAACCATTTTGGATCATCATCAGTATGAGCAAACAATGTCCCTGTAGTTGGATTATTTCCGGGAATATATCCCATGTTTTAAGTTGTTTTGCACTACAGTCTGTCAGACAGTGTGCATGTAAGAACCAATAGAAAGTGGCAACTTTTTGATGAAAAAATAAATAAATAAATAAAACAAATAAATACACAAAAAAGGCTTCTTGCATTGTGGGTGCACGCTGCTTTCTTTTCATTTTTTCTCTTAGTTTATCAGTACGGCTTTGATGAGTCCTTTGTGTGCGCTCTGTGCGTTAGGCAGGCTATGTGAGGAGAATGTGTGCTCTCCTCCCAGCGGTGTGCCTCGAGCATCCATTAACCATTCTTAATCACAATAAGAGCTTCCGAATATTCTGAACATCGTTGGGAGGATGAAAGAAACCTGCTGGGCTATTATTTGCTAATGTTGTAAAGATGCACCACCCTCAAGGGAGAACATCTCAGTTTACTGTTTGCACCGAGGTTTGTCTAACCTGCATTGAGGGAAGAAATGTCCACGATGGAAGTTGTGGAAAACTGTAGTGATCTCTTCCCATTGTTGCGTATCCACTTATACATAGTCAGGCTCCAGTTCCACTACACAGGATATGAGGAATGACTTTCTGAGTCTTTTCACTTTCTTTTTCAAAAATGTTCTTTTCACTTACGTCATAACATCACTGTGCACTGTGAAAGCACTTCTGTGTTCCCACTGAGAGGAAGTGCAATTCATTTACAAGGTCCCACGGGAAGTGCAACCTCAAAACAGTAGTTTCAATTAGATTTTTTTTTTTTCTTTTTAAGTGTATCCTTATAAGATAATTGGGGGTAGTTTGAGACAGAATGATCTGAAAGGCATTCCAGCATATAAATGAGTGCAGAGATTTAAAGAGCACTAAAATGCTAATTCTGCCATTATCTCACCAACATGTCATCAAAAATGTGCATTTCTTGTCAGTTTCTTGTGGTTACCACTGACCTTCAGTGTTAAACTAAAATACTTCTCAAAAAACTTCTTTTGTGTTCCACAGAAGAAAGAAAGAAAAAGTCGTTATGTTTTTAATGTACATTAGGGTGAGTACATGATGACATAACTTTAATTTTTGGGGTGAAATTTTTTCTTTCATTACATTAAATAGTATCATTGCTTATTGATATAAATTAGGGATGCACCAAAATTTCAGGCATGGAAAATTAGTTTTCAGTTTTGGTCAAAAGAAAAAAATGGCAGAAAAGATATAGCGTGCTGGCAAATATGTGACCATAAAACCAGTCATAAGGGTCAATTTTTTGAGACATCTGAAAGCTGAATAAATAAGCGTTCCATCGATGTATGGTTTTCTAGGATAGGACCATATTTGGCCGAGATGCAACTATTTGAAAATCTGGAATCTAAAATGTGCAGAAAAATCTAAATATTGAGAAAATCACTTTTAAAGATGTCCAAATCAAGTTCTTAGCAATGCATATTACTAATCAAAAATTAAGTTTTGATATATTTACAGTGCTTCATATTTTTATCTAATATCCTAATGATTTTTGATAATTTTGTTGCATGTTACTGAATAAAAATATACAAGTTTTTTTATATTTGAATACAAGTTTTATATTGCATTATCAATAATAGAAGTGCGTGTTAGAGAAAATCTAAGCCATTTTTTCTTGGCTTATACAAAGTTGGTGGGCTTTGACTATAATGACCATAAAGTAATTTCCTGGCAGATTCAAAATGGAAAAAAACTAACAAACAAACAAAAAACCTAGAGCTGGGCAATGATTAATTGCGATTAATCGCATCCAAAATAAACGTTTTTGTGTACATATTATATGTGTGTTTACTGTGTTTATTTATTATGTATATATTAAGACACACACATACAGTATATATTTTGAAAATATTTACATGTATTTACATGCATATATTTATATTCTTATAATTAAAATTATATTTAAATATATTTAATATATAAACATAACATATTTTTCTTAAATATATACATGCATGTGTCTATTCATATAAACATAATATACACAGTGCACACACATATATTACGTACACAAAAACTTTTATTTTGGATTCGATCACAATTAATCATTGCCTAGCACAAAAACAAAAAAAAAACTGCATTTTTGTTAAATAAATGTTCCTGTACTTTTCTTAAATATTATAAACCAGCAAATTTAAAACTGGTGTGTAGCAACTGCAGGATGTCTCAGATTTCACGTTGCCAGATTTTCAATTAAACCCCCTTCACTAAATCCCAAAGGAGCAGGGAACAAATTAATGCAGTTCTGTCTGGAAGGCAAGAAAAATCTAAACAGTGCAACGTTCAGTTCATCACACCAGCTAATTAGGCAGTTTCTATCATTTACAAAGCAGAAATAGGCAGTTTAATTGTTTTTATATTAAAATGATCATATTATTTAATTGGTTATTTTTAATTCAGGATTTTTATTATTTGCAGTCTGTATTGTCTGTATAAGTAGAAGCAATTAAGTCACAACACCATTTTACCCTTTTAGCTCAGATATGCTCCTAACACATGCTTTAAAAAGTTTAAGCATAAGAATTTGCTCGTTATATCTGAAGACAGACTTCAGACACCTCTGGGATTTGGCTGAGTGCTTTCAGATCCCACAGGCATTTTACAGTGCGGACCTACTGACAGTTCAGATGCCAGAGAGGATTTCCTTTGGGACTTGAACTGGAAGTCAAGAGGTGTGTGTATTCAGAAACATTCAAATGCATGTTTATCTGTGTGAAGTTCCTGATTTGTGACAATCTGAGAGTAGTTTTCCAAGTGTGTTTTTTTTTTTTTTTTCAGTGCAAAACTTGCATCTTGTTCACAAATCACCCACCATCTAGTTTAAGCAAGAGCTAAATGCTCTGACGTAGAATAGTTTCACGGCTGAACTATACAATGATTATTTAAATGGAGTAATTGTCATTCCTCCCGGCACAAACACGCCTCCTTTCTATGCAAATTAGGCTTATTATAGATAATTCACAAAACTCACCAGTATTTGCCTGGTACAATTAACGTCATGCTATTACCACACAGGGAAAGCAGGTTGAAATGTTTGTGTAAATTTTAATCATCAAATGATTACAAATCATATTCAAATAATTCACAGACAAGGCATTTATTTAGGTTAATTTATTTAAACGCAATTCTTTTTATTGATTTATAAACAGCTGATAAGAGCATCGCAATAATCCACAAGTAATGTAAGCAAGAAACAAATCCATCATTAAGACATTTTTAACTTAAAACAAGCTAAAATGTACATCCTCTATCCATAATGTTGCCTTCTCCAATGAAAAAGGTGTCATCTGTATCAAAAAAGTATATGCACAGAAGCACTGTTTGCAAGCAAAAGCAGTCCTAAATATGTGAATATGAGAGGCAATGGACTCTTTATTACTAGAGAAAGCATTATTATGGATTATGGACTGGTATTTTATTAAAGGAGACATTGAATGCCCATTTTCCACAAGTTGATATGCCAAATACTTTGGTTAAAATTCCTCAATGGTCATGTAAAACAATGTTTTTTACCTTGTCAGAAACAGCTCTGTTCACAGTGACACATTTCAGTTCATGTCTCTTTAAATGAAAATGAGCTACTGCTCACCCCGCCCCCTCTTCCTTTTTTGTGTATTCAGTGGCACGTTACCATCAGAAACAAAACTAATCCACTGTGTCCTCAGTGGCTCTGATGTCGAAAATGAAGACTCTTATGTTCACTTTTACATCCAGCTACAAAACAACTGCACTGCTTACAAGACATTGTTGTGAGAAAATGGGCAGGAAATATGCTAATACCATATTTTGTGGGCGGAGCCTGATCAATGTGATGTCATACTGCTCAAAAAATCAAAACGGCTTGATAATTGAGGCTGTTTATATTTTTTAAATAGTGAATGGATTGAATGAGTGAATTTTTGTTATTTTAGGGTGGTTGTGTCCACTCTGTATATGCAAACACCACGTAAAAGTCTGGCAGCACCCATTCACTGCCAAGGATCTGCTGGAAAAATAAACTTTAAGATGTCCACAGACTTTACAGAGCAAACTGATTATTAGTTATGGTGTGTTTTGTGTTCCATACTTATCTGACCTCAGGTTCTGAGGATACATTCAGCTGTGAAAACAGATAGCAGGTAAGCATCTCGAAGCAGCAGAGAATGTGTTTGCGGTCCCCGGTCCTTCACAGAGCATAAAGATAAAGCAGGACAGACAGCCTGCCTGGTAGCCGTGTACACACGGATACACCCTGCCGTAAATCAATTATGCTGTTTAAAAGAACAAGCTAATGTTTTCCTACAGTCAACTCCAATCCTTACAGGATTTTAGCCTTCTAAACATCCCTGTGTGTGTAGCAGATACTTAGCTTGTTACTATTTGCTCCAGTTAAGAGGGAGAGATCCTATTTGATAATGATGATCATTCTTTCCTTCTTTTTAGTTGATGCAAGCAAAAGGAAGCATGATATAAACCTTGCATGTAATGAACTCCGTGTCAATGTGACCTAGAGAATCCTAAAGCTAATAACATTGTGCGAGGCTGTTAAAGTATGAAGCAAAATATTGTGATTCATTTAAGGATTAATTGGAAAGAAGAATCAATATCTCTCACGAAAGGACTTAATTTGGTTTCTGCACTTCATCTTGTATATTGAAATTACTGACATCCCATAATTCCATTCCTCCGCTATCTAGATCAGTTATAAATCTCTCAGCACCGCTGAATCCTGTTCATCTGTGCAGTGTCACTGTAAATTAACTGTTCTGATTACAGGGTCCCATCGGACTATCACATATCATGCAGTTATCCAGCTCAACAATGATAATGCGGATGGACAGGAAGAGCTGTTTGGAGCTGTCTGACAAAATGAGCAATTTTTGGATCTATTATAGTAACATGCGGTATGTGGAATGCCATCTGACCTGAAGTCTGATTTTAATTTTACCCTGGCATTGATTTAGTGAGCAGGATCAGGAAAAGCCAGATGCAGTGACTACTGCTGTATCGTTATTAAGTGTCTAATGAGACTTCAGCGCCAAGTGAGTAAGCATGTTTTCGCGTCCGTGGAGATGTCATAATCGTTATCATCAGGCCTGTTATTTACTTAGCAAGCTAAGTCGAGTTCATTTGCATTCGCAAATGAGCAGTCTAGCCAGTTGGGACATTCGCTAAAATGTTCCTAATTATTTAATCGACTTCGGCGGTGCTAATTTAAGCCAATAAGGCCAAGGCAAAGTCGGTCATAGGTAGTCATATATAAAATGCATGTTTGGTTAAAAACACTACCAGTCAAAAGTTTTTTGTATATTTTTACAAAATTATCAATACTTTAAACAGTTGAGTAAATTAGGATTATCTGATGAATAGAAAGATCCAAAGATCAGCATTTATCAGTCAGTATATATATATTTTATTAAAGAAATTATAGAAATTAATACTTTTATTTAGCAAGGATGCTTTAAATTGATCAAGAGTGATGATAAATAAATGTATAATATTCCAAAAGATTTCTATTTCAGATAAATGCTGTTCTTCTTTATCTTCATATTCATAAAAAAAACCTGAAGAAAATCTACTCGGCTATTTTTTAAACATAATAATAATAATAATAATAATAAATATTTGTTTGTTTTTTTTTTTTGTTTTTTTTGAGCAGCAAATCAGAATATTAGAATGATTTCTGAATGGTCATGTGACTGGGTTAATGATGCCAAAAATTCATCTTTGAAATCACAGGAATAAATCACATTTTTAAATATTTTTAAATTATTATTTTAAATAGTAAAAATATTTTACAATTTTACTGTTTGCTGTACTTTGGATCAAATAAATGCAGGCTTGGTGAGCAGAAGAGACTTCTTTAAAAACATTAAAAATTTTACTGTCCAAAAACGTTTGACTGGTATAGTGTGTATATACAGTATATTCATCAAAGAATCCTGAAATTAAGCAATACAATTGTTTTCAGCATGGATAATAATGAGAAATATCTGAGCAACAAAATAAGCATATAAAAACAATTTCTGAAGGATCACTGAAGACTAAAATAATGGCTGCTGATAATTCAGCTTTGCCACCACAGGAATAAATTATATTACAAAATATGTTAAATTACAAAACAATTATTTTAAATGGACTCTTTCAGTTCATTTACAGTTTCAGTTTTTACTGTGATTGTCATAAAATAAATGCAATGTGAGTATGAGACATCTTTCAAACTAAAATTTAATTTAATTTAAAAAAATAAAAAAATAAATAAACAATCCCCCTAAACTTTTGAACGATAATGAATGATCAAATCCAGAAGGGACTAAAAAAGGTTGAATTTAATTATAGTTGTATTAAGTTATAGAGAAAATATTGTCTTACTTATTACTTATTTGTGGTTCTGAGTGACCATTCTTTGGAAATCACACAACAGAATCAAAACGTTAATAACAAATTAAGTAAATGCTTTTATTAAATTAAACATTTAATTTATTATGAATTGAACACAGTAAATGAATACTATTTTTATGAACCTCAAAGGATTTGCAAACATATGTCTCTAAAAACATAAAAGGGTTTAACATTTTAGATGCATTTTAACATCTGTCCAACACTTTCCAACATCAAACTACACTTTAAGCACAAAATATAACCTTAACCCTGCCTATCCCAAAACTAAGCCTTTTCTAATCTAAGTTCAAACGTGATCTTTCAAAACAGGACATTTCTGCCTCGAGAAGCCAATTCAGACTCTCTCAAAAATCTGTTTGTATTGGGGTTGAAATGAAAACGATGCTCATATCTGTCCAGTCCATGGACATGGGCTTGAGTCAAAGATGATTCGCGTCCTTTCATCTCCTCACGAAGAGGTGCATGAGTCACAGTGGCATATTAGTGTTTCCTTGGCAATGCAATATCTTTATTAGAACAGGAAGGAACAGGAAGCATGGTTATTGGTCTCATATCACCTTCATGTTCTTATACCCTGGGCAACCCATAGGAACTCACAGACCTTGAAAAAGAATTTCTTGGAAACTACATTATCTAAAAGTCCACTGTCCAGGGGAAGAAAATGTCAAAGGTATGGGGAAGAACATCTTGAGTGTTTTACAATCCTTTCTTGACATTAGTGTTGAATGCTAGGACTGTCGATCACATTCAAAAACATTAACAGTGCATTTTCTAGAGATGTTTCAGATGACATTTAAATTGGACGCCACATCTCCTGCCCTAAACAAATTTCCTAGCCGGCTGCATATTCAACTATGTTTACAACAGAACACAGTTGAACTGATTGCATATTTTTTTGAATAGTACACGTTACTATTCAGGTTAATGTGAGCTGACAGAGACGGAATGATTTGTTCATAAAATCCCCTCTGGCTTGTTACAGTTATATCCACAAGTGGATATACTGAAGAGGTTTCGGGAACAACTGGGCTCGACACAGATGATGAGATCAAATGGCATGGAGTGTATATAAACTCGCTAAACCTGAGAGCAGCTTAGGACTCACGTCTAAGCTATTTTCTCATGGTTGTGGATATATAGACAGATAAGGAACAGGAGGAGCCTTGTTGTTGGAATATAGTGTGCAATAAAAGGGAACAATCTATAGGTCATCAGTCAGACAGCCTTGAAGCAAACAGCCAAAATCTGATGCCAGGGAAAGTGTTGCGTAGGCACAGACTTATCTTGACATGCGGAGCTGTGAAGCTGCTAAAAAATGTTTTGCTGGATAAACTACCAAAATATAAATTGGCTAAATAAGTGTTCTTAAGCCGTTTTAATCGATGAATTAACCTTTAAACCTCTAAACAAACCTCTAAATTTAGTTTGTTGCTTAAAGGAGAAGTCCACTTTCTTTACAGATAACGTACTCACCCTCTTGTCATCCAAGATGTTTGTGTCTTTCTTTCTTCAGTCATAAAGAAATTATGTTTTTTGAGGAAAACATTTCAAACAGTTTTCTCCATATAATGGACTGCTATGGTGCCCCGAGTTTGAACTTCCAAAATGCAGTTTAAATGCGGCTTCAAACAATCCCAGCTGAGGAAGAAGGGTCTTATCTAGCATAACGATCGGTTATTTCCATAAAAATAATACAATTTATATACTTTTTAAAATCAAATGCTCATCTTGTCTTGCTCTCCCTGAACTCTGTGTATTCTGGCTCAAGACAGTTGGTATGTCGAAAAACTCCAATCGTATTTTCTCCCTCAACTCAAAAAACATTCTATATCGCTGTTTTACCTTTTTTGTTAAGGGTGTTTAATCTTCTTTGCATGTTCACTTTGCAAAGACTGGGTCGGAAATTCTGCAGCGACGTAGGATGATTTTGAAATTATGTTTGAAGTTGAGGGAGAAAATCTGAGTTTTTCCGATCATATGAATTTCTTCTTTAAAGGATTAGTTCACTTCCAATGGGTTAAAGGTCCAAATTGCAGTTTCAATGCAACTAGTGCAAGACAAGCATTTGTGGTTAAAAAGTATATAAAGTTTAATTTTTTACCTATTGTTTCACTAGGTAAGACCCTTATTCCTCGACTGGGATCATGTAGAGCCCTTTTGGAGCTGCATTAAAACAATCTGCTGGCTCACATTGAAGTACACTATATGGAGAACAATCCTGGAATGTTTTCCTCAAAAACCTTAATTATTTTTGACTGAAGAAAGAAAGACATGAACATCTTGGGTGACATGGGGGTGAATAAATTATCGAAAGTCTGACCCTGGGTCAAATCAAAAGTGTTTTCATGAATAATACATGTGTCAGGTGAGTGAATTATGGTGAGTGATTTAGAGAAAAACTTTCTCCCACACAAGGGAAATTTTTGTGTCTAGCTTTCCTTGAAATTCCCCCGTAGAAGACTTTCAATATAATTTCCATGGTTCATTTATCCCAAGCACTTTGATTAAACCATTTTTTATTATTTTGCCTACCAAGTATTAATAACAAGCTTTATTTCTTCCCCTGGCACGATGTGGCATTTTAGACCACATGCTATCACATGCACAACAGCATCAGAACCGTAATTCCACATGATCCATTCATATGTGAGTCACATCCATGGTTGTTAGCGAGAGCTTTGAGCTGCATGGCTATAATGTGACAGGAGGTTAATGGAGAAGGAGGACTACTTGACATTTGAAGTCACTGCCATTTTTAACACACGCCTGTACCTGAGCAATTGCCAGCTCCTTAATTACCAATAGTAATTGCCTTCTTGCCACATGCAACCACAAAATCACTATGAGAGGAAACTGGATAGGAATATTGGAAAACTGGATGGTTGCAAATGTGTACAAAAGCTTTGTAGTACATCTGTCATTCCTAATTCTGGATATGATTGCAGATATGGGTGTGCTCGAGGAATTGAGTTTTTGAAAATGTAATATTTGAAAGCAAAACTGCTCAAATAAATGCAATGACATTAATAATTAGGTCATTTTGCTAAACAAAATTTCAAGCCAGTAAAATGATTAGATCTAGATCACTAGAACAAAAATATATTGAAATGAAACTATGGCAGCATGAACTTTTTGGTCTCCGACTTTGTTTAATTCTTGAATGAATCAATGTTTTTGAACAAATCAGTTGAGTCAATGATTCACAGATTCACTCATACCAACAGCCACTTGGGAAATTTCTGAATGAATTTTTGTTGAACAAATTGTTTCAGTTAATGAATAATTGAATCACTGATAAAGAGTCATGTGTTTCATTCCTGAATTAATTAGTGTTTGTGAATGAATTGGTTGAATGAATGATATAATGATTCACTCATAAAAACACTCACATGGGAAATTCCTCAATGATTCAGTGTTGTTGAACAAATCAGTTCAGTAAATTATATTTTGACTCACTCATTAAGAGTTGCTTGTTTCGTTCTTGAATGAATCAGTGTTTTTGAACAAATCAGCTGAGTGAATAATTCGCTTAGCCACTCATACCAACAGCCACTTGGGAAATTTCTGCATGAATTAGCATTGTTGAATGAATTGATTCAGTTAATTCTTAATTCAGTCACTAATAAAGAGCCATGTGTTTCATTCCTGAATGAATTCGTGTTTTTGAATGAATCAGTTGAATGAATGATATAATGATTCACTCATAAAAACACTCACATGGGGAATTCCTCAATGATTCAGTGTTGTTGAACAAATCAGTTCAGTGAATGATATTTTGACTCACTCATTAAGAGTCACTTGTTTTATTCTTGAATGAATCAATGTTTTTGAACAAATCAGTTGAGTGAATAATTCACTGATTCATTCATAACAACAGCCACTTGGGGCATTTCTCAGTGAATTAGCATTGTTGAACGAATGATTACTTAAGTCACTGATAAAGAGTCATGTGTTTCATTCCTGAATGAATTAGTGTTTTTGAATTTATCGATTTAATGAATGATTCACACAAAAATACACTTACATGGGAAATTCCTGAATGATTCAGTGTTGCTGAATGAATCGATTCAGTGAATGATATTTTGACTCACTCATTAAGTCACTTGTTTCGTTCTTGAATGAATAAATGTTTCTGAACAAATCATTTGAGTGAATGATTTAATGATTTACTCGTAACAGCAGCCACTTGGGACATTTCCAAATGAATTAGCATTGTTGAATGAATTGGTTCAGTTAATGATTAACTGAATCATGGATAAAGACTCATGTGTTTCATTCCTGAATGAATTTGTATTTTTGACTGAATCAGTTGAGTGAATGATTCACTCATAAATACACTCACATGGGAAATTCCTGAATGAATTAGTGTTGTTGAATAAATTGATTCGGTGAATGATATTTTGACTCACTTATTAAGTCACTTGTTTCATTCTAGAATGAATCAATGTTTTTGAACAAAACAGTTGAGTGAATAATTCACTGATTCACTTGTAACAGCAGCCACTTGGGAAATTTCTAAAAGAATTAGCATTGTTGAATGAATTGGTTCAGTTAATTATTAATTGAATCACGGATAAAGAGTCATGTGTTTCATTACTGAGTGAATTAGTGTTTTTGAATGAATCAGAGTGAATGATTCAGTGATTCCTTCATAAAAACCATGGCTGTGACTGAAATCACCTACCCTCACAGAAAGTACTTCTTCTGAATAAGTAATCACATAGTGACAATTTAAAAAAGTATGTTCTATATATTATGAATGTATGTACATTGTAATCCGGACATACTGCATTCATCATGTTGTATTTGTCATGTGACCTACCAGTGTCAGTTGCATCGCTTCACTGCCGTTCACAAATCCTCTATATTCTACAGACTGTCTGTATAGAGAGAGAGAGAGAGAGAGAGAGAGAGAGAGAGAGACAGTGACAGTTCTGTCATTTGCATGTAGGTTGCATTTCTTTATAAAGTTACCATCTAATGGCAAATAATTCCAATTCTAGCGCCAGTTTTTACTCGCATTTTGCACTTGTCTGAGTATTCTTTTTAAACTCTGCATGCAGCAACACTCTGATATGAGCAAAAATATACATCACAGCTATTTATTTTCCTTTTTACAGACTTCAAAGGTGAATTATAGACCTCTACAGTTAGTGCTTCTTTTGTAAAGGCCAGACAGAAGAATTTCACTCTTTGACGTGACCTGACAAGTAGCCATTAGCTGACCTTTTGATAGATGAACTCATCAGTATGCAGATGAATGACCTCCAAGCAACTGACTCAAAGCTTGAGGCGACAGAGGTCAACATAGAGCTACTCACCTCTCCTAAAAGAGTCTGAAGAGGTCAAAATTCAACACATTTAGACTTCTTCTGTACAGGAAGCTTTTAAAGTAGTCTGTGAAACACAAGACCCTAAGGTTGTGCAAACTAAGAGATCAGAAGGGCTATGACGCACCAAAACCCGTTGAGCAAGAACAAGAGACAGTGGGAGAGCTAGCGTTCAGCATGGCGAAGAAAATACAAAGCCAAAAATGGAAAATGAGATTCCAGTGGGGGTCCAGTGATGTGTAAGGAAATACAATTCACACTAATGGATTAGATAATTACATCTGAAATGGTACACACTGATGAAATATGAAATGGTTTTTAGTTATGTGGAATAGCTTCATATGAGAGGCGTAATGTGATCAAATGCTTCGTATGAGAAGCATAATGTGATCAAATATGAGATATAAATTAATGCTTCAAAGCATTCAAGGCTTATTCATCTGTCTGCATCAAGAGCTTTTGGAGGGGCGTAACACTACGGTTTTACACTATTACTGCAGTTCAAATCTGATTAAATGGTTTGTTATTTTGGTGGCTAATGATTCTTAATGATTATTTCTGTCACTTAAAATGACATATTAAAATAAGCCCATTGCTATCTAGACACCATTGCCACCAAAATGCTTCAGTTTGAAGAAAATTATATGTAATATAGTTTTCAGAAGCATGTCTTTTGGAATTGTGAAGTTAATAACTATAATATACCATGCAAACTTTTCAATATCAACCTCAGTCTAACATGTCCGTTCATCGAACAAAAGATGAATGTCTCAAGGATCTTGTTTCACCATGAAATTAAAATATCAATATCTATCCTGTTTGACAGAAAAGTCAAATAATGTATTTCATTTATGCATCACTTTTCATTGTCGGTCATTTATAGTCACTGAAGGATAAATAGTATCTGCTTAAAATTTCTTCTGACCAAAAGCAGATTGAGGAGTGTTTGAGACCGGTTTGAAAATGTGTTTTTATTGTTTTTGCCAGAATTTACTGTGGATAAATTTACTGTGCATTGCCAGGAATCATTTAAGCATCACAGTAGCCTAATTCCTATTTTAAAAGGTGTTTTATTTTTTTTTATTTATTTATTTTTTGGTAAAAAAAAAAAGAGAACATCAACAACAACAAAAGATAGGAATTAAAACTCACTTGTCCATGAGCGCTTGTCACCTGAGCCCCTCTTTAGTAATACGTTTGCTTTGCAAAGCCTTTTTCATAAGGCACCTGTGGCTTTTTGTTGAAGTGTATATATATATATATATATATATATATATATATATATATATATATATTGAAATCCATGTGGATCCACATCTACATTAGACCAGTTGTTTTGCAAAACCTTCTGCATAAGCCACTTGTGACTTTTTGGTCAAGGCATCTGTTGTATTGCTTTTGTGTATATATGCATGAGAGAATATGTTGTGGAATTACTTCTGAATAGATTTAAAGGAGTCATGACATAAGAAATCAAAATTACCTTGATCTTTTGGCATATAAGAGGTCTTTGTACCATTAAAACATTCTGCAAGTTTCATATCAAAACCTCCTCCTCATAAATAAAGCATTTATTTAATCAAGCTCCAAAAATGGCTAGTTTGGATCCGAGGTGCCAGGGTGATGCCAACCGGGCACTGTTGTTTGCATAAACACCTCCTCCAGAGCAAGACATCGACAGATATTCATCTTCTCACCTATGCAATGACGTTAGCCAATGATAACAGTGGCGGAGTACTGACTGAAGTCTTTTAAAGCACACGCCCCTTAAAACAGCTTGTTTTAGAGAGAAGGTTAGAATGAGGGTTGAATAAATCATTTTTCCACATATTTATTTATTTATTTAGTGTGCAAAAACTTTATTAACATTATAAGTAAACCTCAAGGAACATATAAAAATAATAAAAAATAAAAAATCCATGTCATGACCCCTTTAAAGGAGAAGTTCACTTCTAGAACAAAAATTTACAGATAATTTACTCACCCTTTTGTCATCAAGATGTTCATGTCTTTCTTTCTTCAGTCATAAAGAAATTATGTTTCTTGAGGAAAACATTTCAGGAATGTTCTCCATATAGTGGACTTTTATGGTGGAGTTTGAGAATGCAATTTAAATGCAGCTTCAAAGGGCTCTAAACGATCCCAGCTGAGGAAGAAGGCTCTTATCTAGCGAAACGATGGGTTATTTTCTAAAAAAAAAAAGTATAATTTATATACTTTTTAACCTCAAATGCTCATCTTGTCTAGCTCTGCTAGAGCCCTGCATCCCGAGCCCGGGCCCCGACTTTTTTACACTCCCAATTTTCATGTCATATTTCAGACGCTGGCTGGGCTTTTTTTTAGGCGTCTCCTTATTTTTATATTTTAGACATCCACCAATTATAGTGATGGAAAAAAAAATTCCGCGCTGGTGGAAACAACACGAGACTTTGCTTTCACTTTCGAGACCGGCTCAGAAGGCGTTTGGTGTCTCAGTCAGCAGCAGCGAGCACAACTTTAACACAGCTGGAACAGTTCCGGCGTTTAAGCGCAAGTAATAGGCTAAAGGTTGCCACAAAGCACCTGAAAAAGTTATTACCATGAACGTGTCGGGGGAAAATAGCAAGGAGATTTTTAAATTATTTATTAATAAACTAGTGTTTTCTGAGTCAGTGTCACGGGGATAGAGTTGCCGATCCTGACTCGCCATCTCCCCTTTGGACGAGCTTTTAGAGAGAAATGCATCTTTACAGATTACATAATAAAAGAGTTTTTGTTTTTGATTTATTTCATTAAGTAATAATTTAAAGCTTTCTATAGATATATTTATCATGTCTGTGAGGTATGTATTCTGAGTTTCGGTTCATTTGTGTGAAGCGCTCCTGTTGAGATGACAGAAAGCGCATCATGTTTGTTTTCTTCATTTTATAAAAGCACCGTTTGCAACATTTTGTTGATATTGTGAGTGCACACAAATAAAAGTAGACCCTTTACAGTTCCGAATGATGTATTACTCTGACCTTTATAAGGCAAAAATAACGGTATATTTTAAATTGTTTCCTCTGAAAAAATGCAAGTGATGGCTTCAGCTTCCACTCTCCGCACAAACGATTGAATATGAGCCTGATAGCGCACATTTATCTAGGTTTCATGTTTAAACTAACATTGTTTTAAGCTTGAACTGTTTATTTTAGGCAAGTCATGTTGATTTGAGAAGGCAAAATTGATCAAACAGACTACGATTAGTCTTTTCGCTGGCCTTTGCAAAAAAGGTAAAACAGCGATGTGGAAGGATTTTGAAGTTGGAGGAGAAAATGAGATCGGAGTTTTTCGACATACCCTAACTGTCATTAACTGGAATACACAGAGTTCATGCAGAGCTAGACAAATCGAGCATTTGAGGTTAAAAAGTATATAAATAGTCAAACCGATCGTTTCACTAGATAAGACCATCCTTCCTCAGCTGGAATCATTTAGAGCCATTTGAAGCTGCATTTAAACTGCATTTTGGAAATTCAAACTATAATAGAAGTCCATTATATGGAGAACATTCCTGAAATGCTTTCCTCAAAAAACATAATTTCTTCACGACTGAAGAAAGAAAGACATTAACATCTTGGATCACAAGGGGGTGAGTAAATTATCTGTAAATTTTTGTTCTGGAAATGAACTTCTTCTTTAAGTTAAATTATGCATCTTTAGAATTTGAGTCTAAGACAATTAGTTTTATAAATAATGCTGGAAAAAGGTAGTCACTATGATTTTTACAATGTTTAATGCCATTGTGTTTGATATAGCCAGAGGTGGTTAATGTGTATGGGCTTTTTCCAAAATAAAATTTTTGGTGATACTCCGATTTAGATTAAATGTGATTTGATTAATCTTTAATATCTGGCTTGTTGTTGCGGATTACTCAGAGATAATCGTGTCTTATCGGATTTGTCCGTCCACGGTCTGGCTTTTAGCACCTGAACGGACCTATCAGTGCCCCCTCGACCGAGTCCTTTTCCTCCACTGACTTTCTTCCACAGCTGTCCACAAGAAACCCATCAACTCGAGCTTTGACGGATAGAAATAATTGTTGCCTAGCAACACTGGTTTGAGATTTGTGAATGCCAATGAGGCTTTACTGTTCATTCATTGCAACATGGGAATGATAGAGGTTAACCATTAATTTTAGGCACAGTTCAGGCAGAAACATCTGCTCAATCTCCCATCCTACAGTGTATTATAAGCACACTAGGTGAAGTGTTGCATGACACACTGTGACGAATTCAGAGATAATCTACAGAGAACGCTTGCTGCTTGATCTGCCGACTATAATGACACCAGCTTGATTTATAAATATGATGACAACAATTATTGAGGCACATTAGCCTCGTTACTAATCATTTTATATGCCAAAACATTTTTTTTTTCATTGAATCAGCAAGTAATGCTTGGGATTAATCCAAGATGTATATGGGTTGAGTACTTTATCTGGGGGTAAAACACCTGGACTGTTCCCAGGGTTTGTTTTTTTGATTAAGTGATAACTAATGTTCTGACATTGTTTATTACTGAATTCGCTTTGCCTGAAAACAGCACAGGTGCTATGAAATATCACACAAAGTACCATATTTCCAATGATGTCAGGGTTATGTATATATTTTTACAGGTTACGGTTACAACCTCATAGGTCAACAGTCACATACGTGCCTCTTTTCACAGCAGAATCAGAGGTGCTTTGAAGAGTGAAAAGAAGCCTTAGGGTGAAGCTAGTATGTATAGTATTTATTCAGACTGTATCAAGTGCATACTTTAGGTTTGAATGGCACTTTTGTTCTCACTTAGCTAACAAAAGCCAATCAGAGGGAACTAGCCAACGATCATCTCAGCAGCCCATTATTATATGGTCTTAACTCACTTTGTTGAACTTGTGATAGCAGTGCAGTGATTGCAGTGCCATTTAAGGTCTTTTGCATAAGCACGTAACATCTGCATGAGGTCATTGCTATAAACTGTTCTTTAGATATTCTTAGAATGTCCTCTGAAAATATCGTTAATGTGATTTATTTAAGGAATATTGATACTTCAATCAAAAATAGCCCCAAAATTGTACTATAAATTAGTGCTGTTTATTATTTCTTATGACAATGAGATAAGTTAAGAAATACATTATAATAGACGACGTGAGAGAAGAAATATATTTTATCCCTAGTCGACCCAGTCATAGTTTACCCTTATTTGATCCCAAATCTTAGACTCACTTTTTTTTTCCTTGTAAAACACAATAGAAGATATTTTAAAAAGAGTTGTTTTGGACCCCCAAAAATGAAAATTACACCATGATTTACTCACCCTCAAGCCATCCAAGGTATAAATGACTTTCTTCATTCAGACGAATATATTTGGAGTTATGTAAAAAAAAAAAAAAAATGTCCTGGCTATTCCAAGCTTTATAATGGCAGTGAATGGGTGTTGAGATTTTGAAGTTCAATAAAGTGCATCCATCCATCATGAAAATTTCTCCACATGGCTCCGAGGGGTTAATAAAGTCTTTCTGAAGTGAATCGATTTGTTTGTGTAAGAAAAATATCCTTACTTAAAACTTTATAAACCATAATTCTTAGCTTCCACTAACTGTTGCACACGCTTTATGAGAGAGTGGCGTTCCAGCGGATGACATAAGATGTAGGCAAATGTGCAAGTGCAGTGGAGAGAGCAAAACAAAGCGCCGGTCACAAATTAGAAGTACAAAATGAGGCTTGTAAAGAAAAATGTTGGAGGATTTCGATAAGCCAAGAGGAGACTGGTTTTCCTTTGCTGTAAACAAAACTTGGTTGTTGCAAGACTAGCATTCTCAACAGAGCTTATGCTATGCCTACATCCTACATCATCTGCTGGAACGCCATTCTCTCATGAAAGTGTGTATGACAGTTAGCGGAACCTAGAGATTTTGGTTTATGAAGTTTTAAATATGGATATTTTGTGTATTTTGTGTAACAGATTCTGAAGGCCTTTATTAACCCCCTGGAGCTGTGTGGAGTACTTTTTATGATGGATGGATGCACTTTTTTGGGCTTCAAAATCTCAACAGCCATTCACTGCCATTATAAATCTTGGAAGAGCCAGGACATTTTTTAATATAACTCAGAATGTATTTGTCTGAAAGAAGAAAGTGATACACATGTGTGTAATTGAGAGTAAATCACAGGGTAATTTTAATTTTTGAGTGAACTATTCCTTTAACAGTAAGGACAGAAAAAAAGAAAGTCAGGTAACACTTTATTTTGATAGTCCACTTTAGACATTCTACTAACAGTAAGTAACTTTGCAACTACATATCAACTAGTCATTAGAGTATTAGTGGACTGTCTGCTTAATATCTTCTAACGCTCTTCTAAACTTGCACGTAAATGTCAACTTATTCTACTAACCCTAAACCTAACAGTCTGCTCTCAGAGTTAGTAGAGATGTAGTCGCAAATTAATGAGAATTAGTTGACATGTAGTTGCAAAGATACTTATAGTTAGTAGAATGTCTAAAGTTGACTATCAAAATAAAGTCTAACCAAAAGTCATGCAAGTTTGGAACAACATGAGGATGACGATGTTAATTTTTGGGTCAACTGTCTCTTTAAGAAAGCTTAACACTTTCTGAGGAGGTGGTTATAATGTGTATTCATGTGTTTTGTGTAGCTGAATTTAATGAGTTGCATTATAATAAGAAATCGACAGAGATAACACTAATGCTTCAGTGAGTGTGGTTTTGTGTCTTTAAGAGAGGGTGTATGTGTGTATCACCCCTTGTTAGCCTGGTTGACAAGTTAAGCTACTGTCATGCTGAGGTGAGACAGACCAAAAATGAAAATGTGTTAAAAATGTACTTTTCTATCATGTTATCCAAGATGTAGATGAGTTTGTTTCTTCATTAGATTAGATTTGGAGAAATTTAGCATTACATCATTTGCACACCAATGGATCCTCTGCAGTGAATGGTGCCGTCAGAAAGAGAGTTTCAATAATAAAATAATAATAATAATAAATCTGTTTTGAGAAACAAACTCTACATCTTGGATGGCCTGAGGGTGAATACATTTTCAGCTAATTATTTATTTTCATTTTTTAAAAAATGAACTATACCTTTAAGGGGGATACAGGCATTTGATGTATTTAAAATGTTTTACTTTTCATTCTAGGTTCAGTTTATATTTTCAATATGTTTTGGCCTTACAGCCTTAGATTTGTGTCTGTAGTGAAAGCCATGGAACATCATAAATGGAATGTGTCTAGTTTAGGACATTACTTGCAGTATCAATCCAGGCTCATGAAAATACGTGCCTCTATGTACATTTCTGCAACACCATAATAATGTACCTTTACTGCACGTTTCGCGGCCGTTTAAAGTTAAATGTCCAGAGAGTGGCGCTAAAACACACGTTCAATATGTAACCCTGGCACGTTTTTATTACGTTGGCACAGGCACGTAATGCTGCGTAACATTGCTTGAGGTGCGTACTGGGGCTGTTCAGAATTCAAATATCCGGGGAATGTCTCTAAAAGTTAATGCACTGACGTGTTGGAAATAGCTCCTACACCAAACCCAACCCTAAACCTACCCGATAGTGTTAACAGCGCATTAAAGTGATATAAAAACACATGCGTTGATGCCGCCGTGCTACTTTATCTTCCTTACGCGGATTTGAGCTGTTTTGTTGAACCGTAGTTTAGTGGGGTTCGTACTGAAACTCTTTATCACTCAAGAATGTCACACAGAATGTTACAATTGTTTTTAAGTCATAACATAATATTCAGCAAGTTAACATTAGGCTTTATTAATCGAAACTCTGTACCTGTAAATCATACTTAGTGTGAAAAGGGATAAAAGTTGTCTGAGTTTTACTGTCTAGTGTTCATTTCAACTGAAAACTGCAGTAATTCGTACATATAGGTACGTTTTTTTTTTTATATAATTTTTTTTTTCATAAATGTATATAGAGGCACGTATTTCCAATGAGCCCACGTAGTGCAATATCGAAGATTCCATGTTTCAGCTACATCTGTGGATAATTTTTAATATTTACTAACTGAGATGTTCTTCATTCTAAAATTTGCATGATTTAATTTGCATGTGTTGTATTTCTGACAGAAAAACACCAGGCCAACAATAATTTGATTTGAGCGGAAATTGCAGTTCCAGTCACATATTATTGAATGTTAATTTTGACAAGCTAGTTGTGGAGAGTTGACGTTGACAGTTGCAGTATTTTTGTTGTTTTGTTTTGTTTGGATTGAAAAACTACAAGCCACGACAACAGGTTTCTCTTTCCATTATTCTGTTCCATATGCGGCCTGTGGGAGTTTAAATCATTGATTTTCATAATTTGTCTCATTTGCAGTAACAAACAGTCTGGGAAGGGCCTCTTTTTTCTAAAGTCAATATTTGTTGAACATATTAGAGAACAAACTGTTCATGTCTATCCTTGTAAAGTCTGGAAAGGATTATTTCCATCATGCCAAACACCTGATGCTCACAGGCTGTCCTTGTGTTTGATAGATATGTATTGAATAAGCACTATTCATTTGTATTCCAGACTCTTTATTCCAGTAGAGGCCATGATGTTATACAATGCAGCATCCTAAAATAGAAGTGGAGTGTACGGTTATCTCCACTGGGTCAAGTGTTGACATAAGTGCATGAGGCTGAACTGGGCTGTAGCTGTTTACACTAATCAGTCCTGTCCTGCTAAGCTCTTTTGCTGACTCTTGTGTCAAGAGAGCGTTGGTTCAGATTAACATTCGCTCATTCCCACCACATCCGACTCGAGGCTAATGCTGGATGCATTTGTCTTTTTGGCCCCAGGCACACAAGCCAGTGTGTTTTGGTGCAGAAACCCAGCTGGTATATGTGTCCAATTAGAAAGTGTACATAAAAAGAAAGTTAAATATAAACAAACAAACACATATGAAGTTGTAAATAAAGCAAAGATTATTAAAGTATGTTTTACATAAAAATACAGTTTCAGTTTCACTGTGTATGTATTTATAGCATGCAATAACAACCTAGTTGTTTGGATTTTATGGGTCTGGGTTTTAATTTACTAACGATTATTTTTGTGATTGAGTAATCGGTAAATTATTCTGACAATTAATCAAGTAATCGGATAATTAGAATTAGTTTCCCTCACGAAAATTAAGCATGTTTTTTTTATTATAGTAAAAGTGTAGTAACCTTGGTTTGTTGGTGCATTGATTACCATTCGTATAACCATAGTTTTACCACAAATACCATGGTTAAACTCTGGTTAGTGTAGCAAGACCATGGTTAATTTGTGGTTACCATGGTTTAACTATAGTAACCATGTTTTTTTGTTTGTTTGTTTTATTTGTAGTAAAACCATGGTTAATTTTCGTAAGGTTTTTTTGTGGTAATAAAAAAACCTAATCAAACAATAGCCTTTAAAATGATTTACAATACATAATAGCAATGAGGCAATAATAATTAGTTAAAAAATAAAGTATGAAAAGCACGTAATCATATGGTTTTATCAAACAAAACTGTTAAAGTATGTAAAGTATTGTAAACAATAGAACTAATGTACATTATGCATTATACCAAATGCCTAAAGAGGGCGCCAACAGCCTGACGATTGTTTTTACACTTTACAGCGCGATCTAATCTGTTTGATATTGACTAAACAATATTTTATGTAAATGTCCACTTAATCTTTAATATTTGGCCATTTCTTTATGACAGAAATGCTACAGCCTTTAAAGTTGTTCAAATTAAGTTCTTAGCAATGCATATTACTAATCAAAAATTAAGGTTTGATATATTTACGGTACGAAATGTACTAAATGTCTTTATGGAACATGATCTTTACTTAATCCTAATTTTCGGTATAAAAGAAAAATCGATAATTCGATAAATTCGATAACTAATTCGATAACGATGTTGGCTATTGCTATAAATATACCCATGCACTTATGAAAGAATAGAAGAGAATTGCTTTAGATTAGAATTTTCATAAAATACAATACTTTTTGTCATAGATGCAACATCATGCTCAAACAAGCCAATTATATTTCACTTGCAGCTGCAATCACTGTTTGTTAGTGCTCTGTAATTTATTACCCCTTATAAATCACTTTGTTGATAACCCACTTCTCTGTATGGAGTGATGATTTATTGTTATTGGAGGGCAGGAGGGAATGGTAATAAATGGTTGTTCAGGCTCTTCCTCTAGAGCTTTTACATCTGTCTTCTAGTGGAGCATCTGCCCTATGTCGGGGCTCCATTAGCTCGATAGTTTAGTGAGGGTCAGGACTGTTTCTGCAGTGGAATGGTCCTGAAAGGATTTTGACCTGGAAACTTATAAACTCATAAACAAGCGTGACATCTTGGCTGTTTTTCAGTCACTGGGTAATCTGCAACAAAATACAATATCCACAGGATTATTTAGAGGAAATGAGCTGAAATCGGTTTTATTGGATTTTATGTTGCAAGATTACTGTCATGAAATTCTCATAAATTGCAGCTTCTGCATTAGCATGTGATAACATTATAGGATGTTAAAGCATAAAAATGAAATCAGGCAAAGGGGAATTTCCCAAACATCTACTATCAGTTTATTTTAAACAACAACTGTACAAAATACAAATACAAAACAGCAAGAAAGACAATTTTAAAGACTAATAATGAGCAAATGTTACCACCACACACTTTTTGCTTACATCACAACAGCTGTACATTTCATCCACTAAAGTATTTGAGTTGTGTCAGGTTTAAAATGTCACATCACAATCCATATTCACACAGATAGTATTTTACAGCAGCCACTACCGAAAACTACAGAGAGAGCGCTAAAGCATCTTGTTTTTTAGGGAGAGAGATATGAAAACAAGGTATTTACAGCATAAAATAATTCTTAAATTACCTTCCCTTCCATTATACAACAATGATGCAAATGATAGACACAAATATCCAAAATTACAGATGATCTTCATCTCCTCTTTAATTTTTCATTTTACCATCTGCAAAATTGAGCTCTGCTGGAAAATCTCAGTGCAGAGAAAACAGCCTCAGCTGATGATGCTATGCACAATATATGTGACAAACAATAGATGCTTGTTTACTCTAAATTTAGACTGATAAATTTGAGAAGTGGGTGTGAATCGTGACCTGCCGAAATGCTAAAATTAAGGGTTAAATGAATGAGTATGCAATCCCCTTAAATCTAGTGTCATGGCTGTGGGTGTGCTATGGTGTTTTAAGCCTCATAATGGTGTCATTTTATATCCTTTTGCAAAACAAAGTATCATTGAGCAGGATACAGCTCTACAATTGTAAACCTGAGCCTACGACCGAAACAAATGAGAGCCGGGAAGTAATCAACCGTCCATTTTTTCAGCGTGCACTGTGAGTGACAATGTGACAACTGTTCCTGGAACAAGTTTTCCAGAGTGATTATTTGGCAGTGATGCGTGCAGCTGTTGCCACAGTGACCACTGGCCATCACTTTAAGAACAGAGTGGTCGAAATCTTCTGACATTAAGTAAAGAATTCACCTCTCAGCTTAAACTAGGACAATTTCGGATAAAAATTGAGATTTATTTTGGCAGAGGGACGAAGCCAAATATAGCCATTAAACATTCACTTTTTCTCTCTCTAAACAACTGGTTTATAAGTGCTTCTCATTACAGTTTGGGAATGCATGTAATGCATGTAAGCCACCCAAACTCAGTAGATGCAGAGATAAGTTCATGTAGAGCAGCTTTTTTAGCCGCTTTGAGATACTGAAAACACTGTCACGAGCTGCTCACGTGTAACACAACACAGTGCCGCGCTTCACACAGGCTATTCTAGACACGCCAGCTGCAAATGTGTAGTTAATTTTCAGTGGGAGATATGTGGAAAGCTAATAGGGACATATGCGATGCTCGTGCACTCAAAATCCTGTTTAAAACATGTAGTGCATATACAGTTGAGGTCAAAAGTTTACATACACCTTACAGAGTCTGCAATATTTTAATTATCTTGCCAAAATAAGAGGGATCATACAAAATGCATGTTATTTTTTATTTAACACTGACCTGAATAATGTATTTCACATAAAAGACGTCTACATAAAGTCCACAAATAAAATAATAGTTGAATTTCTAAAAATGACCCTGTTCAAAAGTTTACATACGCTTCATTCTTAAAACTGTGTTGTTACCTGAATGATCCACAGCTGTGGTTTTTTGTTTTTTGTTTTTTTTAGTGATACTTGTTCATGAGTCCTGAACACTTAAACTGCCCGATGTTCTTCAGAAAAATCCTTTAGGTCCCACAAATTCTTTGGTTTTTCAGCAATTTTATGAATTTGAACCCTTTCCAATGATTTTGAGATCCATCTTTTCACACTGAGGACAGCTGAGGAACTAATTTGCAACTATTACAAAAGTTTTAAATGCTCACCAATGCTTCAGAAGGAAACACGATTCATTAAGAGGTGAAAACTTTTGGAATTTGAAGATCAGGGTAAATTTTACTTATTTTGTCCTCTGGGAAACCTCTAAGTATTTTCTGTGGCTTCTGAAGGGCAGTACTAAATGAAAAAAATATGATTTTTAGGCAAAATAAGAAAAATGTACACATCTTCATTCTGTACAAACGTTTTTACCCCCTGACTCTTAATGCATTTCCTCCTGAAGCATCAGTGTGCATTTTAACCTTCTGTGATAGCTGCATATGAGTCCCTCAGTTGTCCTCAGTGTGAAAAGATGGATCTCAAAATCATATGATGTTTTATTAACAAGGTTCGGGAGGAGCGCGTCAGATACCTAGCCTAATTAACACAACAGGAGTCCACTCAAGTCAATCAACGCTATGCATTCAAATACAGCTGACTTACCTCTATCCTTTTGACAGTTTATCAGCATCCCTCCACCACCCCATCTCCTCACTCCGAGTTCTTACTACACCTAACGGGGGTTCTCTGGGTTCGGGCCATTCCCGAGCTCGGAGCCCTTCCCCGGACAGCACGCCAAACATGCATTACTATATTCCGGCTAATTATATGTAAGTGTGAACTCGTGAAACAGTCATTGTTGGAAAACGGTTTAAATACACAAAAATGTGGGAAAACCAAAGAATTTGTGGGACCTTAAGGATTTTTCTGAAGAACAGCAGACAGTTTAACTGTTCGGGACAAACAAGGGACTCATGAACAACTATCACTAAACAAAATACACAGCTGTGGATCATTCAGGTAACAACACAGTATTAAGAATCAAGCGTATGTAAACTTTTGAACAGGGCCATTTTTAGAAATTAGAAACTACTATTTTCTCTTGTGGACTATTTGTAAATGTCTTTTATTTGAAATGTCTTATTCAGGTCAGTAGTAAATAAATAAATAACATGCATTTTGTATGATGCCTCTTATTTTGGTAAAATAATTAACATTTTGCAGATTCCACAAGGTGTATGTAAACTTTTGACCTCGACTGTATTTATTTCATTAAACTGCAGCCTTTGTGATTTTATAATACCACTAAGCCATATCACAACTGCAGTTTTATTTCAATTAATCATGCAGCCCTAGCTCACACGCTAAATCACCTCCAAATCAATACCATCACCGAGTCATGTTCAATCAGCCATCCAATTGTCTGTCTATCCTCACCCATGGTTGCTTCAGGAGCATTACTGGACCAGGCCTGTTTTGGACTTCAGCCACTATATAAGTCTAGGTTATGAATAAATCTGCATTTTTTTGAATCTGTAAATGAAAGTCTGTGATTGTCAAAATGCTGTTTCCATGTTGAGGCCCCACAAATAGGCCACTCAGAGGCACTATGAAAGTGCAAAATTAAGCAACCTAATCTAAGAAGGATCTAAGCACTAGCCAATATGTCTTTACAAGCTATTGAGGACTCTTTAAACGACAACCTCTTCCTCTCAGGCAGGAGTTCTTCGGCGGCTCCGCGGATGTCATCGAGCTCTGTGGTGTAGTGGTCTGGGCTTTCTCCATTGGAGGTCTCCTTGATGACGCTGTATGTCAGGGCCACGCTATACGTGGGAGGCTTCTCGGAGCGCTGGGGCCCGCAATGGCATAGTTTGTGGAAAGCGGCGCGGAACTTCTGAGACATGGCGTTGTAGATGATTGGGTTGATGGCGCTGTTCATGTAGATGCAGAGACGGCAAAACAGAACGAACCAGTTGTCCAGATAGGCGTCCTTCAGGAATGAGTTGACCACCACCAGCGTCCGATAGGGCATCCACAGCACAGCGAAGAGGATCACTACCACCGCCAGCATCTTTGTCACCTACAAAAGACAGGATGACAGAAGTATTCAGTTATGTATGTAACCCTCTGATCCCTCATAATTACTTTTTTCCCTCTTTGGTCTATATTATATTACATTATTATGCACCTCAACAGTGTTTAAGTTAAATATGAATACATTTTGCATTTATGTTTACCATTAATACGCAATTTGACATATCTACATTGCTGCTTTAATATGTCTGAATATGGGTGACTAGACTAGCATGAGCCAGACTAGCACCTGTTTTCTTTCTAGAGAGGTACCAACATGCTCACTTTAATTCCTCACTTAATCTTGGCCTTTTGCAACAGTGTAAACATGATTGTCATGGTACAGCTGTTGTATTGTTTGCCATAATTGTTTCCAAATGCTTTTAGCACACCATAACATGTCACGGTTCATTTATTGTATTGAGATTTACAACATGGCTTTAAGACTGATTTCATAAAGGTCATGAGAGGTGTGTTTTCTCACCATGTTGGACAACAAGGCAGTCAAAGAGCCCTAGGGCAACACAACAACAACACAAGTGCTGTCCTTCTGAGTTTATCAAATAGGGTCTGGCTTCACTATGCATTTGGACTTTTAACAGCTTAAGGCTATGTGAGCATCACAACACCTAACATTTATCAAATAGTCGGCAAAAGCCCGTATTCTGGTTGTGGATCACATATTTCCTGCACTTCCATTCACCGCAACTTGTGTAGTCCGATTACCGAAATAATGAGTCTTTTGAGTCGATTGCTTCATGTGAATCAAGTACGACTAATAGTTCCAAATCACAAACGAGTGATTCTAATGAGTCGGTTCTTTAAAAACGCACAGCGCGACCAGTGCAGTTCTATTTCTAAGTGAATCTAATGAGTGTAATTAGATTTTTAAAGAATCAATGACACAGCGATCAGAATCGCGAACGAATAACTCGAGACGGTTTTTAAGTGAATCGCGAGTTCGTGAGTGTGATTACTGACTGACTGTGTTTGCTGACATTGTAATATTAAAGATTATTAATTTTGTTCTAATCAGCGTATAAATATGATAAGTAAAATATGTTACCACGATTTTTTTGTATTTTTATTAAATTCGAAATTATTTAAGTGCATGTATGCTGCCTCTAAAACGTTTTTAAAAAGTCATTCAAGTATTTATATAATTTTTTTTTTCTTTTTTTTGCAAGAATTGTATTACATTTAATTGATATTTTGTTTTGCAACAGGGAACTAAATGCAATCTATCTATCTATCTATCTATCTATCTATCTATCTATCTATCTATTAATTCAAATATTGTTTCCTCCGAAGTAATAAAAGCCTAAATGTCAAGACAAGTAATCCTCATTTCAAACCAGTAAATGCTACTAGAACTTCGCGCAGAATTACGCACAGAAGAAAATTAATTTTTGAGTAAAATAAGCCAAATAAAACCAGCATTTTACCTGTCTCCGAGAAGCAGCAGTTGTGCTGCTGGAGGAACTCCTGGAGTTCCCATGTACGGACGACTCCTTTTTCCAATTTCTTCGACTTTCCTTGGGATCCGACGGGAGTGGGTTGAGGAAAAGAATTCTTGCGATCAATCCGTATAAAACAGTGGCCAGCAAAAGCGGGATAACGTAAAACACGGCAAAATCTGTGAAATATATGGGCAAATACAGGTTTCTAGACACTTTGTAGGCGCATGTCACGAGGACAGCGTTCTCAAAAACAACCTCTTTCGTGTCGGAAAGATAAAACCACATAACGCAATAGAGGGACGTTAAAACCCAAACGAGAACAATGATCTTTTTGGCTCTGGAGAGGGTGCACATAAACTGCGCTTTTATCGGGTGGCAAATGGCGATGTAGCGTTCGATGGTGAAGGCTGTGATGGAGCAGGAGGACGCGTTAATGCCCAGGTACTGAAAATAAGTGATGGAGAGGCACCCGGCGTATCCGTACACCCAGTGGCCGCTGAACAGACTCTCGGTGATGTTGGGCAGCCCGGCTGCAGTCAGCACCATGAGGTCGGCAACTGCCAGACTCACCAAATAGCAGTTAGTTGGGGTACGCATGTGCTTGGTCGTTAAGACCACAAGAATGACCATAACATTGCCAACAATTCCAACTCCACAAATAAGAATCACTAATAAGATACTCGCCACCTTGTATTCGACACTATAATCAGTCCAGGTATCAGTCCCGTTGTTGAATTTTATTAAAGTGCTGTTCTCCATGACCACTTGGTTTTGTTTTCTTCTTTGCGCAAAAATCACTTTTCAGCTCTCCAGGACGCGCGCAAAAAGGTCATGTTTCAACATTCCAGAGAAAGAAAAAATCCTTTAAGTTCAAATCTGTGCAATGTCCGTCTGGAATAAAACACCGCTCACTGCAGACTTTAGATGTCAGATGAAAATTAAACCGTTTGCGTTTGGTGCAAAGCCAAGAATGTGTCCGTGGTAATTTGTGTGATATAGAAAAATCCTGTCCCTGACGTGCATAACTGCAGAGAGCTGACAGAGAGGTGTTGCACCGCCCAGGGCTGAACAGGCTGATATGGTCTCTCGAAGACCCCTGTAACCCTAATACGAGACCGAGAGCGTCAGTAAGGGCAGGTTGTGCCGTGCGTAATGCCGCAGCACCAAGCAAGAGAGGAAGTGTCTCCAACACACGCTCTGTTCAATTATAGGTTTCTCGGCTAAACTGCCAAAAAACCCTAAATATAGGCCCATTTCACATTCTAATTACAGTGTTCCTCTGCAATATGGTGTTTGTTTAAAAGTCAGTTTGCTTTGGGCATATCAGAACTGATAGTGCTTGCTTTTAGGCTGTTTGTTTCAAGGGTTGTGATAAGGTTACAGATTGATCCAAGCCTAGAAAGACTGGTCAAGTTTGATTTCACCCGCAGAATGCAGGTTTACACCCAGAGGAGAGCTATTATTGACTCTTAGCTGAGTCTTTTGAGGATGCACAGATCATCAGTGTATTTACGATGAAAGAAAATTCACTATGATTAATCTTTTATCTATAGTTTTGTGCCTTGAGCTATGGTGCATAACATGTTACACTTGTTATTTGACATTGTATTTGTACAGGTCAACTGAAATTAGATTTTTGAGTAACTGGATAAAAAGCTACAATTTTATCTGTAAAAAGACCCTTTAGCTTTGGAGCATTAATCCTCGTTCACACCAAGATAACTATAAAGATAATAAAGATGGCTGCCCACTTTTTTCTTTAACGCAGAAATAAGCCTGTGGGGGAGACTTCCGGTTCATTATGCGCTATAGGAAAATAACGAGAAGAATAATGACGTGTAAACGGTAAAACTGTCTGGACTACAAACCAGTGCGTTCATAATTATGATAATACTTTAAAATAACATAGCAGGTCACACCAATTTGCCATATTAAGCAGCAAAACAAGCTGTTTTGTTCAGCTAAAAATAGCTGGATGCGGATGAGAGACGGATGAGCCTGACCCATACAATTTACAAATGGCATTTAGCAACACATAATTTTTCTTACGGAAAAATGATTCTTATGGAAAAATTATCTATTATTAGCTAACGCTAAAGCAGGATGGATTCTGATTGGCTGTCAATGTTTTTGTCTAAAAAAATCGTTGTGGAAGTGATTCCAACGATGTAGTTCATGTGTGTTCTTATTGTTATAGTTGTGGTTTGGACTCTGCTGTTTTTTAAAATGTTGAACGATTTTTAAAACTTCATCTTTTATGGTTATAGTTATCGTCCTTGGTTTGAACGGGTCTTTATTGTTTCAGTGTTTGATTGGCGTGAGGTTTTCCAGGTTGGGTAATCTTTGCTCATTCTTAATGTGTTGCTAATTCATTTATGACACAAAAATAAATAAATAAATATTTTTGACAGCTTTTGTATTCTCTCAAGACTTGAAACAAAGTTGCTTTTATATTCTTGAGAAAACTTAATAGCAGTTAACCATCACTTTAAAGCTGTCAAATCTTGTGGATTATTTTTTAGGATTTTTTTTTCCTATTCGTAGACTAGACAACATTTTGCATCATGGCTTTTACAGTCGGTAAGTGCTACAAGTCATCGCACTTTTCCATTATGCGAAGGTCAGATCTATTTGTAGAGTTTATGACTCTGTGAGAGGTGATATCTGACAGTCATAAAGACATAATCCATTATGGACACCTTAAAAAATATCAACATTTCGTTTCACGCAGTGAAGTGTTTTATCAGCTATTAATCTTTCTAGACCTTTGCAAGTGTACACAGGCGTAGAAAAATAGAATGAAGAGCTGAGAGTTTTTCTGATTTATTATTTGTTTAAAAGTTCTAGATAGATGCATTATTTGTACAATGTATTTGCAACCATAAATTATTTTCATACACATGATCGCTCATTACCTTACGTAAATGTTTGACTTTTCACATACTTCTTTGCTTGGTTAGTGTTAGACTGCCATCTTGTGGACATTCTGAATGACCACACAAATAGTCCCAAATAATTCTAAAATTCCTTCTTAGGCTTGAGAATCATTTCAAGAAATGAAAAGCAACTAAAACGCTTTGCAATTAAATATTTCATTATTAGGATCATGTTAAAATGTTTAAAGTGGCTTAAAAAGAAGTACAACAGTTATTTATCACTACTTAAAATGTTGTTGGGACATTTTATACCACATAATCATGACCAAGATGTACATTTGGATGTTTTTAGACACTAAGATGAGTCCTACTGCAATATATATTTGATTTACATCCCTTAACAACCCATTAGGTGTTCCTACGTTATCTCATCTCTACTCAAACTATGGACACCCTGGCATAATGTACTTGAAGTGTTCTATTTTCATGCACTAATTTTGTACTTACACTCTGGCATTGATGGTTCCATGAAGAATCTTGAACATCCATAGAACCTTTTAAAGAAACTTTGCAGAAAAGTTTCTTTACAATGGAAAATGGTTCTTTGGATTTTTAAAATGTTCTTCAAAATGTTTTTTTTTTTTTTTGTTTTTTTTTTTTTTTTAACTGTTCACTGAAAGGTTCTTTAGGGAAGCAAAAATGGTTCTTCTATGGCATCACCAGAAAAACACCCCTTTGGAGCCTTTATTTTTAAGCGTGTAATATACTAAAAATTATTCTAAATACATAACTACATTTTTTTTTAATACAGAGATAGTATGTTAAAAGCACATTTTAGTTCATATTTATGGTGTCCTCAAAAAGCACATTTTAGTACATTTAGATATTCTAAAGATTATCTTAAGAAGTACTAAAGAATAATTTTCGTATATTAAGTACAAAATTGACGCATGAAAATAGAGCACTTTAAGTATATTAAGGAAGTGCACTTTTTTTTTTTCGCCTGGGCGAATAAAAAAATGAGATGAATAAAAATTTGGAAGCTATTGTTCATCAAATCTCCTTGAGAAAGAGACAAAGGAGCTCATATTGCATTGATCAAAGTTAACTTCCTGTAATGGTTCATCACCCAACTTCTACTCTGAAAAGAACCAGCAAAGCCTGTGAGAGATCTGAGAGATTATCAAGCTGAGACGTGAGAGTTTATGAATATGGAGCGTGACAAGCATTCATAAAGACAGGGCTGTGGTTTCATCATTTGTTATGGAAATGTAATGAATAATTCATCGTCTGCTGGACTGTATGAATCATTCATTCTCTAATTGAATTTGATTTCAGCAAACTTCAGAATTTAAAACACAAAGATGTTGTCTTGCTCTTAATCCGACATAATGCCAGCAGACCACTCAAAGCTTGGCAGCCGGCATCTCAAAGGAATAAATAAAATTTCTGGCTGCGACTCAGGAATCTCTCATTTTCCTAATGACAAGAGCCCGTTTCTACGTCTCACTTTGCACGTCTCCCATCCAGAAGGCCATGCACAAAATGAGGTGAAACTAGTCATTTCGTGCTCTCCCGTTATTGGCTGCAAAGTGAGCCGGTTCATATCAGAAAAATGAAATGAATGCAGGTAGCTGGTGGTGACGCCATCGGCCCATCAAAACCATTTCATCAAATTAAATTTATTACAGTAATACTTACATGTTCAAGGACAATGGAGCTACTTCTACATCCAAGATTTGATTCTCAACTCTTGTTCTATAAAAACCTTTTTGTCAATTAAAACTCGGATAGTGGATGTTGTGTTGTTATAATTTAAATGGATAGGGATGAGCTCATATTATGATACAATAAAAGCATTTTGTTACTAGTGAGTCACTATTTTTGATGACCTTCAAGGATGTTTAATACTTAAAAGAGCTGTCTGTCATTCTGTCTCTTTTAGTCTCTTAAAAACTCTTCTGCTTCTCCATATGCCCTAAAATTTCTGTCTTATGCTGTATGTATTTAAGAAGCTTAAGAGTTTCGAGAAATCTTTGTCAGAGTAATATTCTTCTTTTTTCTTCCTGTAAGAGCTTTCAGGCATACACTTTCTTATACAAGACTATTCAGAATATTATACTAACATACTGTGTAACATACATACTTCATTGCTGCAGTATGTAATACTGTGCTCACTATACATATTTTCTGTATGTACCACACAATGCAAAATGCTCAACTATGACTTTGAATTTCCAGCTTGATGGATGAACTAGAATATCAGGTTTGATTCTATTTTGAATAATTAAAACTAAATGAATCATCTGATTGGAAATCCTTAAGATATTTTTAATGTAAAATTGCTTTAAAATGCTAAATAATAATATGGTGATTGGAAACCACTTGCTGAATTAAACTGCAACAGTTCTTGAGGCCATTAGTGTTATTTTAGTATTATTTACACTACCGGTCAAAAGTTTTTGAACGGTAAGATTTTTAATGTTATTTTAAAGTCTCTTCTGCTCACCAAGCTTAAATTTATTTGATCCAAAGTACAGCAAGAACAGAAAAGTTTTGAAATATTTTCACTGTTTAAAATAACTGTTTTCTATTTGAATATATTTTAAAATGTAATTTATTTTTGTGATCAAAGCAAATTTTCAGCATCATTACTCTAGTCTTTAGTGTCACATAATCCTTTTTTTTATTATTATTATTACTATTATTATTAACAATATTTATAACAGTGGATTACTTTTTTTTGAGGATTCTTCGATGAATAGAAAGATCCAAAGATCAGCATTTATCTGAAATAAATAGCTTTTGTAACAAGTCAGTATCATTTTTTGGTGGAAAGAAATGATAGAAATTCATACTTTAATTTAGCAAAGATTCTTTAAATTGATCAAAAGTAATAATAAAGCATGAATAATGTTACAAAAGATTTCTATTTCAAATAAATGCTGTTCTTCTAAACTTGCTGTTCATCAAAGAAACCTGAAAACAATTCTACTCAGCTATTAGATATTAGCAGAATATTAGATATTAGCAGAATATTAGAATGATTTCTGAAGGATCATGTGGCTGAAGTAACGATGCTAAAAATTCAGCATTGAAATCACAGGAATAAATTACATTTTCAAATATATTCAAATAGAAATCAGTTATTTAAACAGTAAAAATATTTCAAAATTTGACCGTTTTTGCTGTACATTGGATAAAATAAATGCAGGCCTGGTGAGCAGCAGAGATTAAAAATCTTACTGTTCAAAAACTTTTGACTGGTAGTGTACATACTATTATATTATTTATTATTAAATAATATTTTTTAATTAGCTTTTATTTTTAATTTTAGTTCAACTTGTATTAATTTTTTTACATTCTTTTTTTTTGTTTTTGTTTTTAAGCTTCAATTTATATTTATTTTAGTTGTCATTTTAGTAATGTACTTAATTTTTTTTTTCTAATTTCCAAGTTTTTTGTAAGTAGATTTTTTAATCTAATATTTATATTTTATTTTAGCTTTATTTCAATTACCAGAAACAACTGAAGTAACAATGCTGCTTACTTCTGTATAAAATGCTTGCCATTGAACAATGCCTACTGTGTTCCATTTACTATTTTAATCAATATGAAGTATATACAGCACAGTATTCAGTTAGTACTAAGCTAGTATTCCTTTCTGAACATAGCCTGATATGCACAACTTCTGGATCACATAACATGTGACCTTGGATCACATGTCATGTGACATGTTTAGCTCTGTGGGCAGCAGCGATTTCAGCCTGAGCTCAGTTGTAATTGAGTCACCGTGCTCAGCACCAAGGACAGCTCCTCCCTTCCCTACCTACTCGCATTTGCTTACCTTGGCCATATTTTTCAGGCTAAGAATGAACTAATTGTCCTCAGCATCTAATCAGTTACAAAATCCCCAACAATACCCAGTATAACTGTTATAGGAGCCATATTATTATTATTATTATTATTATTATTAAAGTATTATTTGGTATTTTGTTTTGTCACGGTGACGTATTACGTTTGTCACGTGGGAATACCTGGCGTCAGCTAGAGGCCTCAAAGGCATATTCACCCTCACAGGTGTTAGGAGGGGAGAAGTGAGTTGGGTAGCCGTAATTTTGTTGATTGTTAAAGCTCTGTTACACGCTTGCTGTAAATGCCTGTTTGCTGCACACGCAGGTTTGGTACATTCACGTTCTCATTTTATTGTTTGATGTAAATGCTCTTAACAAGATCTCAACTGCCATAAAGTTTACATGACCAGGAAAGCAGTGTTCAGAGTGTTGGTGTAAACAGCGCGTCATTCAAAGTACAGGACCCATACTCCACTTTTTCAAGAGGCTTTAGGAGGATCGTGGAAGCCTCTACAACTGTTTTATTTTTATTTTCAGCGTCTGTCATATTGTCATATTTAGAATGATTTCTGAAGCATCATGTGACACTGAAGACTGAAGTAATGGCTGCTGAAAATGTAGCTTTGCCATCACAGGAATAATTTACATTTTAAAATACAATAAAATAGAAACTTTTTAAATTGTAATAATTTTCGCAATATTAGTTGAACTGTATGTTTTGATAAAATAAATGTAGTCAACTTTTGTGAAAAATATTTAAAAAATCTTACAACCCCAAACTTTTTACAGATAATGTAATGGTCATCTCTTCATAATAGTCATCTGAAACGTTCAAAATCAGTGCAGTTATGTTTGCACAGTGTGCACACCTGGACTATATTGGTCAGCAGGTACACAGGTGAGTGTCATGTCAAATTATATTCCATGTTAATTTTTTCTTGGCTCCTTTATGCTGAGGTGGCTGTGCGTTCACCTCCGGGAGGCAGCTGGTGAAAATACTAACCTTAGTGGCACAGACTGCCAGACGAGTGTCACCACCTGGTTTCACACCCCTGGTTCTAGGAAATTGCCTGTCTTGCAGGTCCTAAAACAAAGACCCAAACTTTACACTCCAGTCTAACATCTCATTAAGTGGTTTTGCAGTTTAGAAATGATCGTTTAATACATTTTATTGATAAATAGGGACTGTTAAACTTCTAATTTGCTTTAATTTAGATGCGAGTGCATAGGTATGTGATTGCAGGTTTGTTGTTGTTATGTGATGTTATTTAGTGAGCCTACGTATGCATGTGTAACCACCTGCTCCAAACAACGTGAGGATAGCTTGTCAAGCCACAGCTTGCTTCTGTACATTCCAAGGTGACTTGATTGATACCCAAGGCTCTGAAACTCAATTTTGTCCTTGGCAATGCATGCAGGATTGGCTCAGCTGGCAGCTGACAGTATGGAAATCTCAGAGGGGCATGCAGCAGAAAATAAGCCATGCACCCTTCTGAGATTTCCGTCCTGTTGAAAATAGTCCCAATTGACTGCAGCATACAGCTACTCCACCTATGTTCATAAAGTCTGCAGTGACAGATGGGAATTCATGACTGTGCACCTCATACTCCCTGAGCTGAGCTTCCACCAGTCTGGGACATTAATCTCTGGCTGAGTAAGCCCCGCTTCTCTGCAGACTCATCCGTTAAATGGGAACTTGTCTGGCAATGAGCCGAAGTCATCCTTTGTATTGCTCAACACAATAGCACATATCTGTGGAAATAATATTGATTGTTTGTTGTCAAGAAGAGATATGAAAAGCTAGGAATCATTTCTGAATGTGCCTTAAATGAAATGTTTGAAATAAAAGATTGTGTGCAAGAGGTATTCTTTATTTTTTCATAACTACAGCATTGTAAAAGAGGCTGTATTTTGTAATGGATGATATAGCAGTTATAAATAATGTAAAGGTATGCTCATGTTTGCAAGGTCATTTTGAAGAATATGTGTATTGTGTAAATTAAAAATAGATTATACAAACCTCAAACTGACCAGTATTAACTAACCAGAAATAAATTTGAATTTGAATTGAACTGACCAGTAATCTTTCAAGCTTTTAAAGGACCACAGAGCAGATGGTGTAGAATGGGTGTGGTTTAGCAGAGTCGCTGCTCCTTACTGGTCGTAGTAGGAAATGTCTCCAGGCTATAGTTTCCAGTCAAACGCCGGTGATTTGTCCAGAAAATAACTACTTTTAGATTCCGAGAACTTCATTTCCCATGGTTCCAATACAATTTTAAGCCTCTTACGATTTACTTTAAAACGCAAGAGCGATGCAAATCAGCGAGGCGTAGCTACCGGAGGAGAATTTACGAATCTTACTATGGCGAAAACTTGAATTAATATTCATAACCCGTTGCTTCGCCATTGGAACTTTCGCAAGTAACGTCACCAACACCTAATTAAAATTCAATGAGCAGGCATTCGCTATAGGACGGCAACTACGGAACGTCGGCCCAAGCTCATTAATATTCATACATGAGCACTTTCCAATAGGAAAGTCATCGAGAAACGTCATCACTACCTAATGAATATTCACAAACAGGCCTTTCCCATAGTAGAATTAGTAATTTGGCTATCAAGAGCTCAGTTCATCTTTAAAACGGAGCGTGGGAGGGAGAACGGCGGAGAGCAGCAGCCGGGAGGCCAAAATGTTCGGCAAACGAGAAGGTATTATTTAAGAACATTTGTTTTTACCAAATAAATAATGCGTAATTTGCGTCTAAATATAGGGAGGTGCGGAATGTATCCTGTTTCTGCCGCTTTCTCTACGGGATATTCTATGACCTATTGATGAGTGTAACGATGCAGCCTGATGGACACGTGCCAAAACTACTGTATATATCTGTCTATCGCATATCCGTTTGGGTACTATGTGTGTTAGCTATTGCAGATTTGATGATTTGTAGGAAGATTTTACTGTTCTTTTTTTTTTTTTTCGAGTATTGTGTTTAGACCAATAATCACAGTGACACATTTTTATAAGGATATTCTTACTTTTCCAGTGTATTGGTTATTAATTATTTAATATTTATTGTAAAGATTAAAATTAATTTATATAGATTTCAAAACATTTTGCATAAATATAAAACGACAAATTAAATTAATATGGATATTGGAACATTTACATGTAAAAGTACTGATACTGTACTGATATCGGTCGTAAAAATGTATCATGATATTGATCTCTGCTGTGAAGTGTGATGCCTATATCTCCATCGGCCGTTGAGCCAAGCGTTTTAAAGCGACTTATAGCTTATCTTGGGTTTTATACGGATTGCTTTGCTAATTGGATATTGAAGAAGTAGGGCTAATCAGTAACTTTAATCGTCTTTCATTAAAGAGGCAAAGGATTTCGTTCAAATACAGTCATTAACTGTTGCTAGACCATTGTGGTGTGCATAAATGGGTTAGCGCAGTAAATAGTACGCATGAGTCGCAGTTTGAAATCAGGAACACGTGCTGTAGTACACTAGACTGACCTACAAAGGCAAATCCAGTAACAGTTTGTATGCAAGTGTAAATTTGTAACCCTGGACCACAAAACCAGTCATACGGGTCATCTGAAAGCTAAATGAATAAGCTTTTCATTGACATATGGTTTGTTACTATAGGACAATATTTAGCTAAGATACAACTATTTGAAAATCTGGAATCTGAGGGTGCAATAAATCAAAATATTGAGAAAATTGCCTTTTAAGTTGTCCAAATGAAGTTCTTAGCAATGCATATTACTAATCAGAAAATAGGTTGTGATATATTTAGGCTAGGAAATTTACTTAATGGAACATGATCTTTACTTGATATCCTGATGATTTTTTGCATAAAAGAAAAATAAATAATTTTGACCCATACAATGTATTATTGGCTATTGCTACAAATATACCAATGCTGCTTAAGACTGGTTTTGTGGTCACATTTGATAAAAATTTAGCTAAAAGCAAACTGGGTCGCTTAAGATCTGTCATGTTGCAACTATGTCTGAAATTTCAGACCAAATTCCAGATATGTAAGCAAATGCTTGTCACAAAGTATTTACTAACAGACATAGTTTGTCAAGAGCAAAAAATAATTTTAATTGCAATAGCATGCAACAAAGGTAGACAACAACAATTGTGCAGCCGTCTGTGATCTTAAATGATTATTATTAAAATATTCATGTTATGTTTTTGTTGAAGTATGCTAATTAGTTATTTTGTCAAAAGCAGGAATTAAGCAAAAATCTGTTCTATCAGACATTTAAACATACAGTTAATTATTGTAAATTATGTGTTTATAGGTATAGAGTGGATGGCTTGATGCGGCAAGAAATTAAAGCGATCCGTGGGAGTGGATCTGATGGCCTCGGTGGAGTTACTTTACATAGATAATAGAGGGGGAAGACCTGATCCCCCCGGGGTACTGGATTGGTCTTCTAGCCCTCTTCATGTTCACAGGCTAAACAGTTCGGTGGAAGAAGCTTCTCCCACTCAGAAGGTGCCTGCCTGTGAGGGACAGTGTAATTCAGCACCAAGGACGGCTCCTGTCAGAGGACAACATGGCCAGCACCGACATCAGCCCACAGAGAAGGTCAGGGTGTGTTGTGACGAGGAGCTGGAGACCTCATTCACATACATCGATGAAAACGTCAATCTCCGGTTGGCCACCCCGGACACGAGCGAGAAAAGCGCTCCACGCCATGCCACTTCGCTCCACGACTCCTCGAGCGAAATCCGTCCCGAGGGCCTTCAGGAGTTGTCGCTGATGTCCGACATCGACCTCAGCTCAGAGAGTTCGGGGAAATCCGTGGATTACGGATTCATTAGCGCAGTCACGTTCCTGATCACAGGAATCTCGCTGGTGATCATATCGTACACGGTCCCTCGTGACGTCAGAGTGAACCCCGACAACGTCTCTGCACGTGAAATGGAAAGACTCGAGAATGAGAGCGCCAGAATAGGCGCGCACCTCGACAGGTGTGTTATCGCCGGCCTTTGCCTTCTCACCTTAGGCGGAGTGGTGCTGTCCACTCTGCTAATGATTTCAATGTGGAAAGGTGAGATGTACAGAAGGAAAGCCTTCGCTTATTCAAAGCACTCTGCAAAGCTTTACGGTTCGATTAATTTAAGAACAAGATCGAGTCCTAGTCGCTCGTCACCACCACATAGTTTGGTTGAGGAGGAGAATGGCGATGCCATTAGTTGACTGTTTTCTCTATTTTCTCTATTGGACTGACCTTTCCAGCATGGCCAAAAGAGCTTGTTTTTCAAACTTGTATCAGTGGCTATTGCTTACTGATGCAGAAAAGCATAATATCACATAACAGATTTCTCAGGCTTCGGAAAGACACAGCATGATATCATTTGTATCAATCATAAAGCAAGTTACTTTTTGAATAAAAAGAGGTTGTGTGGCAGAAATGAGGTTCCTGATAGTATTCAAACCGTTACTTTCCAGGCTGAAAATAAGAGCTCTAAAAGAAGTCTTGTGCTGCTAATACTGACAATCCTACTGCCTCTTTCTTACTCTTTCAGAATACTGAAATGTTTCCACTTCAGCCATTTCATCATGGTATGTAAAGTGATTGCGGGCCACCGTTTCTGTTTAGAGCACTTTGGTGTATTCAGATCCTCAGAAAGCATTGTTCAGTGTTGCACTGAGAAAATGCCAGCGCGTATAATTGGGATGTTTTTGCCATTATTTTCTCATATTGTCCTTGTTAGTTCATGTGTGGAATGGGCCATGCAGAAATCTAATACTTTTTCCCCACTAAGCGCTAAAATATTTTATAAATATTTAATGGAGGAAGCTGCCACACAATGATTTGCTATCTTTTGGAAATTTAAATCCATCTCTCTGAGAGAGCAAAGCATTATTACTGTATCTTCACTGACACTGTATACACACGGTTGAACCTATAGGCTCTCAGTATGTAACAAGATATAGACACAAATGGAAAAAATGTCTGCACTCACAGGATTTATCATAAGATTTATCATACAATATCATAAGCATATCATCTGTATCAGTGCATACTCTGATGATTAATGACAATTCATAAAACTCATAACTTGACTCACTTTCTGATATGCAAATAAAATTATATTATTCTTGATTTTGTGTTTCATTGATTGTGATAAATCATTAACATATTTTACTGCAAAAAGTGTGACCACTTAAAACCTGAATTTATGATCTTGAGTTGGCTGTCTGACTCCTGGTTTTGCGCATGTTTCTGAGGTTCCTTGGCATCACTAAGAAAAGACTGAATCAAAGGTCCTTCTGATGAAAAGACTTTAGCTTTAAAACTCATCAAAACTAAACTTTATGGTGTTTTTACTGTATATTATGCTTTGTCAATCATTAAAGGTATAGTTCACCCAAAAATTAAAATTCTATCATTAATTACTCACCCTCATGTCGTTCCAACAGAATACAAAATAAGATATTTTTGATGAAATCTGAGAGCTTTCTGACCCTCCATAGACAGCAAGGGTCCCACCATGTTCAAATCCCAGAAAGGTACCAAGAACATTGACAAAATAGTCCATGTGACATCAGTGGTTCAACCGTAATTTTATGAAGCTATGAGACTTTTTGTGTACACTTTTTGTGTGTCATGGTATGCTCAATAATGGTGGAGGATTGTCCCAAGAAAGAAGTATTCTCATGAGGAGGAGTAATTAATGACAAAATTTTCATTTTAGGGTGAACTATTCCTTTAAAGCAGACTAGACGCTTCAAATTTCTCAATAACAAAAAATAAAGTATTAATTTCTGACTCACTGTAATATAATGGATGCTGCAGTTTTACAGGAAATAACTCTTTGCTCATAACATCTTCCTCACAATGACTAAGATCTAAATTTTAGGCCTAAAAGAGATGAGTCACTGGTAATTGCCCATATTATCTAGGACGGTCCTACCGGGCGTCTCAAAGGGAAATTAGAAATGTTAGTAGAATCACTTTTAATGAACTAATTTGAAGGCAGCGTGTAAATGGAACAGTTAGTAAGACTAGCTAGGCAGAGCGTCGCAAAATTTTACCTGTCACAAAATAGATGTTAACATCCGCATTCGCCAGCGGGAAGCATGCCTGTCAATATTTTTTTTCACAAACGATTGTTTAACTTTCCTTTTACACATGTTTGACACGTCAAAGCGCATACATTTACAGGTAAAAAACGTGTTCGGCAGTGAGGTAACGGCAAGTATCGCGCGCTTTCTATTTGAATTTGGCGCGCGGTAATTATAGAGCATGACGGTTTTTATTTTTCACAAACGAATGTAGAATTTAAACATATTGACTCATTTTTATCGACAAGTAAACGGTTCTATATAGAGAAAAAAACACTCTGCAACCAAGTACCTGTAATAAAAATCGTGTTTCTGAACTCCACTGATTGCTGAAAATAGTAGTGCTGTTCATTTCAAACCACATTGTCATGTAGGAGTACACTTAGCATGTGGCATCCATGACAGCTTGCCTCCATCAGCTGTATGTTCTGAGAAATCTGGATTCTCCTTCTTTCTCCAAGATCATATATGATTAAAGTGAATGAGGGTTTTTCTGGAAAATGCGCTTAGCACTGCAGACTTTACGGACGAATTGAATCAACTTAAGCACTTGCAGCATTTCCAATAAAGACGTTTTTGTGCAGTTGTTTGTTGTACACTTCAGCTTCTCAAGATGGAACACATTAACCTCACTGGAAGCTTTTAGTCATCTAGTCCCATCCCCTCCTTCACTAGCAAAGGGATGCCACTTGTTCCTACAGAAATGCTCCAGTATTTGATGGAAAGTTGAAGTGTGTGTACTTGTACCCTTGGAAACCCTGTGGAAAATTTCCAGTGGTATTGATTTCTGAGAAGAGCACTCTACTGAGACAGCCTCAGGGATCTGACCCCCAACTCTTGGCTGCGTTTCCCCAGCATTATTTTTAGTAGCAGCACAATGTAGGTATTTGTATGGCTTACCAAGGTTTATTAACATTAGACTTGATATCTCTTTGTAATGTAAATTCAATCCTTTAAGCTCTTTAGCTGAAATGGAACTATGTTCCCCTGCACTCTGTGTTAGCACCTAGATTAGTTTCTCCCATCAGCTCTATTAGCCTGAAGCATTTGTCATTATGAGGTGGAATAAGGATGCTTCTAAAAGCCCACGGGAAATCTCAGAGGGGCCTCTTTGGCTCGGAGAGGTTTCTACCTGTCTGGATAAACAATGTAGATTCAATTGCAAAATGGGAAAGTTACATTTGAAGGCTCCATGTACGCTTGTTATTTGGTTTCAATACTAAGTTTTGTCCAAATAAAAGTGAATCAGCAAAGAAAATCATGTTGTCCCACTTGCATTAAAAGTCTCCAATTGGTAGCCTATCATCAGGAGTCTGTCCTCATGCGGTCTTGAATAATTAGTAATATTTTGCTCTCTCTTTCTAAGGTTTGAGCTTGGGGAACTGCATTCCTCTTCCTAGGGATTTACCTTCCTGCAAAATTTAGAGCCTTTAGACCCCACCTGAAGAAGGTTTTAGAATTCAATAAAAGTTACAGACAGGTGTGCTTTAGCAGGCATCATTTGTTCTCATCTAAACTGACTTTTATTGTCCAAGCTTACCCACAAAGGTGCAGCATGCTTGCTTTTCAAGATGGATTGTAATAAATATTGGAAAAGGATGCCAGTCGGCTGCAGAGGCTAGTGTCTCCAGAATGGCTCGCTGCGGTCGGTCCTGTGCAAAAAGAATGGTCTGTTTAGATCAGACAAAAGTGAGTGAAAATAAAGCCCTGCCGTGTCAACACTGATGAGAACTCTAAGAGCATCCGGAAATGATTGCTTTTGTCACATTTCATTTGCACTGAGTGTTTGGTATCTGCTGTAGAGTAAATAAGAAGAAACAAAAGCAAATAGACAGCTGTTAATTTTCTCTATGCTTTCTTACCTGGAATGCGAATCATTTTTTATTCTTTTTCATTTTGCCTTGTTATATGGATATGATTTTCTTCAGAAAATCAAAATAACTTGGAATTGGGTTCTCGAGTCAGACTTTTTAGAAAAATATATCAGCACGTCCTAGACAATGGACAGTCAACACTTGCAATAGATTGTTCTTAAACATATCTCAGTGTCAGTTCCATTCTAAATAAAGGTTAATTTTTCATAATTAAAGTTTTAATCTAACCTCCATTAAAACGGCAAAACTCGCCTAATCGTTTGAATGTAGTCCCCACTAACGACCAGCAGGTGGCACCTTTAGATCTGCATAAGCAGAGTACTGGATCTATAACTTACCCTAGATTCACAGCTTATTTGATTTCATAAATTGCATGGTGGTATCAGTTCCTCTCAGTTATCAGTTTACAGACATTTTATTTCGCTCCCATGTGGTGAACTCTGCGATAGCAGATTTTAGATTAGCACACTTTTCGAAAGAATTCAGTTTCGCAAGGAAGTTTTTGCATGCAAGGTAACCACACCGCAGCCTATTAATCATATCAGACATAGCCAATGCAAACAAACAGCTTTAAACGCTTCCCGTTTATGCATCCGTAAAACGGCCTCATTACACGTAGCCCATGTAACTGCACAACAACCTTTTCCTCTCGCTGATCCTGTTATAAAACACAAACACATGCATGCAAGGAAGGTGACCTGACCTTGCATCTCCGTGCACGGGCTTTATTTAGGATCGCAAGTGTTTCTCTCCGCCACAAGAACCCTCGATGGAGCTTCAAACAAAGAGTTGAATTATTTATTCCCGTCAATAGCTGTTAAAGGGTAACAGACCAGCAGGCATGTGGAACGAGGGTTTCCTCTCACGTATCGCAAGGATCAAGGCGTCTTTTGTTTGCGTGTCGCGCTCGCGCACCGTGTCAAGGATTACTGCTGCGTCATGTTTTGTTTAGCGGTGATGTTGACAAGGTATGTGATGCCCTGATGTGATCTCGCTCAGGCCCTGCCTCCCCCCTCCTTCCCCTCGGTTATCTGTGGAGTGGAGAGGACCGTTTGCGGGAATCACTGGTGAACGATCGTATCTGGGCCGTTCTCGAGTTTCTCAGCTGCACCGAGAACTGATGCTGTGCGCTGTCATCACTCTTAACCTTGGAGCCGGACTTTGCTTTCTGGCCCTGACAGTGGCTACTGTAAACACAGCATGAGAACAACTGACAGATTGTGTATTTTCTAGTGAATGACTACAAAATATACACAGAGTCAATTGTTATTTGATTTGTCTGTATCTTTTGAGTTGAGTTATTCAAAGAACACATTTAAAAGTGAATTAAATACACCTGTACTATTACGAACATGCTTTTGGTTGGTGAAGTCATTTTAGGTTTTGAAATAAGGCATGATATTTTATGTAGTTGTTAAACTTCTATTAAAAAACTTTTACCTAATATTTCATTATTTCTGAAACCAGTGAAACTGTTTTGTCAGTGAAGTTAGTGTATAACCAACATGTTGAAAGCTTTTTTGTTGTAATGTGGAAAAAAATAAAACCCATTGTATTTTTTTGGAGGTAAAAAAAAAAGCTATTATAAAAATATATTTTTTCCTTTTTCTATGTGGGCTTATTTAATTTGGTTTCATTTTATAATATATTTATAATATAAAATCAATTTTGACATTTTTTTCAAAAGGAATTCAACATAACCTTTTTAAAGCTGATTTGAACAAGATTTCTCCTTTTTATCATCCCAGACTTTAGACATATTTGTCACATGCATGTCAAAAGTATGTGTACATATCATACACACTCTTTCGACTCCTTATATATCTTTCCAACCTCTCTTTGCCTCACACACTGACACAAACTAAAATCATGATCTTCAGAGGAAGAGAAAGGAATACATGCAAACATATGTTCTACATAAAAGAAACCAGTAAAACAATAACTCAGTTGAAAGTGACAGAGAAGATGGATTTGACCTGACATCACTGATAAACTTTTGGCTGGAAACGGAAAGCACCCTTCCTAGTTTTTCCTGTTTGACACAATATTCTTTCTCCTCCCCTCAAGCTTCTGAATACAGCTGTAGTAACTACGACCCAGGATATGAGACACATGAGGAGACTGTCAAAATGCATACAGCTGAATTAAACTTATTTCATAACTTTGTTGTATGAACTTTGTTCTGCTATTAAACTACATCAGTTGAATAATACCTTATTTGAAAGCCCCTGGTAATGTGTTTCTTTGTACAGAAAACAGATGTACACTCTAAAAATACTGAGTTATTATTATTATTTTTTAACCCAAATACTGGATTCAGCTTGTTGGGTTATTTTTAATATTTTTTACCCAGGTGCTGGGTAGTTTTTATGTAACTAAGTTGCTGGGTCATTTTTAATGCTGGCTTATTTTTTTCTACCAACCGCTGGGTTAAGCCTGTCTCTGACGAAACAACCCAGCTGCTGAGTTACAGTCAGAGCACAGGCTTTTAGAGTCCTCTACAGGAGAGAGCGGTTCTTAGCACTGCCGATTTGTCGCACTTCTTCAGCGAAATAAAGGTTTGTATACATTTTATTTCATTTATAATGTCTTGACTGCGCTGTAAATTGTATTATTTAACAAGAACAAGATGTCAGTCAGCTGCGCCAGACGTGACGGAAACGCCTGTTGCCTTGTATAAAATAAAGCGATTTTATTCGTTATAGTACTGGGTTTAATTTACTTCGATGTTAAAATATGTTCTCTAATGTCAGTACTGTTTTTTATGGGTAGGTTTTGGTGTAAGTCACAGCATCTTTCAGCTACGAGTGAAACGCGAGGCTGCGGTCTGTAGTTCGCAGTCACTCCGGCGAACAGCAGCCCTTCACCGGCTCAGATTTTGGCGACACTAGAGAGAACAGCGATTAGAGAGAACGGTTGGATAAACTAAGATTAAAAAGCTACTTTTAGATGATACATTTTTATATCTAAAATGCTTGTTAAACGAGTTTAAATGTATTTAATATTGTAAACTATGCTGTATTCACCCAAATAAATTTAATTTGTCTTGTATTTTATCCATGTGTTCTTGCTTAATAATAAATGTTCATCTTTTGATTATTGCTGTTGCCTCTAGTAATTCCAAGTTCCAGTCCATTTTAAGCCAGCAATATAATAATTTTTAAATGATAGTTGACTTAAATAAAATAACTCAGCAAGTTTGGTAAAAACATTTAACCCAACCAGCTGGGTCAAAATAACCCAGCATGTGTTCTGTCCAATATATTTACCCAGCACTGGGTTGCCAAATAACCCAAGTAGGGTTGTTTTTAACCCAGCATTTTTTAGAGTGTCTGAACATTCAAAACATAAAGTCAAACAGGTTTATAATGACATCATAGTTACTAAACTGTTAGAGAATTTACAATTTAAATTTAAAATTCCTTTAGAACATTTGGTATTGCATGAACATGACCTGTCTGTGATATGACTGCCCATTAATTAATCAAGAAATCATTTACGCAAATTGGCCATTAGCTATTCGTATCCTTAAACTGCAGGATAAATGATCCACCAAGCTTCAAGACGTTGTGTAATCATGGAAAAACAACTTTCTCCATTATATAATAAAATACAATATTAAATAATAACTGAAATCCAATTCTATGCTCCTACACTGAACAATGGGTTTGGAAAATGGATGGATGGATGAAATCCAATTCCTAACCTAAATTAATTCAAGGCAGACTTCGTCTTGCAGTCAATTAGCAATGAATATCATCTCTGCGATAGCAAAACTGATGAAAAATGATGTTAGGAAGGACAATTCATACATCTACCAGAGCTCCACTGAGGAGAAAAAGAAGTCTGTTTTGATTGACAGCACAAGCTTAATGCAAATCCCTACTAAGTCTCAGTTGTTATTGGTTAGTACAGCTGGTCTGATGTGCCGCATCACTCCCAGAAGAGTCCCGCCACTGACAAAGAGCTTTGAGAGTGTTTGATGGTGATTGCTCTCGAGACAGTACGGATGATAAATCAGATGAATGGAAGAGGAAGAACGTGTACTTGGTGCACTATGGAGTGAAGTGACAGGTGTTTGGTGTTTAGCTCATCTCTTTTCTTGTCCCGCTTGTTCCAGACTCTCTTAGAACAATGAATGAGTCACTGAGGTGAGAAAGCAAAGAGTAAAGAGACTATGAGTCACCGGCCTTGTTTCGAGATAAATAAAAGGACTCCCTCATTTCTCTGACCGTGCCAAACCGGAGGGCTCTTCTGTCTTCTCCTCTTGGCTCAAGGTTGGCAGAAGTTCAGTTTGCGACGGAAGGGCTGGGCGAGCTAAACAAATCTCCGTCCTGACCGGCGTCCTCTTAGCTAAGGTTTGTCTGAGGCTGGAGATTTGTGTGTGTGTGTTGGGGAGGATGAGGATGACGTGATCCCCTTTATCCCAGCCAATAAAAGAGAGTGGCCAGCAAAGATCCGGTTCTGTACGTGCCGTCAAATTCAATAAGGTAGTGCTTTAATGTTTTCTTTTAATCAACCAAATTGCATTATACACCAACGGCGTGCTGTACCCCTCGACGGCGGCCCGGCGGAAGAGAGGAGGAAACGGCAGGGGGCAGACAGGACACTTCGTTCCTCTCATGTTGAACAGCGGGTGGAAATGATGTCTGACGGACGCAGGTGAGTTTTTAAAGAGTCATGCAAATACAAGTGTAGGTCAAATGAGTGTTGAAACCAGCTCGGTCCTGTCTTCTTCAGTTTGCAAGGGCACCATAAACGCTAAAGGACTTAATAAGTGCAGGAAGAGACTAAAGTCACTGCTGCTGGCGTATGAATGTCAATAAAATATAAGTCTAGTCAGAGGTGTGGTCAAGTGGTCAGCAAACTCGCTGACACATGGTGCTGTGATAGTCATTCAGGCAGTGTTAGTTTGAATCCAGCTTGCTTGATCATATCCCACCAAGTCTCCTCATATTTCTACTTCATGCTTAATTAGTCATAACAATAAAAGTTGCAAAAAGGTCAAAATCAAGATTTTTAAATAAGCTTTGTCAATAATATCAAATCATTCGCTCAAGACTTAGTTACGGACAGGAATATTAACATGCATTCCGCTGCTGTTTTGGACAGAATATTGCATTCAAGGTGCTATGAAACTAAAGCTTGATTAGTGTTGTCTGATTCCCGAAAGATATGACTCGGTTCATTTTAGTCAGTCAACAACATACAGCGCGTCTAGTGTACTTTGATTGCCGATCGAATGACTCTTTTGAATCAGTTCTTTTTAGTCAATCAACAACATACAGCACATCTAGTGTACTTTGATCCCTGAAAGATATGACTCTTTTGAGTCTAATCGTTTTAGTCAATCAACAACATACAGAGCATCTCGTGTACTTCAATTCCCTAAGGAATGACTCTTTTGAGTGGGTTCTTTTTAGTCAATCAACAACATACAGCGCATCTAGTGTACTTCAATTCCCTAAAGATATGACTCTTTTGAGTCGGTTCTTTTTAGTCAACCAGCAACATGCAGCACATCCTGTGTACTTTGATTCCCGATGGAATGACTCTTTTGAGCCAATTCTTTTTAGTCAGTCAACAACATGCAGCGCATCTAGTGTACTTCGATTGCTGAAAGATATGACTCTTTTGAGTCGGTTCTTTTTAGTGAATCAACAACATACAGCGCATCTAGTGTACTTTAAATACCGAACGAATGAATCTTTTTTGAGTCGGTTCTTTTTAGTCAGTCATCAACATAGAGCGCAACCAGTGTACTTCGATTCCCAAAGGAATGACTCTTTTTAGTCAATCAACAACATACAGTGCATCTAGTGTACTTTGATTCCCAAAAGATATGACTCCTTCGATTCCTGAAGGAATGACTCTTTTCAGCTGGTTCTTTCTAGTCAACCAACAACATGCAGCACATCTACTGTACTTCGATTCTCGAAAGATATGACTCTTTCGATTCCCGAAGGAATGAATCTTTTGAGCCAGTTCTTTTTAGTCAGTTAACAACATACAGTGCATCAAGTGTACTTTGATTCCCAAACGAATTACTCTTTTGAGTCGGTTCTTTTTAGTCACTCAAGAACATACAGCGCACCTAGTGTACGTAGATTCTCGAACGAATGACTCTTTTAAGTTGGTTCTTTTTAGTCAGTCAACAACATACAGCGTACCTAGTGCACTTAGATTCTCAAATGAATGACTCTTTTAAGTTGGTTCTTTTAAGACAGTCAAGAACATACAACGCACCTAGTGTACTTCAATTCCTAGTAGGATTTCTGAATAAATGACTCTTATGAATTGATTCTTCTTGCATAGTGCATACCCCGATTAACAAACAAATCACTTGTGGATCGATTCTTTTTAATTATTCAAAAACATACAATTGTTCCCAAACAAATTACTATTACGAGCCTAGTCAATCAACAACATACAGCGCGTCCAATGAAATCTGATTCCCTAACGAATGAGTCTTATGAACCGGTTCTTGCAATGAATTAAAAACATACAGCACGACAAGCGTAGCCCAATTTACCAAAGGACTCGGTTCTTTTTAGCGATTCAAAAGACGATGCGATCAGTGTATTTTGATTCTTGAACAAATGACTCTGTCACTCAGGGCTTTTATAGTAAATTAAACAGCTTACAACTTACCGTGTTTTGTAAAGCCTTTGGTATGCATCGTTCTTTCTACGCTGTTTTTGGCAGGTTAGGTGAAGTTTTGCAATCGCAGTGCGCATGTGTCGAACACGTCAGTACTTCAAAGGCTGATATGCTAGCGCGAGACAGCACAGTTAATATATATATATATATATATATATATATAGAGGCTGCAAGAACTGCGAAATGCCATTAAAAAGTTTTTTTCTTTTTGCACTTAATTCTCTCTCTCTCTACATTGTTGGCCTATCGTGAATGTGAATATAAATGTTAAAGTCATTCTTTTAGTCCTCAGTCCAGTCATTTTGTTGGGAGGCTGATCTGTGTTGAGAAGAGAATCTCAAAAACCTATAAAACCTATAAAAGTATTCTTTTTTAGAAACGTGAAAACATGATTTGCAGCACTGCTACATGGTGTTCCTTAAAAATATTTGCTGCTCCCCCATAGATTAAGGAATTAGAGTGATAAATAGCATCACAGTACAAGCAGTGCTCTTCTTTTACAGCTTGCGGTGTGTTCTGACTGATGTTCTCAGCATGACATATCAGTTCTATGTTGATCGAGTGTTTTTGCTGTCCCACAGACAGATCTCATGTATTCACCGCATACTCGCATGCAGCGGAATGGACTGGCAAATACATTCGATCCTCGGGATAGAGGAGGAGAAGAAACTAAAGGGATGACTTCAGCCACAAAGTCACTTTGACACAGCGAATGAGGAATCAGGTAACGGGATCAGGCTTCATTAGGTGACTTCAGGCAAGCTGGCAGTCAGCCAGGTGAGCTGGACGCACAAATGGACATTGATTTTTCAATAAGGGCCCCCCGAGCTGTCAGCCAACCGTACCACACCGATATCCCTCCTCCTGGGGATCAGCCTTAGGCTACCTGACTAGTGGGTCTTTTTGGCATCCACACACAGCCCACCTGCTTCCTACCTTCAATCTAACTGAAAAGCAAACGTCCCGACCCCATTTGGAGAAATTGATGTCTTTATTCAAGTACACAGCGTGAATTGTGGCCTGGGACAGGAGAGGTCATAATTTGTTGACATCTCAGCCATATTTTTAAGCTCGAGGTCTGTATCGGTTGTGTTGCGGTTCTTCTGTTCCAGGGCTGCTGGGGCCAGACACCTTTAATGCATCCCATCCATCAGGCCGTCTCCTTGACCGCGGGGCACCGCTAATACTGGGCTGCCCTCCACCTGAACCTCTTCACCCAGCGGGAAGTAGTAGTTTGCAGAGGACTCATTCCATTGCTTTTACATATGAATTTGCGAGCAAAGTCTACAGAAAATAATGCTGAGGTTGCACAGAGCAATAAAGAGACATGAGCAAACTACGTGCCGTGTCCGTTCACCCACCCGCCTGTGTTAAAATTTGATGTTTTCGAAAGCGTTTTGTCTAAATATCAACCTTAGCATGTTCCCAGATTGCAATCAATGAGGTTTGATAAATGCTACATTCTTCTTTTGGAGAAGGCTCTAATAGGCCTTGGAGGAGAGCAGATGAGAAATCAATATTCACAGCATTGTAAAAATTATACAAGTTTCACTTACATGTAATTATCAGATTTCAAGCCGATTTACCCTGACACTGCTTAATGAAATCGATTATCTGTTGTGCAAAATAACAGAGGGCCTCGCGATCTATATTCAGGCGGGTGCTCTCTTGCAAGCTCATAAATTATGAAAATGCAGTGAAAAGTGGATAATAAATAATATTTATACTAGCCGTGAGGTAGAAGCCATCAGGAGCGTAATAAAATTTGACTTGGCTAATGCTTACTGAAACGGCGTTACTAATGAAAGGGCACTTGTCAACAACTATGAGGTCATTGCAAGCCATAATGAGATTACCTAATCGTAAAAGTGAGAGCTCATGCAGATTTAGGGGACGTAACGAAAGTTTGAGGGTGTTTGGGGCACTACCAGCAGATTTTAATTATCCGCAGCTGAGAAACTGATTGTCTAAAGATTACAAAAATTTAAAAATGTGACAAACTACATCCTGTCACTATGTAAGATGCAGTTTTATGTACTTTTAGGATAATCTGACAAATCGCTAAATTATGGAAGCCTGTTTAAAAAAAAAATTGTCAGGGTAAGAAAGAAGAAAAAAAGTATATCACAAATTTGATATATTAAGTCAGTTTTGAAAAATGAAATTGCATTTGTGAGATATAAATTAACAAAAAAAAAAAAAAACTAAAATACAATCACAGTTATGCAAAGAGTCAAAAAATGTGTGATTTAATCTGCAATTGGGAGTCAGATTTTATAAATAATTAAATCGTGAGGCATAAACACAACTGGTTGATAAAAAGTTGCAATTATGAAAAAATATAGTCAAATTAAATATTACCTTAATTATAAAAAATAAAGTCACAATTATGAAAAGATGCAAATGCAGTTATTAGATATAAAAACACAATAAAGATAAATAGATGCAATCTCGCAAAAAGAGTCAAAATTGTGAGACATTACTTGTTATAAATATAGTCTCAATTATGACAAAGTCGCAACTATGCAAAGATGCTTAAAATTGTGATATATGTTGCTATTGTTAGATATAAAGTCACAATATTGAGAAATAGTTGCCATTTTGGCAAAAAGTCAAAGTTGTGAGATAAAAGTTATTATAGATATAGTCTCAATTATGACAAATAAAGTCAGAACTATGCAAAGATACTTAAAATTGTGCTATATATGTTGCTATTGTAAGATATAGTCACAATACTGGGAAATAGTTGCAATTTTGCAAAAACAGTCAAAGCTGTGAGATATAAGTTGTTGCAGATATAGTCACAATTATGAAAAATTAAGTCGCAGCTATGCAAAGATACTCAATATTGTGATAAATACTGTATGTTACTGTTGTTAGATATAGTCACAATACTGAGAAATGCAATTTTGCAAAAACATAAACTGTGCAACTATGCAAAGATGTCGCAATGATGAGAAATAAAGTTGCAGTTATGCAAAAAGCATTATTATTGTGACACATAAGTTGCCATAGGGTCATTCCGTGTCAACTTAACCAGATAAAATCCACAAAATAGTGGATTACTCAAAAAATATTCATCCATGACATTTAATATTTTGTCTTTGATCATTATACATGTCTATCTTTCTTTTGAAAAAAATATTAGCAAAATCAAAAATTTGAGCCGGGGAAGTTTCTAAAATTTGGTTGATTTGACACGGAATGACCCTATACAAATAAAGACATAATTCGGAGAAATAACACTGAAATTATGCAAAGACAGTCAAATCTGTGAGATAAGTTGCTATTCTTAGATACAAAGTCACAATAACAAGAAAGAGTCGCAATTATGCAAAAATAGTCAAAACTGTCAGATGTAAGTTACTATTGTTATGTCACAATAATAAGAAATCAAGTTTAAGATTTAAGATTTAGTCATATTTTGAGGTATAGAGACACAATTGACCCTTTGCAAAGACCCGCCCCCCTTCGTTACTGTTGCTATGTAAGCCGTGCCGCTCGGACGCCACATATCATGTTCTCACGCAGTGAAAAACACAACGCACCGACAGACAAGACAGGGCAGGTTACTTTAGGTGTAAAACAAGGTCTCAGATTTCAAATGTTGTAATTTTTTTATGAAATTCAAAACAATAAATAACTTTTTGTGGCTCTTTAATGTGTCGTGACAGATCGCTGTAGCGTCTCAGTTTAAGCGGCACGTGAACCGTTCATCTCTTCCTCTTTACTAGTTATAGCATGAAATAAACATGAATGAACATCATAAGGTATCTTGTTTCAAAGGTGGAAAGATGTCAATACACATCATTTTTCAAGTCGCCAACGTTAATGTACTCTACTGTCTGGTTTATTTGTCTGACAAATATGACTGCCAATCAAACTCCGTCCGAAGGCTTAATAGATAGCTATACAGTATATTTCTGCAAATGTTAGTCAAAATTGTCACAATAGAGAAACAAAGTCAGATTGCAGAATGCTATTCAATAACATTCAAAAAAACAAAAACATTTAAGGCAATAAATAACAGGATGCATCAATCGCCAACTTCTCCCTCTGTTTGTCTCACAGATTTCCCATATTTTGAGTCAGACACAGAGACGACAGCGTGAACGCAACACATCAATGATGTGAAACCATATTATGTCGGTTGGGTGTAAATCATGCAGGTACGCAGCAGACCGTTTCGGAAATGAGCAGGCCATGTCAACAGTCCTCTGTGTGTAAAAACTCCATACTTTCATTTGATATTGGGCTGTTAAAGAATCACCTGCAGGGTTTTGGAACCGACCAACGCTTTGGCATCGGCCGAGTGCAAAGTGTAATATTCACATCCAGCCAGACGTGGATTTTTAAATACATTTTATTTGAAAGCGATTTGCCAAAATAATCATATTTCCATTTACTGAACCCATCGCTCGCAGTAAAGTCAGCAGACTAGACGTAAACCTCTCTTTACTTTACTTTGCACAGATTGTTCACTGGCATTTATTACGCCAAATTACTCATGCTTTTGAATGTCACTTTTTATTAGGATAACTACAATGAATTGGTTTAAAGTTTGGAGACCACTTGAAAACCATGACTGTAATGGCTTTTGCAGTACTGAGTTCACCAATACTGCTTAGAGCACCATCGCCTATCCTGTTCTTTGTCAATACAAAGTGTTATGCATAATTCATCCCAAAAACAGATCAAACTGGCCTACAGTTTTAAGGTAAAAGAAAAGCAATTCAGTTTCTCATGGTTTACTCATGTTCATGCTGTTAAAACCTGTATTTGTTTCTCTCAGTGGTACAAAAAAAAAAATAATAATTTTGAAGTGAATGAGAAAAGGGATTGGCAAGCTCCCAAATAACAAAAAAAGCAGCATAAAAGAGTTATAAAAGTGGTTCATATAACTACATATTACAAGTCCTCTGAATCCCAGCTTATGGTGAACAGAAAAATATTTCAAGTGTTTTTCTTGTATCTTGTAGCTCTTCTTTAGAGTAAGCATGTTCATTAGAGTAACAATCTGATTTGTGAATGAATGTTCTTGTGTTGATTCTTTTCAATGAATCATTTGATCCAATTTAGAACTATTCTTAATGATCCGTTCATGAATCAGACTGATACAGTTTTCAAGTTCAACTCAACAGCTCATTGGGAGTGAATACTGAATACTAAGGATAATGACTTCAGTCTGTTTGTCACAAAAATCCTACGGCTTCAGAAGACTTGGAATTTAGTGCACAAGTATGTCGGACAGTATGGACTGATTTTTTACGATGAGTTAGTCCTTATTTGTAGCTGGAAAGCTCCAGTTCCCATTAACTGTAATTAAAATGAGAAGAGCAAACAGTATGTCGCTCAAAATGTCTCCTTTACTGTTCCACAGAAGAACGTAAGTCGAATGGGTTTGGAAAAGACATGAGGGTCAGTCCATTTTCATTTTTGGGTGAACTTTCTCTCTGAAGGTTATGAGAATGTTTCTCATTCAGCAACTGAATTGTTTTTCTTAACATGCTGGAAGACCTTTTTTAAGCTTCAGCATCAATTATCCCATGGCACGACCTTTAGCCGTCCATTTCTTCATGTGATCTACACAAACACAAGCACGTATAATTGCCCCAAAATGCTCCTTCTTCACTATCTGGAAAGGTTTTTGCAGCTTTTGGTCTGGAAAGCCACAGAAGTTGCCATTAGGCTGTTGAATGGGCCCGGCTCCCCTCACCTCATACGATTACCCACACATTTCTCAAACAAATCTCATCTGAAACTGTCTAGATTCCTGTAGCAATTAAAGCATTTCTCTCATTCTCCGGTCCTTTTTCCCTGCTCCTTTTGGCAGGAGAGGTGACCATGTTGGTCAAGGCATCTCGAGGCTCGCCAGCCAGCGCTGCCAATGTCGATTTGCAGGGCTGCTGAGATCCGACAAACAAAAGGAGAGGCGGATTATTGCGCTGAGGGGAAGTCTGGGCTTCTCAGAGTGTCGAAAAATGTGCAGGGTGTGCCATTGTTTCTCAACCGCCAGTGCTGTTTTGGCAGGTCCGCCGACCCTTCTCTTCCCTTCTGTCAAAAGTCTGAGAGAGGAGACAAAATGAAAATAAAGAGCATTTGCGGGCTATAAGAGTGACATTGGCCGAGAGGTGGAATGGAGTGATGGAAAGTGGAGTTTTGACTAAGAATGAGGGCTGATGGCAGCCACATCATATAGGAGTACCACATCCACGTATATCAAAAACAGCCATGCAGCAAATACCACAAACTCATGCAATACTGAACCGTGGTTTGTTTTGACATTAAAATGACTTTCAAGGCATTCATTTAATATATCATTATTTAACCTCATGAGACAATACAATGTTAATCGACAAAGGCAAGTGAGACTGCAAGTCTCAGACACACAGAAGGGACAATTCTTCTTGTGCTTAGGGGTAATATATGAACGAGAGAAAAATATGCAAAGTAAAACCGATTTAAAGTGCTGTTTTCACATTTGTCCTCTCGTGCTGAAAAGATGAAGAGGTCACAATCTTTGACCTTTCCCTGATATATATATATAATGGTTATAAAAATCATAAATCACTAACCTGCGTGCCTCATCTGATTATAATAATAAACATTATCAAAATAATTACTATATTTAATAATAATTACAACAACAATTCATTTTATTGTTTAAAAAAGTATAATACATACAACCAATCAAAAGTTTTTTAACAGTAAGATTTTTTATGTTTTTAATGAAGAAGTCTCTTCTGCTCACCACACCTGTGTTTATTTGATCCAATTTTGAAATATTTTTACTATTTAAAATAACTGTTTCTATTCGAATGTATTTTAAAATGTAATTTATTCCTTTGATCAGTTACATTTTTAGCATCATTACTCCAGTCTTCAGTGTCACACGATCCTTCAGAAATCATTCTAATATGCTGATTTGCTGTTCAACAAACAGCAAATAAGGAGTGAAATTATAGAAATTAATACTTTTATTTAGCAAGGATGCTTTAAATTGATCAAAAATAATGATAAAGGCATTTATAATGTTACAAAAGATTTCTATTTCAGATAAATGCTGTTCTTCTGAACATTCTATTCATCAAAGAAACCTAAAAAAAAATTCTACTCAGCTGTTTTCAACATAATAATAATAAATGTTTTGAGAAGCAAATCCAAATTTTAGAATGATTTCTGAAGGATCATGTGACTGGAGTAATGATGCTAAAATTCAGCTTTGAAATCACATGAATAAATTAAATTTTAAAATATATTCAAATAGAAAGCAGTTATTTTAAATAGTAAAAATATTTATATTTTTATCAAATTTATCAAATATTATCAAATAAATACAGACTTCGTGAGCAGAAGAGACTTCTTTAAAAAAACACATACATTTAAAATCTGAACATTTTAAAAATGTTATATGATAATTATTTACATGTTATAATTATATATTTTATTTGAATACATACAGATACATTCAAATATATTAAACTATAGTAATACATATTAAGTCACTTTATGTCACTTTATTACAATCATAAGCTCTTTTTGCACGATATTTCTATATATTCTATATATTATATGTATAATTGTATTTATTTGCATCTTTAAAATTGTACTTTTTGTATTTAATGTTACGTGTATGCACCTAGGGTCTGAGAGTAACGCAATTTCAATTCTCTGTATGTCTGGCACATATGGCAAAATTGACAATAAAGTTGACTTTGACTTTGACTAAATTATACTCATATTTATTGATCAAAAGTGAAAGTAAAGGCATTTATAATGTTTTAAAAAATCCTAAAAATCATTTCCATTAAGTAGCACAACTGTTTTTAACACTGATAATGATAAGAAATGTTTCTTGAACATCAAATCAAAACATCAGAATGATTTCTGAAGGATCATGTGACACTGAAGACTAAAGTAATGATGCTGAAAAATCAGCTTTGCACCACAGACATAAATTACTTTTTACAATTTATAACCAGTTTTTTTAAATTGTAATAACATTCCACAATATTAAAATTATTAAAATCTAAAATCTCAAACTATTAAAAGCAACTTGGATATTAAGGTGTTTTTTTAATTACACTTTACTTGGAAACAATACTACCACATTAATCCTACCACATTACCCCAAATACAAACAAAATAGCAGCACAAAGAACAAATAATTACAGAAAAAAACAAATCAAATGAAAATAAATGGATACCGACAGAAAAATACTGTTAAATATAAATGGTAATACATCATTTTCAGTTCCAGGTGGTAAATTAGTAGATCTCCGTAATTATGGTGCTGGTATTTCACAACATGCAGACTGGGAACACAAAATTATTCCCACCTCACCGAGGTCAGTAAAGTTCGGACTATTTACTCCAGAGTTTTAGTGTTTGGATTCCGTTTCTGCTTCTCATGGGGAAGGTTTACACCCGAAAAACACAAACGTCCTTGTTTGAACGCTCGAATGCAAATTGACTGAATGATGTTATACCGAGAACTTTTTAATGGCCGCTGCGAGAGCCATGGAACGTACTAATATTACCTTTGAAAGGGATACATATTTTTGGAGCGGCAGTACAGTGGAGCAGGCCCGCTCAAACGTGCTTTAATGGACGCTAGAGTGGAGTTGTGTGTAATTACAGGGAAATGAAAGTGAAGGCGATACTGACAGCAGCGAACCTCGCTGTGCTAATGTAACACAACACTTCTCAGTTTAACACAGCGAGAGCAATATGAAAAACATCTGTTTCAACATCTCCCACTTTCCAAAGCACTTTCTCAAGCTGATTGGTGTATAAGAGAACTGATTGTGTTTAGCTTTTATTTGGCTGTTGGGTACGTCGAAGACGTTGAAGCGTTGGGTAGTAGGAATCTTTCTGCTCTCAATTCACTCATTCTTCACTCTTTCATTTTCATTCATTCATTCTTCCATCGCCATTGTATCCACACACAGTTAAGATGTTCGCAAATGTTCAAATATTGATGTTAAAGGAGGAGGCTAGGACTGAAGAATCAACCAGAAAAGTCTTAAATATGAGAATAAATCTTTGACAAAACACTTCCTGTGTCTGCTGAAAAATAACAACGTGTCCGGTTACCAGCATGTTTTTAAAAAGCTGTTCCCCAGTGGTGCTGGTTTTCAATGCATTTTGTAACTAGCTAAACCAGCAAGATTAAGTTTTTCTGTTGAAGAACATTTCCTCAAGCTGGAGCAGCACCAAACCAGCACTAACCACTCTGGACAAGCATAGACATTTTTGCTGGACGAACGGACAGACTGAATGATTTATTCATTTTTGAAGAGTTGAAAAGGTCCTGAGATCATTTTAAGAGTCAAATATAATATATAAAAAATATGCATACATAAAAAATAACACTGGCACCTAAAAGGGTACTTTATGCCTTTTTGTGATAACAACGAATTATATATTTTAATATTTTAATATTGGTCTACCAGGGTTTAATTGGCACAGAGAAAATAAAAAAATAATTTAAAAGGAAAATGAATAATTTAATAATAATAAAAATAATAATTTATATATATATATTGTTGTTGTTGTTGTTATTATTATAAAAATCAAATCAAAGTTTGGAATAAACAAGATTTTTATATTATTACAGTTTAAATGAACTGTTATCTCTTTGAATATATTTTAAAATCTAATTTATTACTGTGATGGCAAAGCTCAATTTTCACCAGCCATTACTCTATTGTATATAGAATACGATATATATATATAATATATATATATATATATATATATATATATATATAATTCAAATTGTAATATTTCACAATTTTACTGATGTACTTCTGATCAAATAAATGCAGTCTTAGTGAGACTTCTTTAAAAAAAAAAACACTAACAAATGTTATTTATTTATTTATTTAATTTATTAATTATTATTATTATTATTATTATTATTATTATTATTATTATTCATTATGAAAAACATCAAACATTGATTTTCCCTGTAAATTTATTCAATGCCTTTTTTACTTATACACCATTAGGACCCAGAGCACCTTTTTTTATTTAAATTTTTTTTTTTTCTTTCTAATTGTAATATTTCACTATTTTACTGATGTATTTTTGATCAAATAAATGCAGTCTTTGTGAGACATCTTTCAAAAATATTAAAAAAGTAAATTATTATTATATTAGTATTTATTATGAAAAATAAACTTTAACATTCCGTGTTTATCCCTTTTTTATTTATCCCTTTTACTCATACACCATTAGGACCCAGAGCACACTTTAAAAAAATAAAAAAAAAAATAATATATATATTTTTTCTAATTGTAATAATATTTATTATTTTCACTGGCTAATTTTAATAATATTTCACTATTTTACTGATGAATTTCAAACAAATAATTGCAGTCTTGGTAAAACTTTTTTCAAAAAAATAAAAAAGTTAAATGTTGTTATTATTATGATTAATAAACGTTTATTTCCCTTTAAATTGATTTAATGTCCCTTTTTATTCGTATATCATTAGGCCCCAGAGCACACGATTTTTTAAATCTAACAAACATTAAAAAAATTAAATAAATAAAAAAAAATTAGAGGATTAATAAAGAAAGAGAGGACTTCAGATGATACCAACCCTGAAACAACATACAGCACTACCGAATTCTACTACTAATTTATAGTGTTCTTTGTCTGTTTGATTACATCATTAATTGATCTTTACCACACATCTCTGCCATATGTACATCAAGCTACTACTAGATATATTGTAAAAATGTTAATTTGGTGTAAAGTTGCAACGATATTTATCGTGAAAAGCGCTATACAAATAAATTTGAATTGAATTGAATTGAAAGAGAAAAGGGTGGGGGGTCGGGACATGCTAAGGGGGCAAATTCTCTTCCCGACCATAGCATTAGGATCCCACTGCGTTTCCACTTTCACACAGCACTCCAGAACTCCAGGACACTCTGATCAGTCTGGACAGACTAAGAGTTACCCAGAAAACCTAAATATTATCCTTCTGAAACTCAATATGTGGGCACGACTATGGCAGCTAATAAGTTGGCCCCTGCCCTCACTCCACACCTCCCACGGGTAGATGGCGGTGTAGGCATAAACTCCCACAGAATGAAAAGAATGCCTTCACACTGAGAGAAGGTCATTGGTCACTTGAGGGTCTTCAGCAAAGGCCGCAAAAACGCAATCCGTCTGCGAGAATCCGCTCGCACACATACACACCTCCACAACACTACACACCCAATGCCTGGAACTGTTGTACGCTCAGATTACAGTGTTGATAGTGTACATTTAGTGGGAAGAAATAGCTAGAGGTGTGTCTACTTCTCCTTGGGCTGTGGCTGCTGGCGCCTCCATTGTTTGCTTCTGTTATTTCAGAGCTTAGAAATGCTCAAAAGTCAACTTTCTCTGGACGTTGGTGTGAGAGCGCTAACGTCAATCTGGAGGTCTACATCTTTTAGCCACATCTGATCCTTGGTTTCCTAGACTTGCTCTCTAACAGGCCACACAGAGATAAAAACATGGCCAACATAATGTCACTGCCTGCTGTCAAATCCTGTTAGAAAGCTTAAAGTAATGGGAACAGGCTAGTAAAAGTAACTGAGAAGGTAAATGTGGAAACATCATAAAATCATAAAATGCAATATTATATCAACTGAGAGTAGAAAATAATACTAAAAACACAACTAAAAATAAATAAATAAACAACAATATAATAATAATAATAATAATATTAATTAGTATAATAATAATAATAATATTATTATTATTATTATATTTGTGTATGCACATATTATATATACAAAAGTTTGTGATCAGGAAGAATTTTAAATGTTTTTAAAATTTCTTAGGCTGCATTTATCTGATGTAAAAAAAATATATAAAATAATAATAAATTATTATTTTACTTTTTTTTTTTTTTTTTTTTACAATTTACATTTTTTACATTATCTTCAGTCATGATTATCAATGCTGAAAACAGTTGTGCTACCTAATTTTTTGTGCAAATGGTGATACATTTCCCCTCTCAGACCAAATCTCTGGTCTGACCTTCATTTGCCTTCGGTTTTTAAGCATGCGTTATCCCTATGTGCTCCTTAAGACTCAAAGCCATTTAAACAGCAAAAACAGCCAAAAAACACAATGAGCTCAGCTCACTTTTAATGCTATTACACATCCTTCAACAGCCAATTTACATAGATAATCAATTAGGACCACCTTGCTAGCATTTTTATTTCTTGCATTAAAAAAGGCCTGTATTGATTGTACTGTGAAGGATTGTGGTACATTACGTGGAGGTTGTGCCAGAGGCTGATGAGGACACACTAAATATAATCACAGTCAAAACGATTAACCTTTTTCTGTTGCTTGAATGTAAATTTGTCAGCAGCTCCTACAAACGCCTGGACGCCTACAAAAAGCATTCACTATTTTTACTTACACATGAAAGGATCTCATTGATTATGTCACACTCACTGAGACGAAAGGATCGTACAATACGGCTATTTTCGACTTTACCCGCTCTAAATGTCTTGGGCTGAGGGCCTTGTATCGGGGTTGAATGAACAGAAATTCCCTGATGGCGGTACTTTATTTGGAGTCTCTTGGACGTCACTGGATAATAAATGGCCAGGAGCGGGCCTAAAACCCAAAACCTTGTTGAGAGGAAGCCCTGTAGGTTGAATCAAACAGGAAGTGCATATAAGGAGCGTGGGTTAACAGAGATATCCTCAGCAAACAGTGTGTAAGGATGACCTGATTGCTCAATGATTTGTATCTGATCAACTGAGCACCACATTGCATTTTGGGGAAATCAGATTGCATATCTTGAGAACCAGTGATGGTTGATGTCACTGATGTCCAATATGCTCAAGAGGTGCTGTATTTGATTTAATAGTGAATAATGAGCTAAACTTTGGTCGGTTCATCACCAAAATCTTATGGCTTTAAAAGGTTAGCTCACCCAAAAATGAAAATTAGCCCATTATTTACTCACGCTCAAGGCATCCTAGGTGTATATGACTTCCTTCTTTCAGACAAATGCAATCGGGGTTATATTAAAAATTGTTCTTTGCATTGAACGGGTGTTTCTCTTCATCAGTCCAAAACAAGTCCAATAAAGCGGGTGAATAAAGGCCTCCTGTAGTGAATCAATGTGTTTTTGTAAGGTAAACATCCATATTTAAAATGTAAGCCCAGAGTCTGTGTACAACTGTTAGCGCAAGCTAGATTAAAGTGATTATTATGTTTTAAATGTGGATATTTTTCTTACAAAAATGCATTGATTCACTACAGGAGGCCTTTACTCACTGGATACACCTAGGATGCTTTGAGGGTGAGTAAATAATGGGATAATTATCATTTTTGGATGAACTAACCCTTTAAACTTGGAATGCAAAAACTTATTACAAAATCACATAACAAAATAACTAAAACTTAAACTAAAACTAATATGAAAACTTAACACATTTTAATATAAGTTGATTCAAAATAGTATAAATGCCAAGTTCTGTCATGAAATCCTAGATGGCGCAGGCTGATGGCTCGTTAACACAAACTGATTACATTCACAGCATTAAAATACTTGGCACAAGCTGATTGGTTCAGGTTGCATTCGCAGCCAATGAGCTTGCTGCTTTACATTTAAATGGCTGGTTAGCATTCACTAGAGAATTTCACAGCGCTCTTTCAGAGTTCCTCTGAAACCCTCCACCTCCCCAACTCCACCTGTATAGATCTGCCATGGGTTATTATTATGTATGCTATTTATGCAGCAGCAGTATGTCTTAAATAGGGATGTGCTTGAACAGTGAACCCGTATTCAGAAAGGCATGGAAAATTAATAACGTGTTCTACGGAGCCACTAAAGGGACATGGTTAGCCGCTTGCTAGCGGTAGCCTGTTACATCACAGTACATACAATTTCATTTAATTCCACATAAACGGAGTAAGGAGACATGACTGATAGGATGATGGTGAGTGGTTTTCAAATCCTGTGCACCACTGACAAACATGTAAAATGTGTGGTAATACTGCCGCTCTGTAGTATACAGAGAGTACATGTGATTGCGAAATCTCGAAAGTGAAAGTAAAAAGCGAACACATATTTAAAACTGATTTCAATTAATAGCAGCTCCCTGATGCCCATAACTTATATACAGTATAATTACCCAGTGATATAATTGCAAGAAAAAGCACTGAAATATGTGACCCTGTAACACAAAACCAATCTTAAGTACCACAGGTATATAAAAAAAATAGGTTGTATGGGTCAAAATAATCGATTTTTCTTTTATGCCAAAAATCATTAGGATATTAAGTAAAAATCATGTTCCATGACGATATTTTGTACATTTCTTACATAAATATATCAAAGCTTAATTTTTTATTAGTAATATGCACTTCTAAAACCTTCATTTGGACAACTTTCAAGGCAATTTTCTCAATATTTTGATTTTTATGCACCCTCAGATTCTAGATTTTCAAATAGTTATATCTCAGCCAAATATTGTCCTATCCTAACAAATGTAACTAACCATACATCAATGGAAAGCTTATTTATTCAGCTTTCACATGATGTATAAATCTTATTACTGGTTTTGTGGTCTGGGTCACATATATTTTTTCCTCCCATCTCGCATTTATTCCCTGTAGGGGTTTCGTAGTACATGTCATTTCCTTTCCAAACAAGGTATTTAGATTCAGGCACTTCCCTAGTCTTAAATAATAACAGCACGTAGCAGATCTATTCCAACAAGACCAAATACATTAATACCGTCATATCCATTACCATGCTAAAATCGTACAAAACTTGTCTACTGTAATAGAATAAATAATATTCATATATGACTACAGTGTAGTACTTAAGTCATTTTTGTGGTGCTTGCTTGCCCTTTAGGACATTATTTATTATAAGAAAAAATAGAGTTTCACTCTTTAAAAAGTTATTAGATTCTGAAATTAAGGTTATTAGAAATTTCACTATAAAACCTTAATGATGGCATACGACACTTGAGTACTTTTATTTGTATTTTTGCAAACTTCCATCAAGAAATCCACCCATATCATTGTTAATTGTGTATTTAAAGGATACAAACTGAAATAAATAATCAATGCCAAAATAATTAACCAGTGGCAGATGAGAATCTACTGTACGCAGCCACCATCCACTGCTTTTGCCTTTTAGCTAGCACTGAAAAAATGTATTTGCTGAACATTTTTCCATGCCGTTTACCAAAGGTTTCACCTTTTCATTTTATTCGCGCTGACTTTGGCTCCAAAATGATCGAATATATGCATTCCACAGTTCATTTCGGGCTATGTGAAAACATCTCTAGACTGACGTTTTGATGCTGTACTCACAGCAGGCCTTCAACCAGGCATCCTGAAAAGGAGGAAAAAGAAACCAAGAGCAGTTCTCTGGGAGAATCAGTGAGCTCTTTGCTGGCTCTGGCCTAGTCAAGGATAGGGTTTGGTTTGGTTTGAACTGCTCTCTACTTTGAGTCTTTGATTGAAGGCCATCAGGAAAGACTAAGATTCCGGTCAGCATGGCCTCTCGCTGCCATGACTGGCTAGTCTGTGGCCTGACTGTTTGGAAAGCTGTGTACAATAACATTTTACTGAGTTCATAAACCTCTTGTGCATGTAAGAATCGCTCTCCTCCATAAATCTGAAGGTGTTTAAGGCACGGCTGTAAAGTTGATGCAGTGGGAAAGGGAAACGTATGAAGGGGGCAAGACTCCAATGAGGCGCACGCAGCCAGATGGATCCTGCCTGAAATAATACACTTATTCTTGATATTAATCAAAAATGAACATGGCTTTAGCTTTCACACATATTTCAAGTTGGGCAGACGGAGCAAATTGCCTAACGAATTGGATCTAGCTACTGAAAAGACATTTTGCAGGTACTTTTTTTTTTTAGTATTTACAGGTGTGAGAAATGTATTAGAGCAAAACGTCTAATTTCTATGGCTGTTTGGAAGTCTTAATATCACTGTCCCATGATTAAAAAGCACCGACTGGGGTCATAAAGTCAGCCAGCCCTATGAGGTTATTGGGTTTGACTTGCTAATAGGATAGTAATAGTCCCTTAAAGAATTTTTCCTGACTCTTTCTTAAGCAATTACACCAGTGACGTCAAAACATCCTCTTTCCCCCCTTCTTATTGCTTTCAGTCACCCGAAAGCCTCATGTGGTTTTTAACTTGTTCATGTACAGTGTGTCACGCTGCTACAATACAGATTCTCATTGCACTTCCTCACATCATGTGCCCATGTAACTCATAACACCTGTTTCCTCGGTCCCACTCCTTCATGCACAGACTATCCTGTTCTGTAGCTGGTTAGCTGTGCAGCGTGTGTGTGTTTTTTTACTTACGATGCAATCTCTGTGGGGGCACTGAAGCTCATCCCTTACAACCCAAAGTTTGAGACCCCATTGAGACCCATTTATGAACCAGTGTGAGTCATCCTACTCCAGCCTGCCAGATATGCCGTGCCCTTATTGAAGTCCACTGCAAGACACACACATATCTGCATCTGATCATCCGCAGATGTTATGATCACAGAAGAATGAGAATGAATCATGCAACGGTTTGGAATGAAATGTAAGATGAAGAGTTCCAACCAGAAACCAAAATAAAGCTTTTGCTGCTAAATAAACTGAGAAAAATCCACAAACATTTTTTTAATGGCCATGAAACTTTTTTTTTTAACATACACTGTAAATTTTTTTTTTTTTTTTTAAAAGTTAAAATTGCTCAGCTTATTTTGATGAGTTAAAACTATGCAAAACAATGGGTTGCCATTTTACAGTGTATTTTGGGCCTATGACAATAAAATCATTTTTTTAACATACAAACACAGAGCTAAGATGAAATGTTCTGTATTAATGCATCAAGTTGCAAAATATAATATAATGGCAAAAGAAACATTCTTTTTATTATTATCATTAATAAATGTAACTTTATGAACATTCACGTATTTTATCACATTGCTGTAGCATGCACAATATGATACTCAATGTTAAGCAATGGTTTATATTACTAAACATTAGATGTAAACATGCACGTTTATAAATATATTATCACATCAGTGGATAACATGGCCAGTTTAAATGTCACATTTTTCATTGCTCAGCATAAAACGATCACATGAAACAGCCCTGCTGCCTGGGAGGGCAAATCTATACATTGATCGGCAACTATGTCATCGACAGACCGTCGCATAATCAGTCAACAGTCCTTAGTCCAAATCCTTACTTTACAATCGGTCTTCTTTGTGTCCACTATTTAATAGTCCTGTCTACTTACACTAGCCGCTTATGGCATATTTCAGTATCCATTAATAATATGCTAAAACAAAATATAAAGAAAAAAAACATCTACGTCCCCTTTCCGCCGACAGAATGCCGAAGAAGGAACTGTTCTGCGTGTTACCACAGAACATACAACATTAGGCCTATATTTGGTGTTTTTTTGTACTGCTTGTGTTTAGATAACTGTTACTCGGTAAGGACATGTCTTTACCTGCTGCACACAGAGTCGTTCACGTGCTGCACATGGAGGTAAACAAATTTAAGGCCCTTCATCGATTTGAAACGATGGGTTTCAGCTAGCGTTCTATAAAGCGCGTTCGCGTTACTATTTACGAAGTTACACAACGCTGCCAACGATTTCAGGCTGTACTGAATTCAGAACGTGAAATGAGCGAATCACGGAACGAGTCATACGCTGCAAATGATTCAGTGAGTGAACGAGCTGTCCTTAGTTCAAAACGAGAAATGTGCGAATCGCGAACTGATTCATACGCTGCAAATGATTCAGTGAGTAAAAGCGCTGTCTTGAAATCAGACCGTAAAATATGCAAATCGCAAAGTGATTCATACACTGCAAATGATTCCGTTAGTGAACAAGCAGGCTGAATTCAGACCATCAAAACATTTGCGAATCGCGAACCGATTCATACGCTGCAAATGATTCAGTGAGTGAATGAGCTGTCCTGAATTCAGAACGTGAAATGAACAAATCACAAACTGATTCACATGCTGCAATGATTCAGTAAGCAAAAGAGCTGTCATGAATTTGTAAAATGTGCAAAATGCAAACTGATTTATACACTGCAAATGATTCCGTGAGTGAACAAGCTGTCCTGAATTCAGACCGTGGTGAAATATGTGAATTGCAAACTGATTCATACACTGCAAATGATACAGTGATTAAATGAGCTGTCTTAAATTCAGACCGAGAAATTAGACAATTGTGAAATTAGAAATTAGTAAGAATTGTAAACTAATTTATACGCTGCAAATAATTCCGTAAATGAATGAGCTGTCCTGAATTCAGACTGTCGTGAAATAAGCAAATTGCGAACTGATTCATACGCTGCAAATGATTCAGTGAGTGAACAAGCTGTCCTGAAGTCAGACCATGATATGTGCAAATAGCGAACTGATTACGCTGCAAATGATTAAGTGAGCGAAGAAGCTGTCCTGAATTCAGAATATGAAATGTGCGAATCACAAACCAATTTATACGCTGCAAATGATTTAGTGAGTGAATGAGCTGTTCTAAAATCAGACTGTGAAATAAGCGAATCACAAACTGATTCATACACTGTAAATAATTCAGTGAGTGAGTGAGCTGTCCTAAAGGCAGACCATAAAATCTGCAAATAGTCAACTGATTCATACGCTGCAAATGATTCAGTGAGTGAACAAGCTGTCCTAAAGTCAGACTGTGAAATGTACGAATAGCGAACCGATAACACTTCAAATGATTAAGTGTGCGAATAGCAAACCGATTACGCTGCAAATGATTAAATAAGTGTCCTTAATTCAGACTGTCAAGAAATGTGCGATTCGTGAACCAATTCATATGTTGCAAATGATTCAGTGAGTAAACAAACTGTCCTGTATTCAGACAGACCATGAGTGAACAAGCTGTCCTGAATTTAGAAGGTGAAATGTGCGAATAGGCTACTCTGCAAATGATTCAGTGAGTGAACAAGCTGTTCTGAATTAAGAATGCGAAATGAGTGAATCACGAAAAGATTAATATGCTACAAATAATTCAGTGTGTGAACGAGCTGTCCTGAATCCAAAGAGACCATGACATGTGCAAATCGCGAACTGATTTACGTTGCAAATTCTCTGAATGAACAAGCTGTCCTGAATTCAGAGAGACCGTGAAATGTGCGAATCGTGAACCGATTCATACGCTGCAAATGATTCAGTGAGTAAATGAGCTGTCCTGAATTCAGATAGTGAAACAGAAAAAAAAGACATTGAAATGTGCAAATTGCAAACTGATTCGTATCATTCTGCTAACCCGTTTAATTAATGGAGGGGAACCTACTCAAAAGAGTGATTCATTCACAAATTTGGCAAAGACAGAAAATAGCTGATACACAACAAGATTACTGACATATCCACAAACATATGATTTTTTTTTTATTATAGCCAGCCTATATTATAGCCTATATTGTAGATATATATTTTATTTGTTATTTATTAAATTAGGCCTACTTGATATAGTGTTTTTAAATCTGGCAAGCAAAGAATGCAATGCCCTATGTTTATGTAACAATGTCAGTTAACTTACATCATCTTTCAGTTCTCACGTCACTGGAAACAGTAGGTTCTCATCCCTCGGCCAAGAAGTACCAGCTCCGGCGTGAAAAGCAGCACCATTCTGGTGGAAAAGGGGGTAATAAAGCCCTGTGAGCATTACGCTCCTGGAATTTAGAAGCATGAGGTATGTGTTTGAAGCGATATTCCATGGATTAAAAAGTGCCTTTCAGTTAAATAACGAAAAGAAGATGGAATCTACTGCTCCAAAACCTCACTTGGAAGAGATACGGCAGAACAACCTCAAGATTCCTCTGCACTATTAAAAGTGAGGTGCAGATATGTGCTGCCTCTGCATGAATGTCCATAAATAGCGTAATACATGCCAGGTCAAATGGTAACTGAGAACAGGTGTGGTTTTGATATTCCATCAACTTCTCATTAAATTATTAAAATAATTACATTTTATATTTTTATAATATAAGAGAAAAAAGGAGTGAGATGAGAGAGTACTGAATGAGAAATAATATTCAATTTGCCATCCCACCTGTTGCAGGCAAGATCAGTGATCTCCATGTAAAACTGATCGTGCAGGCCAAACCATAAGTCATAGAGACTTGAAACTTGGAGGAATGGTAGTACTCACACTGCCTACAACATGACCAAGGCTCGCCCCAGTTAGCCTGATGGAAGCGCTACAGCGATCAAAAGTACGAAATTGCTCATAACTCCTAAACCATCAGTCGCAGGCTCAAGCGTCTTATGTCGTTGGAATCCTTGGCTCAAAATGCAAAACGCACGCCTCAGATTCAGGGTATTTCGCATTTTTTAAAAAAAAAATCTACTTTTGCAAACTAGTCCTCAGTTTTTCGCCTGAACCAAACCAGTGCAGAAAGATTCTCCGGAGAGTGAATATTAATAATTATTAAAAAAAAGTTGAAATTTTGACTCGCCGTCACAAAGTGGCGCCAAAACATTTGAAAGGGGCAGGGCCACTTTCAGTAAAATGCCTATCACTCCTGAACAGAATGAGATATCTCTGCCAAACTAAGAACACTTATGTAAGAGCTCAATCTGGTCACAGAAAAAAAATCCAGGATCTTAGCCACTTGGTGGCGCTATAAGAGGGAAAAGAACATAAAAATGGCTATAACTGCACTGCCATTTGTCTTATCAACATGGAAATTGGTGTGCACGGTCTTGGTCTAAAGTGCCACAAGTGTCTACAAGGACATTTGCTTACCTCAAAAAAAAAGATGAATTTTGGGTACCCGGAGGCCCCAAAGTTGTAGGAGAAATTTGAAAGAAATCAGCCACTAGGGGGCAATATCGCATTTTTCAAGAGCATTAACCATTGTATATTGCACAATATTTGTATCATATGTAGGACAACTTTGCCTCTACAACCAATGCTGTCAGTCAAACCGTTTGTTATTATAATTGAAGTAAAAAAAAGTAAAAAAAAAAAAAATTCTTTTACTAGTCTTAGGTTTTTTGCTCAAAACACTGCAATATAATTCTCTGGACTCTCTAGATCAATAATTATCAAAAATGTTGAAATTTACCCTTTAGGAGGCTATAACGGGGTCGTTTAGAAAAGGGGCTTGTCCAAATTCACTCAAAATCCTACAAAGCCTAAATGAACTCAAAACTAAACAAGCATGCAAAGTTTTAAGGAGATCAGACCACAGCTGGCACTATAACAGTCATAAATGTTAAAAAAAAAAACAAAAAAACAAAAACAAAAAACATAATATTTCTATGGTAAATTACCTGGATTTGCAAAAAATGCTTTTTTAAATTGATTCTGAATCATTAATATTGGTGCTTACAGGCTAGCTAAATAATGTCTTTTTTCATATGCGCTTGAACCCCGGTAATCACTGCTTGCAATTATATTTTTTTAATTATTTTTTTAAATGTGAAAATTTCTTAAAATAAATGTTGTTTTCTTTTTGTGTTCAAAGGAAAAAAGTAATTAATACAGCTACAGCCACAGGGAGCGTAAATGATGACAGAATTATTTTTTTAAAAATTGTTGTTTTTTTTTTTAATTGTTTTATTTTGAGTGAACTATGCTTTTAAAGTCATCTGTTGAGTAAGATCAGACTGCAGTTATGTAGTTACTTGGCATCACTGCACAATGATAAACTAAAAAAAAAATCATAATTTCAATTCTGGACACTGACGACAAAGGATTTGGCGATTGTGTGAACTTTAATTTAACCTTAGCAGGAATTGCATCTGTAATTGATTATTAATGAAAACTCCAACCACATTGACAGCATGAAAGCAGCAGAAGAACAACATGTCAAAAAATAACTGATGCGAATAACATTCCAGGATGGCCTTGGATTTCCCACAACCCAGGAAAGCTGTTCCCATCTCTTTATTAAGTTGGAAATAAGAGAGCAGTTTAAGTGGACACAGAGAGCTGGCATTTCATTGCATTACTTCCAGAACATCATGTGATTGTTCAGGAAGGTGCAGTAGGCTATTGGCACCATTAAGCTACTGAACTATTAAAGGGGTCCTGTCATATTTTTTATTATTATACATTATTTTCTCTCTGAGGTCCACTCATAATTTAGGCTTTTTTGTGCCAAAAACAATATTAATTCAGTTTTTTATTAGCTCAATTTTCCACACATCTACCCTTTCTGTAACCCTTAAAATGTAATGTTCTGTTTTATTTTTTGTTGCTGCTGTGCTGTGTGAATGCATACAGTAAATCCAGAAATATTCATATTTTCCTCAAAAATCTTACACAGCCTAACTGTAAGAAAGGTTTCTTGATCACCAAATATCACATTATAAAAATGAGTTTTCAAAGTCGTAAATAAAGCAAAGATTATGTTTTACAAGTAAATACAATTTGCGTTTTCTTTTTATTTATTTCTTGAATGTTTCCTTTTAAATTTTAAAACAGTTTAATAATATTTCACAATATTACTGATTTTACTGTATTTAAATAAATGTAGCCTTGCCAAGCATAAGAGACTTCTTTTAAACATAATAAATAATATATAAATATTTATAATGTACGTTATATCTTTTTTGGATAAAAATGCTAAATGCAATAAAGAAAATTAAATGTAATATTTTTTTAACTACCCACCCATTGCTATGAAGACAGAAGAGACTTGTTCATTTGATTTTGATGCTCAAATGGCAGTAAAGCTGGACTTATTAACTTTTCCTTTCCTCTTGCGTCAGCGCCGCATCCCGTCATAGTGTCAGAGTGAAAAAGTCACCGTGCACCGCAGATGCTTGGCTGGTGACATCAACTCAAGTCTGAAATTGCTGCAGAAACCACGTCTTAGCCATAGTAGGGTGGTGTATGTAGCCAGGCAGCATCAAGTGTTAAGACAAGCAGAGTGAAATATGCCAGCACTTGATCTGTCAGAGGTGAAGAATGGCAGGGCTGTCTACAGGACGTTGTGGGTTATGGAGCCAGGCTCATTAATCTCGTCTGACTGCTCTGTGCGCTGAGCCAGGGTCAGTGTGTGATCTTACCCCAACACACATGCAGCAGGGATGGGCTTCACTGTAGCAGCAAGCCCCTATCCTTCTTCTACATTCCCATACCAGCCGACCCCAAAACATCCCGTTCCCCCAGACCAAAAATGCTCTGGCAACTGGATTTTTCTTCAGATCAAAATCAAAGAGTCCATATGGAGCCATAAGTTTCTGCAATCTGCTCTTGGCCTTGTATTACAGTAGAGCAGTGGAGAGGTGTTCTTATAAGGAACATTCTAGAACGCACCAAGGTTATTATAGTTTTGAAAATATCACAATTTTTTTGTCTATTTTATATAATAAAATATAAAATATTCAGCGTAGCGCTGAAATCCTATTGTAATAGAATTGTCACGGATCAGCGATCTCCATGTAAAACCGATCGTGCAGACCAAACCGTAAGTCGTAGAGATTTGAAACTTGGATGGATGGTAGTACTCACATTGCCAACAACGTGACCCAGGCATGCCACAATCAGCCTGACAAGGCCGCTACAGTGATCAAATGTATCAAATCGCTCATAACTCAGTCAGTCGCAGGCTTAAGTGTTTTATGTTGTTGGAATTCTTGGCTCACGCCGGAAAAACTTCCGATTCAATCGTGAGCCTGGCGAAATTTTCAGGTATTTCGCATTTTTCGAAAAACTTACTTTTGCGAACTAGTCCTAGGTTTTTCAACCACTTGAAACCAAACCAGCACAGAAAGATTCTTTGGAGAGTGAATATCAATAATTATCAAAAAAAGCTGAACTTTCGACTTTTGAAACAAACTTGCGAAATGTTAATAAGGTGCTGGACCATGTTTAGTAAAATGCCTATAACTCCTAATCGGAATGAGATATCTTCGCCAAACTTAGTACAATTATGTAAAAGCTCAATCTGAGGTCACAGGGAAAAAAAATCACAGAGCTTGGCCAATTGGTGGTGCTATAAGAGGAAAGAAAACATAAAAATGGCTATAACTGTGCAACCATTTGTCCTATCAACATAAAAATTGGAGAGCATGGTCTTGGTCCAAAGTGCCAGAAGTGTGTACAAGGATATTTGCGTATCTCAAAAAACATGGATGCCACTGGCTGACAAATTTTGAGTACCTGTTAAACAAGGTTAACGGAGGCCGATCAGGAAGAAACTTAATGGATCTGTTCAACTCATGGCTGCAAAGGTCTGAGAGAAATTTGAAAGAAATCGGCCACTGTGGGCGATATCGTATTTTTCAAGGGCGTAAACGATTGTACGTTGCGCAATATTCATATCACGTGATAGAACTCATTCCTGACAGCTTTGCATCTAGAACCACTGCTGTCAATCAAATCATTTGTCAAATGATTAAGAAGATGTAAAAAACCTACTTTTGCGAACTAGTCCCTAGGTTTTTGGCTCAATCTGGAAAAAAACACTGCAGGACAATTCTCTGGACTCACTAGGCCAATAATTATGGAAAAAAATTAAGAAATTTACCCTTTGGGAAGCTATAACGGCATAGTTTAAAAAAGGGGCCTGTCCAAATTTACCCAAAATCCTATAAAGCCTAAAGGAAAACTCAAAACTTCACGAAACCTGCTGAGGACATGTGACAGGTGATGATAAACAAGCAAGCAAAGTTTTAAGGAGATCGGAGATCACAGCTGGTTGCCATAACAGTCTTAACTGTTTTAAAAAAAAACAAACAAAAAAAAAACATTTAATATTTCTAGGGTAAATTACCTGGATTTGTCAAAAATGCTTTTTTAAATCATTGATTTAGGTGGTTACAAGCTTGACCCTACATAGACAGCAACACAACTGACACGTTCAAGGCCCAGAAAAGTAGTAAAGGCATCATTAAAACAGTCAATGTGACATCAGTGGTTAAACCATAATTTTATGAAGCTACAAGAATACTTTTTGTGCTTAGAAACAAAACAAACAAACACAAACAAAAAACTTTATTCAACGATTTAAATTATGTCCTTCCTATTTTTCTGGGCCTTGAATGTGTCAGTTGCATTGCTGTCTATGCAGGGTCAGAAAACTCGGATTTCATCAAAAATTTCTTAATTTGAAGATAAACGCAGGTCTTACGGGTTTGGAACGCCATGAGGGTGAGTAATTAATGAAATAATTTTTTGGGTAATTTTGAGCGGACTGTCCCTTTAATTTATTTAAATTTAGCATTTTAAAATTAGATTTGATTATTGTTTTAGATTTGCGTAGTTAACAAAATAAGTCAGTACTAACCTTCTCTAGCTGGTCTGTTCTTTTTGTTCCAACTTAGTGCAGCAACTTAGACCAGCAGTACTCAGAAACATTAATGTTTTTAAATGACATAATAACTTTGGTTTGTTAATCCATCCTTTTTGAAATATGAGTCCAATTTGGGTTTTGAGGAGGCAGCCTCATCCTACCACTGGTTGTGGTTTTGCCCCTGAAAGTTAGTGTGTATGCTTTCCATCTGCGGGTGAAGGTTCACTTTGGTATAAAATCACTAGATTTAGGAGTGACATTTGGTTAGGTGTCAGATGTCATACAATAAAAGTGCTTCGTTGTTGTTTTTGGAGTTAATGTTGTTAGCATATTAACTTTTCATGTTTGCCTGACATGTGACTAAGACCTCACGTAGATTCATTCTTGATATTTAGACTCCGATACTTGATATCATAAACAGAAAAGGGCAGTTTCCCATAAATTAAATGCATCTTAATAAGTGTTCCACACAATGTGCCGAACACACACAGCCTCAAAAGACATTAAAAGTAGTCCTTGTATTCGAACAGACTGTGAAGTCATTTTTAATTTGCACAGTATAATGGAACATGTACCTTATCCATTTCACTCTTTATACAAAATACTCTTGTGCAGTTTTATTTATTGTGGTTTCCATTATTTTCTTATCCAATACGTATATTCCAGGCAGTTTCGCAGTGTGTCATTGATTGAAATTCATATTACAAATTTTGTATTACATAATGGTGTAAGTTGGCATAAGCAGACATACTGTAGTAGGTGGGCTATTTAGACAGAGTCATCTTCCAGCAGCCTTTCATTACCATTGTTTTCATTCAACCATCATTTATGTAACCAGCCAACCACTTAAACTGTTTGGTTTGTTGTCCAACTCCTGAATAGCTCTTTATTCTTTTCCATTTTCATTCCAAATGCGGTAAATGTTGTTGGATGTCTGCGTTTGTGCAGAACTTGAGTATCTCTAATTACGTTTTGTATTATCCTTCCATCAAAAACAATCACTTCAGTCGTGAGAAATTAGTCATGGTCAATAGAACACGTGAAAAAACGTATTCTGAGGGCGATGAATACAGAAAACCAAAGATTTAATATGTACACTTGATAAAGTCTGTGCTTAGAGAGGGAAAAATCCAAAGAATACACATTAAGTTGATCACTTACTATTAACTCTCAAATCAAAACGATGCCTAACTTTGCCTGCTTCTACGGATTCTCAATAACAACAGCAGCAAGCAGTTTGATTTTATTATGTTTGGCACTTCTCAACTTGTTTATTCTGGTTTCCCAACATAAAAATTATTGAACTGTGGCTTTTTTTGGCTGGCGGACTCTTGCAAAAACAATTATTGCTTTGTAAAATATACAACAAAGAGCACAGTGTATCAATTACTACAGTTAAACAGGAAAGAAAAAGCAAGAGAGATGGAGCGTTCAGCAGCGTTCGAGAGAATATTTAGCCCTAATAATTGTGTGGGGTAATTGTGACGGCAAATCCTGCAGTTGGCCACGTGCTGCTGACGACTGCGGACGAAGACAGAGACTCAGTGGAACCCTTCACTATTACCTTGGCTGTTTGCGGTGGTCCCTTTGGCATCTCGCTTTCCCACAAACAGATGGTAATCTCTCCCGTCTGCCAACTATTTAGTAAGAGGAGGAGCCGCAATATGCTCCCTGTACCAATATTTTAGCATCAATCTCTTGTACAGACACCACAGCATCTTCGGCATCATTGCGGATTGCCCTTACTGTGGCGGCACTGTGGTATCAGATGGTATGGTCATACTGAATGATATTCATATCATGGTCTGTCTGACTGTCTGTCTGACTCACTAATAAAACTTTGGGGCTCTAGGATTTTTTAAATGTTTTCGAAAGAAGTCTCTTCTTGCTTGCAATACAGAAGTATTGTTACAAATTAGAATAGCTTTTATTTGAATATATTTTAAAACGTAATTTATTCCTGTGATGGCGAAGCCATTACTTCAGTTTTCAGTGTCACGTGATCTTTCAGAAATCATTCTAATATGCTGATGCTCAAAAAATATTTCTTATTATTGTCAACATTGAAAACTGTTGGATTCTTTTATGAATAGATAGTTATGAATAGATTTTTTTTGACAATGTAAAAGTTTGTATTTTTTTAAGTGTGTTTATATAATATATATATATATATATATATATATATAAAATTAAAAACATACAATATATACACAAATTTCACGATGCGATTCGATTCTGATTCAAGCTTGCGATTCAGTTTGATTTCCAATCTGATCTGATATCATTTATTTTAGATATATATCAGGTACAGTAAATAGCAAATTTTCTCAAGAAAAAAATTTCAATAAATGCTGTAAAATACAAATATAATATTAAAGGTCAAAATTAACTGATTTGTATACACACGCTTAACTTACACTCAGTAAAGTTTTTATAACAATAAAGTTACAATTACATAATTACATATAATTGTACTCCAATTCATTTTTTTGAAATATAAACATTTAAATGGTGGCTGTTTATTTAAACAAAATAAATATTGAAGAACAGTAAAAAATGATAATGAATGTTATATAGTGCATATATTTAGCAAAATGCTCCTCTCTAGAGTTCATTTTTCTAGCTGACTAACAAGTTTTTGGTTACCGAATAGACTTTTTCTGAGGTAAATGTGATGTTACGTGACTTAGTGACATACAAGCTATTAAACTGACGTCTTTGCGCAGCTGAAACACTGATTGAGCGATTACATGAGACAGCTACAGATTTCGGTGTGTTGTATTCTTTCTTTTAAAATACCTTATGATGTTCATTCGTGTTTATTTCATGCTGAAATCGTTATTAAAGCAGAGGAGATGATCAGTTTACATGCGCTTTGCGATGCCGCTTCTCTTAAACTAAGGCGCTAAAACTATCGGTCACTCCACAAACAGTGTCGAAACAACATTTATTGTTTGAATAATGTAATAAAACTGACAGAATTTAAAATCTGATACTTTGTTTCATATCAAAAGTAACAAAGCACAAAGCTTATTGCGATTTATTGGATAGGAAGTGAATACAATATTTTGTTCATTAACTGAAAACAGGCTAGACCAATCGGTTGTTGGGATTTAAGAACTGATATCATTTCATAAAAATGAGAAACGATTGAAAACGAGGAATCTATATTTTTTACCCAGCCCTGTGGAATGAGGGAGGGTTGTGACGAAAGGAAGTGGGGGTAACAAAGCAGAACAACTAATCCATATGGACGAAGGTTTCTTTCCTCTTTGTAATCAGGGCTATGAAGGGGAGAGGGAGAGAGATTTACTACAAGAATAGCACATTCCAGGCATGTACTTTGAAAAAATGGAGAAAAATCCACTGGGATGCATTTCAAACATACGCCTAATAGCTGGCAGAGAAGCAGCTGTTTAGACGGGATTACATGACAAGGACGAGATTCTGTGATTCTGTGATATCAACAATATTACAACAGCCCACATCAATCAGTTCAATCTCCGACCTGGCTCACGCTAAAAGAACGTGTTTGTCAACACGAGCCGACCGTGAACTGTTTATGCAAAAGTCATCACGGTTCAACTGTCACCCTGATCCTTGTATGCCTTACAGATGTGCATGAGAATCTGACTCGCCAAGCAAAATCAAACAAGGATGCTGAGGCCGTTCAGATCATATCTCTGGGGTTTTTGAAGCCTTCCATGTATCCCAATTATTATTTTTTAAATTAGCAGTGGCCAATTACCTCTAGTTGTGTGGAGAATCTGATCGTCTTCCATGAGGAAAAGTAAACAGCCTACTGGTAAATCAAACCATGCGTGTCCACAAATCATTTCGGCACATGTGGATGTCATAAATAATGCTGGTGCTGGGTTGAATGCAGAGAAGACATTGAAAAAAAAAGAAAAGAAAAAATGTTGAAGCATAATAAAATTATACCAGTGGCCTCTTCGCTTTGTAGGAGAGGTAACCGCCACTTTAAGAAAGTGTATGAGGTTATTTTCAACAAGGATGTTACAATCCCCAAACCTCCATCCAAACGACATGCTCTTTTCACCACAAGGGGCAAGAGAATTTGTTCCAAATAATTTAGTTTTATTATGATCGCTCTTTTTATTAACTGAGTCATTCAGCATCATATAACTAAAAGAATGTCAGGACAAATGCTGACAGAAATCTTGTGTGTGTATATAATAATATATATGCTACCATTCAAAAAATGCTTTTAAAGAAGTCTCTTATGCTTATCAAAGCTGCATTTATTTGGTCCAAAAATATATTAAAACAGTAATATTGTAAAATATTATTACAATTTAAAATAAGTATTTCCTATTTTACTAAACTTTAAAATTTAATTGATTCCTGTGGAGGCAAAGCTGAATTTTCATCAGCCATTACTCAAGCCTACTTTTTTCAGGATTCTTTAATGAATAAAAAAGAAACTTTTGTAACAATGTAAGTCTAAGTAACTATCACATTTAAACAATTTAACATGCTTGCTGAATAAAAGTATTAATTTTAAAAAGATAAATAGATATAAGATAAATAGATATAACATATCTAGCATAATATATAACATGTCTGAAGCACATGTTTTAAAGTATAAAATCAAGATAGACAGCTATTATTTTTTTATGGAATACTGCAGTGATTTTCATTATTTTTTAAAATTGACGTGCCCTAATAATCTTCCGTCCAACATTTTTTCTTGTTCGAGAAGCCATTTCACTCAGATATAATATGGAAGCTATATTACGCCACCGAATAAAAAATAAAAAAAAGGTAATTGTGACTTTTTTTCTTGCAATTGCAAGTTTACATCTTGCAATTCTGACTTTTTCTTAGAATTGCATGATACAAACTCACAAATTTTTCTCAGAACTGTATGATAAACTTGCAATTGTGAGTTATAAAGTCAGAATTATGAGATATAAACTCGCAAATCTGACTTTTTTCTCAGAATTGTGATACAAAATCGCAATTCCAAGAAATAAAATCAGAAGGTAAAAACGAGGTATAAACTCACAACTCTGACTTTTTTTCTCAGAATTGCGAGTTTCTAGACTTTATAACACACAATTGTGAGTTATTAACTCAGAATTGTGACATATCAGTCATGTGAACATATCAGACTTTTTGTGAATTCATATCATTCAGAATTGTGTTTGTTACACAACATCAAAACGTGTTCATAAGTGTCAACTTTTAAACACAACTTTGTTTTCCAGGACTGACAAAAACCTGGAAGCTGACACTGAATTTCAGATTTTAAGGTAACTTATTGCAAGAATTACTTGGTGGACGATGTTTTACAAACAGCACTGTTGTATACATTGAAGTGCACGTTCAACTGGACATACAAAAAATGTATAGTCAATATGCATTGCAAGTAAGTTATAGTGTTTAAAGTGCTTTCAAAGGGGTTGAGATCCAGTGCTTTAAGGAGCGAAATCATATTGCTGAGTCACAGGTAAATGTGTGGGGGCACGAGTGTGTGCACATGTGCTATACGCAGAGACATACAGACTTAGACTTGTGCTGTTCACAAGATATCCAAACCAAGAAGAGGAAGTGTCAGCATCAAAGGAGGGAAATGTAGTGAAATTCCTTTCACCTCCAATAGCTGCCATTATGAATTCTACCTGGCACATGTCTAAGACTCCTTTGTCCTTGAGCTGAAAGGCATCATTGTTTTGAAAGAAGAAATGAGGAGCAGAGTGAAATGCTTGTGAAGAAGTTAGTGCGAGAACAGAGCTGGTGTTTTCTGAAACTCAACACGAACATCTTCTCATATCAAGTTGACGTGCCTCAACCTGAACACTATTCACAAAACTAAAAGGGTCTCAGTGAAAGAAGGAGTTTTTCTTGCAAATGTTGATATCTAGTTCCAGTTTGTTGATTATATTTACAGTGTGAGATTTACACACCGACTTTCAGGGGGGCCGACCTCGTAAAAATTGCCGTAAAATTACCAGTATGACTTTACTGGTAAAAACACATGCTGTTCACACAGGCTATGGAGTTCTGGCTTTTTACCGGCAAGACACCATTCACACATCAGCACTAAAATGCCGGTAAATTCTGTGATGCCAGTCATTGGAAACATCTTTAAAAGCTGTCTTCATTCGCCCGAATGATTAGAAGCGCGGTAGTTTCACTATCTGTTCAATCTGACAACATTTTTAAAGTCTGAGTGATAGGGTGATCAAAAAGAATGCACAACATGAACATAATAGTTTTCAACTGCAGAACCACAGTGCTGATGAATAAAAAAGAAGGCTGGGTCTCGAGCGCTACATGTTGAAAAAGCTGCAAAACGAGACGCAGTTATCAAAGATGTCCATCTACTGCATATCTACTAATAAAAAAACTCATTTAAAAAGCAGAAGAGCTTTGTAAACAGCTCAGAGTTATCACATCATCTCGACAAGAACACTATTATTAGCCAATTTGGACCAAAGCAGACTTTATTCCTCAGCGCGATCTACACTCAGATCTCACACAGAGCACATTACTGGTAATTTACTGGTAATGTTAATTCTCATACCGGTAAATTGGCAGAATGAATTTACCAGTATTTTTGAAAAGGTCCTGTTCACACATGAGCTCCTAATGGTAATTTACCGGTAATTTACCAGTAAAGACTGCATGTGTGAAAGGGGCTAAAGAGGGTTTGCTCTTATGTTATGGTTTGGTCAGTTACCCGAATGCAGGGCCATACTGGCAATACTCAGATGTAAACAACAGCGTTGATTGCATGGTTAATATATTACTAAATAAGTTATTCTGGTAATTTCTGCGGTCTAAACCACGGGAAAAAAAACATATGGAAGCTGTTAAATCATATAGAGAAGGATTTAGTAAACAGGAAAGGGCACAATATTTTTGCCAAACTAAAGTAAGGTGGTAAAGATACGTACAAACAGTATTAATTAAGTTATTAGCCTAATATTTCACCTACCTGACTGGAAATGATAAGAACAAACACGAATGTTGTCAAGACTCGTGCCCTGGAAATCCTGGTTCAGTTTGGTCTAACACAAACGCCTTTTGTTCCTCAGTTTTTTTGCACTCTTCTCCTTGATTTGTTATAACTTTTGGCAGTCTGTAGTACTCCAAAAGTGTCTCAGACAGATTAGTACAGCCCCAAATATGACAATTATCGATCGTTTAAGCAGCAATAATCAGCTAAATATGCGAGTTTCGTTCCGTTCAGTAGCATTGTTTACGTGCCGCCAATATGGGCGATTGATGACGCGTCTTGAAAACACTGTACGGTAATTGACTGGACAGTACGCGACCTGCTTACATAACGGATCTAGCATTGAGCATCCTCATATTTTATCGAGTTTTTCCTGAATGACCTCTTGGACTATAAAGGTAAGACTGTATCAGTTTCTTCTTCACTCCAATTGACGTGTTTCCTATCACCATTTGAGTTTATTCCACTCAAACGCTAAACCTATTATTTCTACAACGTGCGGCATTTCCGCGACTGTCCAAATAAGCATGTTAAGCTCCTAAGCAGTTTCGTATAACGGGTAAAATGCGGTGCTAACCTCGCTTCTAAATTACAAATGTGAAACGTACCTTTACCTGGGAATAAAAGCGGTTTAGAACGATGATAAACGGGGTTAAACACAGTGTCTATCGCTCGGTTCTATCATTTGCCAGATAGATAAATAAATAAATAGCGTGTACATTAAATACTGATTTGATTTATAATCTTACCTGTATATCACTTTCAAGCTTCTGTTCAAAAAAAAAAAAAAGTCCTACCAACAAGATAAACGCTGCAATAATACTTGCTCCACACTCATAGACACTTGCACTACAATCGGTAACTGGCAAAGGTTGCCATGCATGATGTTTATATTAATATCTGACTGCTGAATGCCATGTGACCAATCAAAATGAAGCAAGTATTTTCCATAGAGCTGTGTAGTAAGTATAATTAAAACTTGAATATGCAGCTGAGCTGTTTAAGATCCCTATTAAGACCCTCAAGATCCATATAATTAGGGGCATCAGACACCTCAAATCCCACATTAATTCGCACTCTGCAGTAGTACATCAGTAGCTCTTTTTATTGGCTACAAGGCCTCACATGGGATGAGACACATGCATCTGAGCCCAGAAGATAATTTACTAAGAGGGCTGATGTCTCAAAGGACCAGGCCTGATGGAAAACCTCAGGATTCAAAATTTGGAGTCTTTCTGTTCCCCTCCCGTAATTTGACACATGCCATGTGCCGTGACATACTGTTGGACTTGCCATGACAGCGCAGATAGGAAAAGAACAGACAATCTTCTCCACCAGCTGAAAGCAAGCAACTTGCATCTGAAGTACATTGAAAAAAGAGATCATGTAGGCTATAATTTACACAATCTGAGGTAAAACCTGACAGAATATATAAGCTGGACTTTGTACACAAGGTGAAGGATTAAACCTCATGTTACATCTCAAATGTAAATATTGCAAAGCACTTTGATTTCACCGTCTGTGGTAGACTCTGGCTTGTAGAACACATCGTAGAATTTTTATTCCCATCACATTAGGACTATATTATTCCTTTTTGAGGCAAAACCACTGTGTATAATCTGCCAGTGGTCTGAGAGAGCATTCCACTTTGGGCTAATACATGTTTCATGAATATAAACAATAAGATTAGCATTGGCTCTGCTAAACGGCACATTTTTATCAAAACGCAATTCACTGCTCTAAATGTGTTCTTACTTTGAAATACTACAATATGAACAGTCAATGCTAAATGATAAATGTATCATTGAAACTTGATTTAGCAATGCATCATGTCTTCTAAATAGACTAAAGCAACAAAGGCAAATAACCTTTGATGAAAATGGATTCGAGAGACTTGCATTTTGACAAATTAGATGGTATATTTCTAAAACTCTGGCGTTTGAAAAGCAACACGCATGTGTGTTTTCACCAAAGCGGAAAACTGCCTCTTGTGATAGCCATTCTAAATCAATAATGTCTGAAAATAACTGTTTTACCCAGTAGTCAATATGCTTTGGTATTGCATAAATGCTTGGACAGTTCAGTAAATGAAGGGTAAATTCACAGAACAACCTTCTGCTGAAAAAAAAAAAAAAAAACCCAAAAAACCTTGGGCCTGTTTTTCATGGCTAGCCCTGTTCTTGAAGGATCATTAAATACAAAAACACATTGTTCCTGGAAATCGCGCATTTCACTTTAAACAACACAAGCGTCCAAAAGACAGATATCAGAGATGTTGAGTGAGTCCACATACAGTAGGTTCCTATGCATTAAGAAATTGGCCAGATAGCAAAGCATACTGTGTTTTATAAGCATATGGAACGTGAAGCCGTGAGGCGCAATAATATTTGCCTGTAAGTAATCACACATATAGACGTTACTGGCACCGTTTTTTGTCATCAATACGTTTTCAGATGGAAACATGCTTTTGATCCACAGCTTTATAAAGCTCATGAAAGTCTTTTGATGGATGCTGACGTCTTGCTGTCTATGGAGAGTTTCCATGTTGGATATCAAAGAACCAAGTGGACTCTCTCCAGCCAGTGAGAAAGAAATAAGGACGGCGGCCCACAGGAACTACTGTGGTCTGAGAACATTATCTTGTCTGTATTTATTTACTTGCTTATTTTTTGTAGTGGAAATATATTCACATTTTTTAAAAGAGAGAGAGAGAGAGAGAGAGAGAGAGAGAGAGAGAGAGAGAGGGAGAGAGAGAGAGAGAGAGAGAGAGAGAGAGAAAGAAAAAGAAAGAGACAAACACTTTGTCCAGGTGCTGAAATGAAATCACAAATTAAAGAAGCGAAAACCACAAACAAATTCTGCCAACTTTTACTGTCCACCCTGAATCCACCCAGTTGATATAGAGGACACATTTTTTAGCCAAACATTTTACAGATCCAACATTTAATTGCGGTTATGGTGTTGAAAATTATCTTATTATATCTCTGAGAATCTGATATTTTTTACATCCTCTCCTAATTCGCATCAAAGTTCTCTTTGTAAAGTGAGCACGGTCCGTTATTACTTAAAAAAAAAAAAAAAACCTGAACACATTTATAGCATTAGGCATTAGGTAGCATTTATAGCATTAGGTTCTGTAAAAAATTATTTAATGACTGAACATGCAGAGATCCACTAATATAAACTGAAGATATTAGTGAAATAATCTAACAGCGCTTCATGCACTAATGTTTAACGCACAATGCATAGCGCAACCAGTGTAGTGCAATTCTGAAATAAATGAGTTGGTGTCATGCAACATTTTATTAGCTTACAGAATGCCATCCCCATTAGAATCCTACATTTGTAATTCCTGTTCAGAAACAAATGTCGAAATATTTAAGAAAACAAAAACAGCATTTCCAGTTATTTTTTAACAATGGTAGCTAAGCTATTAGTTAGTCTCATGCTAAGAGAACAGCCTAATCTGTAAACAATATGCTAAGCAATATAAACTTAAAAATAGATAATCAGACACTGGTTGGTTCTTTTAACCAATAAAAAAGATTATATGTGACTCTGGATCACAAAACCAGTCTTAAGTAGCACGGGTGTATTTGTAGCAATAGCCAAAAATACATTGTATGGCTTGAAATGATTGATTTTTCTTTTATGCCAAAAATCATTAGAATATTAAGTAAACATCATGTTCCATGAATATATTTTGTAAATTTCCTACCATAAATATATCAAAACTTAATTTTTGATTAGTAATATGCATTGCTAGGAGCTTTATTTGGACAACTTTCCAGATTTTCTCAATATTTAGATTTTTTTGCACCCTCAGATTACAGATTTTCAAATAGTTGGATCTCGGCCAAGTATTGTCCTATCCTAACAAACCGTACACCAATGGAAACCTTATTTATTCAGCTTTCAGATGATCTATAAACCTCAAATTAAAAAAACAAAAAACTGACCCTTATGACTGGTTTTGTGGTCCAGGGTCTCATATGATTAAAGGATTAGTTCACATCTAGAATAAACATTTCCTGATAATTTACTCACCCCATGTCATCTGAGATGTTCATGTCTGTCTTCAGTTGAAAAGAAATTATGGTTTTTGAGGAAAACATTCCAGGATTTTTCTCCATGTAGTGGACTTCAGTGAGAATCAGTGGGTTGAAGGTCCAAATTGCAGTTTCAATGCAGCTTCAAAGGGCTTTAAATGATCCCAGCTGAGGAATAAGGGTCTTATGTAGCGAAACGATTGGCAATTTTTAAAAAATATATATATTTATATAATTTTTAACCACAAATGCTCATCTTGCACTAGATAGACTTCACACATTCCGTAATCATGTTGGAAAGGTCACACCTGACATAGGCAGAAGTATCGATCCAGTGTTTACAAAAGCCAATGTGCAAAGAAACGCAAACGCTCTTTACATAAAAAGGTAAAGCAACGATATCAGACAGTTTTGAAGTTGGAGGAGAAAATGAGATGGAGTTTTTCATCCTACCCTACCTTTTTGAATCGTAGTACACAGACGAACAAGTAATCACGCATGACCTTTCAAATGTGATTACGTAATGTGTGAAGTCATGAGCGCCCATCGCAGAGCTAGTGCAAGATGAGCGTTTGTGGTTAAAAAGTAAATGCCTTTTTTTTTTTTTTTTTTGCTACATAAGACACTTATTCCTCAGCTGGGATCATGTAGAGCTCTTTGAAGCTGGATTGAAACTGCAATTTGGACCTTCAACCCATTGATCCCCATTGAAGTCCACTATATGGAGAAAAATCCTGGAATGTTCTCCTCAAAAACCATTTCTTTTTTCAACTGAAGAAAGAAAGACATGAACATGGGATGACATGGGGGTGAGTAAATTTAATTTTTTATTCTGGATGTGAACTAATACTTTAAAGATTATATGATTCTGTGAAGTGAAACGAGTCTTGCACAACACTGGTTTGTTTATAGATCATTACATTTTTTTTAATTTTGGCATGATTTACTCATTCTCATGTTGTTCCAAACTATTCCACAAACGATAGTAAATTCATATTGGTTTGGAACATGAAGATGAAAAAAATTGTTACAGAATTTTCACTTTTCACTATCAGTGATAACAGATTCAAATCACTGAATTTCTTATTTCCAAATATTTCTTCCACAAAAATATAATAGGAATTAGAACTGAAATTACTAAAGATTCCCAATCCTACACAATACACAAACACACAAGTTCCTCCATTCTACTCCCCGAAATGAAATTAAAGAAGACACACCTCACTCTGAGGCAAAGCATTGTTTCTTCACTGCATGGTGCATTGTGACATGACTAGGCAGGGTTAACGTGTCTCATTCATCTTCAGTCCTCCCAGCCTCATCCCTAAACCAGAGAGAGACAGATGTGCTGCGGGGGAAGCCCCCTGCTCCAATTCAATTCTCTTGCCAATTCCAGCCACCCTGGGAATTCTATGGGGGAACCATGGGGAGACTCCCTCTTTCCTCACCTTCTTAGACTCCCTCTGATCATTGCGTTTCTCTTCGAAAAATAGCACAGAGAGAAGTCACTTTCTACACAAGGAGATTTATCTCCATTCGCCGTCTGCAGTGCCGAGTGTATGGATTACAGATGATTAATACCTTCACTGACTCATCACCTGGGGAGTATTCACAGGGGCTTAAGTGTGTAATGCACAGCAGACATCCTAGTGTCTCCTACCCGCCCCGATCCGCCCTCATTTCCCATGCATTACTATAGAAGCCTTATTTTAAAATGAGTTTAAAATAAGTAAGATTTTCAGTTATAAAGTGACTAGGTTTTTCATAATTTTTTTTTTTCATCCTACAGAGTCAAAATTGCAAGATATGCCAAATTTACATCGCAACAGTGCAGAAGCACTTAGGTGAACAATTAGGTGTCTTACACTGTTTAATACTGCTTAGAGGTGGCATAAATGCATTTACACAGCTATTTAACTAGGGATGCACATGTTATCGGATATATATCGGAATCGCCGATAATGGCTTTAAAGGAACACTCCATTTTTTTTGAAAATAGCTTAGCATAGATAATTGAATCAGATTAGACTGTTAGATCGAGCGAGATACTAACGGTTTAATCGGATTCAATGATCTATGCTAAGCTATTTTCAAAAAAAAGTGGAGTGTTCCTTTAAATGTAAATATCGGCATGGCCTGATATGAAAAATTAGGCCTCTATGTCTAGGGGATAAGAGGAATAACTCAGGTGCTTAGGGTGTGCTAGCGATTATATCAGGTCAGCACTGTGGGTCATTCTTAAAGCAAAGTTTTGCCTGAATGATGATTAGATTTGCTGTTTTGGATTGCTGCATTTAATCTGAGAATGCACATAAGAATGAGGCGTTAGGTTTGTGATAAACAGCAATAGCACGTGTAGTGGCAGCCGCAGCAGCCTCCCCCTGGTCCTAATGCCCGTTCGGTAAGAAGTTTTAATTCCATAGGGGGCGCTGTTGGTCTACTTCTAATAAAATGAAAGTAAAATACATAACATTTAAACTGTTTCTGATGAAATAAAGCAGTAATTGATGTCATAAAATCATGAGTGTTTATATTTAAAGGTCAAGCTATAGCTTACACGAATATATATATATATATATATATATATAAAAATACAGGACACTTGTAAATTAAATAATTTTATATATACTGATTTATTCATTAATGTGTAATATGTTATATATTTTTTAAACAAATTATGAGCTCTAAAATATTTTCAGAATTTTTACTACTCTTTTGGTTTAGACCATCTATAAATGTTAAATCCTAAAATAAAACATTAAAGTTACCACTGCATCTTTCTGAAAAAAAGAAAAGAAGAAAAAAAAAAGTAGGGATTGATATATAGTTTATTTGTAAAAAAAAGTAAGTATTGTTTATTTAATTCTAACAAATACCTTCTTGTTAAAAACTAACCAAAATTAAAAATTTGCTTATAATTTCCACATATGAGAAACTTGGTGCTGTTTCCAAACAAAAGGCATCTGCTATCGGCCAAAATAAGTAGAAAAATATCAGCATATCAGATATCGGCAAAAATCCAATATTGTGCATCCCTAATTGTAACTATACTTTGATACTAGGGGCAGAAAAAAAAAGGGCATCAACTACTCTGACTTTGGTGTAGCATTACCGCTTTACACTGGCATAAAGTCAGAACGGTTTTAATTGTGAGATATTAAGTAACAATTTAGAAAAACAGTTAAAATTCCGACATATAAAGTTATACAAGCAAGATATTGTAAGATATAGTTACAATTACAAGGAAATGAAGTTGCAAATGTGAGCAATATTATTGTGAAATAGTAATTATGAGAAGTTGAGAATGTCAAAATTGCGAGACAAAGTAACAAATACAAGAAAGTTGCAACTGTGAGATTAAGTCATTGCAAAATAGTCATGTTTTCGAGAATACCAGGTTTGAGATATGGTCATAATGCAGTATTTAAAATCATATTGCTAAGCACACTGTGAGATTTAAAAGGATTGTTCACCCAAACATGAAAATTCTTTTATTAATTACTCACCTTCATGACATTCCAAACTTGTAAGACCTTCGTTCATCTTCAAAACACAAATTAGGATATCTTTGATGAAATCCAAGAGCTTTCTGACCCTGCATAGACAGCAATGCAACTGACACATTCAAGGCCCAGAAAGGTAGTAAGGACATTGTTAAAATAGTCATGTGACATCAGTGGTTCAACTGTAATGTTATGAAGCTACAAGAATATTTTTGTGTGCAAAGAAAACAAAAATAACTATTTAACAATTTCTTCTCTTCCAGATCAGTCTTTAAGGCACGTGCAGGAAAGTACCATGAGGGGATGACTTGCAATATTTTGCCCAGCTTTACTTACTTGAACCAAGATATACAGACGATGAACTTAATCTCTTGCGTCTGTGCAAGAAACAATGTCATTGCGAGACATTGAGAAAGTTTCATTGTGAAATATAAACTCAGTTATGAGAAACAAAGTTGTATTTATAAGATAGAATGCGATTACCTCGTGTATTTTTACTCCAAGGTGGAAACTGCTTTCATGTCTAACAGATCAGTGGACCAATTCACAGGCTTGCTATTCAGGCGCAGATCTAAAGTTTGAGCTGTGGCATAACAGGAATAAAAGGAATTAGAACTAACACGAACAACTAATCTACAGTGCTTCGTCTTTGACCTCAGTGGTCTAGCGTATAAATGCTCCAGCTGTTGGACCTCTTTGGCATGAACGAGAGTCTGGTTCAGCTGATTTTCCATCTTCCTAAGAAGGCACCGCAGAAATTAGAGCTGTGATTACTGGAACACTAAATCAGATGCAGCCGTTTGCACTCTGTTTCCGTGTTGATGATGAACACCACTGTATACACACTTTCCCATAAATCGTGTAAGTTGCTACCTGTATGTAGCGTGTCTCAAATTGCGCCAGAGCACCTTGGCAAATTCTTTTCAAATAAGAGATTGAGTCTTCGTCTCTTCTTTCTTGTCATGAAAAGACTCCTAAAGAGGAAAAGAAAAACACCCTCCTGACTACAGATGGCACTATTGCATTAAGTTGAAGGCCAGTTTTGTGGGTCTTGCACATCACTCACACATCAAAGTGATTGACATGTTCTTTTACAGACCACTTACAAGCCTTTAATGACCTTTACAAGAGAGGGCATTGGCTTCTTCCATTCCTAGTTGCCTGGGAGACAAGGATCCACATGTAAATGATATTCTCTCTCAAATGAACCATCCTTGATGGTTCCTCAAAAAGCTACACTTCAATGCAGCGGTTCCTGTAAAAATAACCGCTCTGTCAGTCTCCCTCCGCGGTCCCCAGGCTTTCGTCGGTTCCGCGAGCTTGGAATGCGAAATCAAACGCAGACACATCCACTGACCAAAGTATTAAAACTGATGAGTAAATGACTTTCACCGCTCCCACTTCAGGCTTTCAAGCCCCTTAACAAGTCAGTCGGTCCATGAGGGGAAAAAAAAAAAGGGGAGGCAATAAAGTCAACGCTCAACTTTTCCACCGGACTGCATGTGAAATTATGAGACAATTGCCACGACTTAATAAACAAAAGAGATGGAAGTAGCAGCTGACCCAGCACGGGTGAGTGAGAAAATAACGCTCGTTTAGTCCCCAAAGCGTTGCGACCGTTACAAATGAGCGCAGTAGGAAACCAGACCTCTTTTTCACAACCTCCCTCAATCTTTCCCCTTCTGCCACTTGAGAAAAACCCAAATTTATGCATTCAAAGTGCTTTTGTTTTAATTACCGGCCTGACGGTCTCGCTGTAGGGGCACGAGTCCCAGTCGGATCGTCGGGAGCGAGAGACTGCCCGCTGTTCAGCCTTCTTTTAATGGGAATTTCTGTTGCTCTTAAGTATTTCTGCAGATCCACACAGCTGCCCAATGGGGTAGCGTGAAGCTGGGGCTCTATCGCTTCTTGAAGTCTTCTGAGGGCACATTATATGGCCATAGTAATGGCGATTATTATCCTCTTTATTACTATTATCATTCAGCGGTCCAAGGGTGGTCCGAACAGCCTTCTAACCGCTCATTAGCTTGTAGCGGCACAGCCAAACATTCCTAGAAAACAGGGCAAGACAGAAGAAACGCTCCTTTGAAATCAATGCAAGAAACAGATCAATGAAGACCCACCAAATCATTGGTACGGTTAGTCAAAAAATGCAGTCCTTTATTTGGCTAAAAATGTAGCTGATCTTCTAGCTGGTTCATTTATTTAGCTAAGAAACAGATTAGTCATGACATCAGTTTCTTGCACATACATCAAGTACATTTCCATCTTCTCACAGTTTTCTCTCTAATCAAACCCTTATAAACTACAAGAACTGACCGAACTAGAAACATTACGTCGATTTTCCTTTTCGCGCTCACTTCCATTGCAGACACATTTGATTCCACCGACTGACCCAACGATAAGCTCTTAATAATAAATAAAGGAGTGCTCAAGGTTGAACGGAGAAACTGTGTGGAATGGTTCGGGGTGTCCGAAGCCTACTCGGAGACCTCAAAACAATACAAAGATGGATGAACTGATATAGAGGTGGTTGGGTTGGGTGGTCTGGTCTGTGGGTGGTGGTGATGGTGGTGGTGGTGTACTCTAGTGAGCAGGGAGAGCTGCCATGGTGTTGTGGTGACAGAGGTTGTGGGAAGGGGGGGGACAGAGCTGAGGTTTAAGACATGGTGATCTGCATGGACTCCAACATTTCCTCCACCGCCTTCACTGAGCATTTGTTCTCCTTCTTCCCACGGCCCGCCATCTAGGAGAAACAGACAGAGAGAGGGGTTGATGAAAGGACATCATTCCATTTACAATGTTTTTGGACGTATTACGTTTTAACACAAATATTGTGGTGCGACAGACTCCATGACATACTAATGCTAGAAGTATTTGTGTACGATTCCCATATCTCCTTACAGGAGCTGCATTCATAAAACACTTCAGACTTGTTCTGAGAGGGTGAAGAGTATGCAATGACCATTGTTACAAATCTTTGAAATTTACAGGATTAGATCACTCCTGAATTCAAATTTCCTCACCTTAGTCAAAAAGAAACGAAGGTTTTTTCTCCATATGGTAGACTTAAATGGAGATCAGTGGGTCCAAATTGCAGTTTCAATGCAGCTTCAAAGGGCTCTATATGATCCCAGCTGAGAAATAAGGGTCCTGTCTAGCGAAATGATCGGTCAGAAAAAATATATATATACCTGCCAACCACAAATGCTCATCTTGCACTAGCTCTGCGATAAGCGCCTATGACTTCACACATAACGTAAACGCGTTGGAAAAGTCGTACATGGTTAGTTCCTCATCTGTGTACTCCGGTTCAAAAAGGTAGGGTAGGTTGAAAAATTCCATCTTATTTTTTCCTCCAACTTCAAAACTTTTATTTGTAAATGGCATTTGACTTGCATATTCGCTCTGTAAACACTGGGTCGGTAGACTTCCGCCTATGTCATGTGTGACCTTTCCAACGTGACTACGTAATGCATGAAGTCTTGGAAGCAGAGCTAGTGCAATACGAGCATTCGTGCTTAGAAAGTATTTAAATTTTTATTTATTTAATAAAACGACCAATCGTTTCGCTAGGTAAGACCCTTATTACTCGATTGGGATCGCGTAGAGCCCTTTGAAACTGCAATTTGGACCTTTAACCCGTTGATCCCCATTGAAGTCCACTAGTCCAAAAAAATAAAATGGAATGTTTTTTTTTTTTTTAAACCCTTAATTTCTTTTTCGACTGAAGAAAGAGAAGACATGACCATCTTGAATGACATAGGGGTGAGTAAATTATCAGGAAATTTAAATTATGGAGTGAAACATTCCTTTAGGGCTCTATCGAGGACGCCTAAATTAGACAATGCACCTATTTCAGTAACCAAAATAGTACATAGGATATTTTAAAGACAAATGTAAAAATGTGAAAAAAGACGGTAGAAAGCACATCCTGTTTGCTTGAATTATTTTACAAATGCACAACGTTTCGTTGTTATTGTGAGCGCACATGAATAAACGTAAGTCTTTACAGATTTGAAAGATGTATTACTGTTACCTGTATGACCAAAAATGAGTATTTTAAGTGCAAGTGACCGCACAAGGCGCCTCCATCTGTCATGCAGCAAGTGCGCAGTAAGTAATAGCACACATTTTTCTATGTTAATATTAGATTGAGCGGCCAGGTAAAGTTGGTACTACATAAATCTTTCAGATGAAAATCCATATTTGAGGTCGATGATTGATAGGTGAGCATTTGGATGTCTTGCCCGATGTACTATATTACCACATAGAGCAGCCATTAACAATCTGTATACTTTTTTTTCTTTGACTAATAAAATTTGGTCGATCAAGCCTCTTCTCGTCAACTAACGGTTAGTCTATTAAGGTGCTCCCCTAGTAACTACAGTCTATGAACAATTTAAATTTAAATTTACATTTTCAATTGTATTCCTTTGAAAACTGGCTCAAAAATAGTTTGAATGGTGATGACGTCTTTGGCTGCACTAGTAGAGTAATTGAGATGCCGCCGCAGGTCTCTCTTCCTCTCTCCTTGTTCGTCCTATGCGAGTAAAAGGATTGGAGGGATACTACAGCCTAATGAGTCACCAACTTACAAGCTCACTCACAAAGACCCATTAGCCAACAGCCCCCATGGCCAAGCATACTTACTCACACGCTCTTGCCACATCCGCCTCTGACTCATCTGCTAAGAGTCCCTCTGCCTCGCTCAAACTGGACAAATTGAGCATATCGGCCAAAGCTCACTTCTCTATCCTTCCCTCCAGCAATTGACATAATAAACTAATCCACTATCCATTAAAGGCTGTGCTCTCCGTTTCTCCTCATTAGTCACGTCCGACTTCTGTGACGTATCCCGATCATCACAGCAACTCCAGTTGGAGAAGCAGTTGTGTAAGGTGTTTTGAAGGAAATTAAGAGGTTAAGGCTTGGCTGGTTAGCATATCCCCTGCTGTTAGATGCTGTTACTACATCAAAAATGAGCATCATGATGATAATTAAACTATTTTAATTTAAAAATACAGAATTTTTAGCTGCCATTACTCGAGTCTTCAGTGTCACGTAATTCTTCAGAAATCATTCTAATATGCCGATTTCAGATTTCAAACTGAGCCAGGCAAACAACTGCCACTGAATTGTATGGGAATGTTAACAGACAGCTTTCTCCAGGTATTCTAGACCTCCTTGTAGGAAACATCTGCATTGTAATGGGCTGTGGGTGTGCTTGAAGAAGGAAGGAGCCAGCTATCCTAGTGAACTCATTGGGTAAACAGAAAAAAGCACACAAAGCATGGCCGAGAGAGCATGGCAGTGCCGTTTCTGAGCTTGGCAGTGCATATCTGTGTCTTTTCAAGTAATTCATGGGTCCCGCTGGACATGTACACATACAGAGAGACAAATGTTATTTTCTTACTGGGAAACATCACTAGATTAATAGAGCTGATATGTGGTCTGTGCCAGGCTGCCGTTCCCAGCATTCTCACAAAATCCCCACATTGTTGTGCAAGTGAGCTGTGTGGTTTCTTCTGAATGATGGATTCCATCACGTTTCAGATGAGTGCAAAAGTCAAGGGCATCTATAAATGCCGATACTTGATGTTCAGCAGTCTAAGCATATTGTGCATTTCAAAGCAGTCAGACATGTAAACATGCTGACTCAGGGCCAATGTTTTCATGTTTCCATTGATTGCTGCAAACAAGTGACTGAGTAAATTGCAATTACTCACTCATGAAATCAAGCAATATGCGTGTGCATTTTGTTTCTGAGTGGTCTATGATGATCCAGCCCTGTCATATTGCTCAATCTGCTTTGAGTGAGAGCTAGAGCATCAGAAGCCCTCTGTTGCACCCTAATCCATCAGCAAAGTGAGTCATCCGTCTGCATGACTATTATGAAACGTGGACTGACTCAGGCCTTGACAGCCACTGTGGCTGAGTGATATCAGCAGTGAATTATTAGCTCTATATTGAGAGAGAAGGATGAAGTTAATGTATTTATGCTCAAAGTCAAACACAGAAAGCACTAAGAGGAAAAAGAAGTGAGTTGAGTAGAAAATGTGCTATCAAATTCAATTCGAACAATTGTTCGAGGACGTCAACCGTGGCCGGAAAGTGACTTGCCAGTACCATCAAATAAAGGCACGCAGACCGTCAGAAGTTGGAGGCACCGTTAACCTCCAGAAGACCTCATCAATCAAAGCTACTCTGCTAAAGGGTGACTCAACTTCTCTTTGAACGACCTCAGAAGTTCTTCAAAGCAAGGAATACAACAGGTTACGCTGACCTCCCAATACAACCAAGGTGCTTTCAGGTACAGTGAACAAGGTTAAGGATAAATGGCTTATTCTGAACAGCCTTAGGTTAATTCTTTTGTGCATATTCAAAGCCATTTCACCTTATCTGTGTTACTAGAGGACACACGATTCTAGCACAGCATTTCAAGCTTCCAGCGTTCTCTTATAAGCAAGATCAAAGTCTCTGACTCATCTTGTATATCGAAAAAAAAACTATGTATCATATTACCAACATTGTCAGCAGATATCTGTTGTTTTGACAAAACACTGTACATAACACCTTGTCTTAAAAGGAACCCCGTGTATTGAGACTTGTATGGCTTAATATGGCTTAACCTAAATGATGTCTCTTAGGGTGTGTTCACACTTGTCATGTTTGGTCTGATTAAAACGAACTCTTGTGTGATTGTTCTGTTAGTGCAGTTCATTTGAGTAAGTGTGAACGCTGCCATCCAAACCCTGGTGTGCACCAAACAAGCAAACCCAGACTGCTAAAAGGTGAGTCTCGGTCCACTTCCAAACGAACTCTGGCGAGGTTCGACCAGAAACTAACAATGAAATTTAATTTTCTACCTATTAGATTGTGTTTTATTAACATCTACACCTACCCCATCCCTAAACCTAGCTCTTACTATAATACAAAAGCAATATTACTGTTGTGACAAAAATTACACTAGATTGATGTGCGCATGCCCAGTAGCCACAGCCGTCTACCTTCTAGCCTTAACTGACAAGATGCGACGCTATGCAACATGATTTCATGAAAGGAACAAGTGGTGTATCCAAAACAAAATGAGTAAAGAGCAAACATGGAGCAACAAGGAGGTAAAGTGCCTATTATGAGCTCTCTGTGAGTTCGCAGCTGGTGAAAATAAAATCATATACGTGCAATGAGCGTACTTAGCCCAGCAGATGGCATTAGGTGTATTTGACTTGAAGCTTTAAAGGAACACTCCACTTTTTTTTTGAAAATAGGCTCATTGTCCAACTCCCTTAGAGTTAAACACCTGATTTTTACCATTTTCGAATCCATTCACCCAATCTCCGGGTCTGGTGGTAGCGCTTTTAGCATAGCTTAGCATGGATCATTGAATCTGATTAGACCGATAGCATCTCGCTCAAAAATGACCATATATAATGACGATATTTTTCCTATTTAAAACTTGACTCTTCTGTAGTTACACTGTGTGCTAAGACTGACGGAAAATGAAAAGTTGCGATTTTCTAGGCTGATACAGCCAGGAACTATACTCTCATCAACTTTTCATTTTTCGTCCATCTTTGTACACGATGTAACTACAGAAGAGTCAAGTTTTAAACAGGAAAAATATCGAAACTCTTTGGTCATTTTTGAGCGAGATGCTAACGGTCTAATCAGATTCAATGATCTATGCTAAGCTATGCTAAAAGTGCTACCGCCAGACCCGGAGATCAGCTGAATGGATTCGAAAACGGTAAAACTCAACTATTTAACTCTAGGGAGTTGGAAAATGAGCCTATTTTCAAAAAAAGTGGAGCGTTCCTTAAGTTGAATGCACCTTTTCCTTTTGTTTGGAGTGTTCGGTGAGTTCCGTCACAAAATATACGTCATTCAACCCGACAACTGTGAACATATCACTATGCCTTTAGGTTCGGTATCTTTAGGTTCACTTTCAAAAATGCCAGTGTGAACGCTAAGCAGACCAGGAACAAATGTATCATTTTCCTTTTTAGTCCGGACCAAATGAACCAAACGAGCTGAACTACAAATGTGAACACAACCTTAATGAAATATGTGGTAGAAAACCCATGACAAATTTACATTATTTAGAAAAATCCACATTGTTTTATACATATTTTGACCAATAGGGGGCGCCATTATTTTGAAAATGTGAAATGGTTGCACTACTAGCACTAGCTAGTACCATTACTTTTTGCTACTGGCACTACCTTGTTGCTATTTTTACCCTCAACACAACTCGAAAATAATATACTAATACGATTCCACATTGTGCGGCTTTTGGTTGCAATTTTCAGTTGAAAAGCAACAATAGAAGCGATGTATGTCGTCACTGTTTTCCTAGCGATAAGAAGAGGAGAAAAGAACTGGAAGATGACCGTGGACGAATAAAACTTCTTAAAGACCTGCGTCTTGGTTCTCTCCACTTCAGCCCTGATGCCACTCAGGCTTTTAGTAGACCACAGCTACTGAAAGAGCTTATAAATGGCAGAGACAAGAAATGCTAGATGCCACCCTGGCAGGATGTAAACATGTTGACGCCTGACATGACGTTCCAGCCAGTGAAGGAGCTTCTCAGCATAGATTTCATGCGATATCCAGGGGTGTTTAGACTTGTGGGGAAAAAAAGAAAAAAAAAAACAAACAAAAACGATGGTATGGCATTATATCAATCACCACCTGGAAGCTCTTTCAGTAGCTGTGGTCATCGTATCAGTATTTTATTTTCCGAGTTGGGTAAAAAAAGCAACAGGTTATGCTCACTGAATGCAATCATCTGATGTCATCTAAACGATGGCGCCCCCCATAGTCCAAAATACGTATAAAGCAATGTATATTTTTTAAATAATGTAAATCTTTCATGGATTTTCTACTACATATTTCAGTAAGAAGGATCTTAGAAGAAGGATTTATGTTATACTAAGCCATACAAGTCTTCTGGTGCCTTCTTAAAAGTCTTCCCTTTAACCTTAACCAGAAACCTAACCTTTTTGCTGTTCCAAAACTTGTTTGACTTACTTTCGTCTGTGGAACAAAAAGGATTTTGTAAAGAATGGTTTTGGCCATACAGTGAAAGTCTTCTTTTGTGCTCCACAGAAAAAATGATATAGATTTAGAATGACATGAGGGTGAGTAAATGACAGAAATTTCCTTTTTGGGTAAACTACACGTAAACTAGATGACGTCAAGTTTTGAGCATCAAAGGATGTTTCCATTCTTACTGAATGCGAAATGCTGCATGAAGTGACTATCAATCAGCCAATCAATCAAACCGTATTTTATGTTTAAAGTAAAACTACATGGAGCATGACTTTTTTCCAATGAGATTTCACTGTGGGAGGGACTACCAGGCACAATGCGTCAAAAATAGGAACCAACCACCGTCACAAAGTCTTGACGCAGGACGCTGCTGACGTTATGCTTAGGACACGGTGTCAGAACGACTGCCATCCACGAGCAATGACGTTCTTGCGAGTAAAGTCTCTCCTGAGGCATACAGATCAGTAAATGAAGGAATCTAGAATGATACAGAAGATGATTGTGTGAAGAAAGAACGAAAGGAACATTAATATCCGTTATTGGGTGGTCTGGAAATTCCAACAGAAATCCGGCCAAGTTTTAAACCACCCAGAGGCTAGAAGACCACAAGGTCGATATGTTACTTCTGAAAGTGGAAAACAGTCCTTGGATGTTTAATTCTATAAAAGAAATTTAAAAATGTAACAATGCAGATTTAATAGGCGCCTAGACATAGACCCAAAAATGAAAATTGTCTTTATTTACTCATGTCCAAGCCTGTTAAGGTTTCAGTATTATGAAAGTCAACTGAATGCAAAGTTTTGTATGGACAAAAACAGTTGAAACATTCTTTAAAATATTTTTTTTGTGTGTTCTATAAAAGAGTGAATGTCATACAGGTTTGGAACGACATAAGGGTGAGTAAGTGTTGAAAATTTTCATTTTTGGGTGAACGACAAGATATAGTTCATTCAGATCAGACTCTGGTCTTGTGGTGAACCTCTGAAGACGAACAACCAACATGTCAAAGAAAAAGAGGGCTCCATCAAAAGTGTGTGACAAGAGTCCTCCAACCGCACAGAAAACACTCCAAGGGCACACTTATGTGTATGTGTGGCCCCTGACGGCCCTACTTGCTGACTAAGGGCCCCTTTATTACACTTTAAACTGTCAATCCTTAAAAAAGCAATGTATATCACTCTGTTGGCAGTTAAGATTTCTTATAAATGTATAATATTTATGTTCTGTGTACCATGGCAACAGCATAAACCGCTTTAGTGATACCATGCACGGCACTTCACTTTTTCCTCTCTTCTGCTATCATTATTGCCTCCCTTTGCAGCCATGGTGTACGCGCTGCATATTTTCCCCTTGCTAACTCCCGAGGCCTGTGTTTGGCACCAGCTGTTATGCTTCATAGGGATAGTGGCGCTTTAACATGCAGACATAGAAAACAGCTGCGTAACACAATGCCAGGCCCTGTGGGCTTAAGTCAACACATTAGCTGCGCTCTGCCCAGGCACGCGTGTTCAGCACAGACCCAGCGTGAAGGCATGGCATACGCTCACTGTCTAGTGATGTACTCCACTGTCTGTATATAAGACTGCGCCTGCAAGACAGAAAAAGAAAGAACCCAGGCAGCCAAACGGCACTGCCAGCAACCAGGGCTGGGCAGTATGACTAGGTACAGATTGTGCTTTACCACAATATAACTATGGCACGATTTAAAGGATCCAGCATCAAATAGGATATTGTAATATTCTGACATACCTTGCATATTTTACAAAAGCTTCAAACACTTTTTTATAGTATTTAGTATAATTCATAGTAGAAAAATGAAACAATGCCAATATTACAAAATATAACATTAAAAAGGGTATTAATCACTAGTTTTTTTTTTTAAAGAAACATTGTCCAACAACGGTGCCAGCAGGTAAAGATATAGCAGTAGTCCACATCTCTCGTCTACCCTGAGCCCACTGAGTTTTAACAGACCTCCTAAAGCGTGTGGTGAGTTTGTTCGGTGGTAACTGAGAACGAATGGGGGAAAATCACGTGAAAGGAGGCAATGCCTCCATCGTGATATGATTGGATATGACTGGTTGAGTTCGGTTGTGATTGGTTCATGTGACAAATCCCGCCTCTTGTGCGCATTCCGCGTTCGCAAATCAGTCTGAATGAACAATATAATGGCATTAATGGGAAGACTAATTTTAAAAAGTAAGTGAACAACTCACACACTTAGAACCACTTTGTTACGTCAAAATAAGACATGAAAACACGATCTGTTGACGTTTTTAGTGAGTAACCAACTTGATGAAATTTAAAGTAAATCTCTGTGTCTGTGACCAATATTTACTGAACTTTGATGATGCATGATCTGAAAAATTAAAAATAGTTAAAAGTTCTGTTCTATTAAGCTCTAATAAAAATAGTTCTGAACATAAGTTTAAAAAAAAAAAAATCTAATGTTTAAATTGTTACTGCCTTGAGTTATTATTTCGGAATAAATGTCTAAAAAACAAAAAGAACTGTCATTTGATTTGGAAAAAAAAAAAAAAAAAAAAATCTCTCTCTATAAATCGATTAGGGATGTACAATACAATACACTAATATTGCGATATGAAGTCCACAATATGATATTTATTGCGATATTTAAAAAAAAAAAAAAAAAGACAAATGAAGACTTGGGAAAAAAAATAAATTATTTTGTACTTTTTAAAGTTAAATTCTTCTATCTAATGCACTTTGAGAGTTCAAAATTAAGAGCTCTAACCCATGTGCTTAACTAAAAACTAAGTTGTTAAAAAGTCAAATTGCGAATTGACCTGTACCTGAACTTTAAAGGGGACTCAACCCTCTTTTTAGTTGTGATGTACTGTCTCAGTCTAAATTACTTTCACACTGGTGTTTTAGAAACAAAACAAATTAGAATATAATAATAATAATAATAATAATAACAACAACTTTATATTATTGTTATTCCTATGACTTTATTATATGATATATCAGTTGCACTGTAAAATAAATTAAAATGAATATTTCAAAGGTATTTTTTTTTTCTTACACTGCAGAAGGAAAATTACAATACTTCTTTCCTAATTTCTACACTTGAAAGAGATGTTTTGAATTTGGACTGCAGTAACGTTACCCATTTAAACCGCTTGCTGTCAGCAATTCATACTTCACTTTTAAGCATTATTTTAAAGGAAAACTCCAGCTTCAGTGAAAACAGGCTTACAAAAACATGTCTCACTACAAATCTAGTGGAATGCTGTAATCATCTGCCACGAAAATAAAGCATAACTGGTGGCCGTTGCATTTCCAAATGCGCACTACATGCAATAAATAAGTTCACTGCATTCATTCACTGCAAACTGAGCCATATTGAGGTGCAGAAAACAACATGAGCTGATCGGCTAAACGAAGCGCACAGCGAAAACAGCTTGATGAATGGATTAAGCCATATTGTGCTTTCAGTTTTAGTTCGTTTGACAGATACTGTGCCAAAGCGTAATGGCCCAAAATACAATGCTAAAGACCTTTTATGTTAGAATATTTTAAAAATCTACACTTTTTGCCCAGAAGACCTATATCAGTTCATATCGTCAACTGACCACGATTTTGCTATCGCAATACCACGATATTGATAATATGGTTACATCCCTAAAATTGATGATTCCACAGTTATGTAAAATTTTTCATCTCACCTGATAGGCTCTGCTAATCTGAGAAGCGGCCCACGCTGCATACTTCACGTTGTCTTTCTTCACTTTTGCGCTAACTTTTGGGCTGGCAGCGATGTGACTGGCCGACTGCGGGAGAGAAGAGACAATAAACAAGGGTGAGATGGACCACAGTGTTGGGGGAAACATATAAAGATTAGAGTATCACTATTCCTGCAAAGCGTCAATAAAGAGTCATGAGATAAATACCCATCGGCTCCCACTTAAAGCCCACATAATGGAAGGGTGGCTAAACCCTGATGGCAATGGAGGGTATTTTTTAAAGGGTGGAAAATGTGATGGTTTTGAGCCTGGTTGAGTAGTCAAAAAAAAAAAAAAAAAAAAAGCCAGGCCGCTGCGTTAACGCAGCTTGATGTGTCTCACATCAGAGATAGGATAGGCGGTGCTGACAGGCCTGGGAGTGTCAGGGAGGCGGCGTGTGAACGGCATAGCGCAACGTGAATCATGCTCTCCAGCCGCTACAAGATCTCCGTTCCACAACCACAAATCCTCCATCTTTCCCTCGTTATTGCTATTAGACCCGCTCAGCAGAGATCGCAGGACTTTGTCGGCTAGCATGAAAGCCCTTCCCTGTGGATGTGCTGAAACTTTAACTGCACACCAATCAACCTCATCTCTGTTTCTGGCAGCAAACCCCATGGCTTCTGGATTTTGGGGTGTGTAAGGTTGGTGAGATGCGGCAAATAGGCCCTGTTAAGGGAAATTTTTGGTCACTCGAGTCACAATATGTAATCATTTTATACTGTTTTTTTTGTTTTAGTCAGTCTTTTTGCAAAAAAAAAAAAATTGAAGCAAATATTTAAATATTTTATGTTTATTTATTATTTATATACTACTAGAGTATTTATTAATACTTTGAATTATTATTATTTTATTTTATTTTTTTTACTTCTCAGGGTTTTTAAAAATTAGTTTAAGTTTATATATATATACATATATATATATATATATATATATATATATATATATATATATATATATATATTTTTTTTTTTTTTTTTCTTTTGCATTTAGCTTAATTTTTATTTCAGTTTTTCTCATGTTAGTACTTCAACTTAAAACTTGTTTTTGCTTGTAGTTGCCAGGCAAAAAAAAAAAAAAAAAAAAAAAAAAAAAAAACACTAATTAACAAACATTTTCGTCAGGTGACAAACGTCAGTTGAGTCAGTCACAATCTCTCATGTTGTTGCCGGATGGTGTGGTTTTTCGCTACATATGAGCGGGTAACAGGCTCTTGGTTTTGTTGAACTGGCTGACATCCTGCTATTGCCGGCCTTGTTTCACGTGCAAATCGCACATCAAAGAGCTCTGATGACTGTCCTGGTTTTGTGTTTGAACTACTGAAGCTTGCGTGTGCGTGTGTGTGTGTGTATATGTATGTTTGAACAGAGGGCCTGTGTGTGGCTCCTTGCGCTCCCTCTGTCGGCCTTCTGCCCCTGGCTGGCTGTTTGTGTTCATATGTCAGGAGTCACTTACAAATGATGCATTGGTGTTAATGGACAACTTCCTGTTTAAATAAATACAGATGAAAGGCTTATTCAGCGCACATATTGCCTGAACCTTTCCAGCAGAGCCACGTGTGACGGAGTGGTTGCCATTTCTCTACCATTCTTTTATTGTCAAAGGTTTGTTTATTTCTGGAATAAACAGAGAAATGCCCTACAAAGGTCCGGCGGGTTACGTTACAGCAAAAAAAAAAATTAGCGAGTCAGAGTTTTTCCAACACAGAGGCTGGAAACATCAATTGCAACTGCCCCTGTGTGAACCAATCACAGCCTCTGGATCCATTCACACACACAAAAAAAGAGAAATAGAGAAGGTGTCTGTTTTCTGAACAGCTCACCATGTAAAGGCCGAACAAGGCCCTCATGTTTCTGTTGTTAAGCTTCAGTGCCTGCGCAAAATACTTCCTGGCCAGCTCGAGGTTTTCCAGACCTCCCTGGGTGTACTTTACCTGGGGGAGATTGCAGAGGAAACAGAAAGGTGATGTTGTGTTATAGGCACACTTAAAGCTGACATGATATCTAAATAAACAGAACATGATCTAAATAAACAGGAAAATCCTACACAAGCATACAACGTGATGGATGCAGCTAGTCATAGAGTGTAAAAGGGCCAAAAGGGAGTTTTGGCTTAGAGAATGATGTGATTTCTGTGGAAGCCCCTTTCTGCCACTGAATAAAAAAAATAAAAAAAAAGGTAATTATGACTTCTCACAATTTCTCACTGATTTTTATTTCACGCGAGTTTACAGAATTGCGTGATACAAACTTGCAATTCTGACTTTTTTTTTTCCACAGAATTATAATATATAAATTCACAATTGCAAGTAATAAAGTCATAATTGTGAGATATAAACTTGCAGTTGTAAGAAATAAAGTCAGAATTGCAAGATATAAACTTTTCTCAAATGTGTGATATAAACTCACAATCGCGAGAAATCAATTCAGAATTGCGAGATATAAAGTCAGAATTCTGACTTTTTCACAGAACTCTGTGTTTGTATATTGCAATTCTGATTTTTTTTTCCTCATAATTGTGATTTTGTCTCACAATTCTGACTTTTTTCTCAACTCTCAATTATATGGTAGGTTTATATCTCACAATTCTGACTTAACTCACAATTCTAATGTCAGATATAAACATTCAGGGAAAAAAAACTCAGAATTGCCTGTTTATATAATCCACTTTTTTCCTCATAATTGTGTGATATAAACTCGTAATTGTGAGTTATAAAGTCAGAATTGACTGTTTATATCTCGCAATTCTGACTTTATCACTCACAATTGTGAGTTTATATCTCTCAATTCTAAAGGAAAAAAACGTTGCAGCAGATATAAACTCAGAATTCCGAGAAATAAAGTTAGAATTGTGAGATATAAACTGAAAATTCTGACTTTTTTCTCAGAATTTGTTCTTCATAATTCTGAGAATAAAGTCACAATTACAAGTTTTCATCAATTTTGAGGGGGAAAAAAAATAAGAATTGCTGGGGGGGGCGAAGGACAAAAACAGAAAAAAAAAAAAACAGATTAACAGAAAATATAAAAGGATATGACTTTGAAAATGGATGCTAACTTTTATGTCTATATAGATTAAAAAAAAAAAAAACTCATTAACAAAAATGCTGCAACTTATCTATTTATGATATATTTGTTTAAAACAGTAGTTTGTGTATTTTGTGTATTTAGTAGTTATATATATATATATATATATATATATATATAAAATTTATTCTGAAGCAATATTCTTATCCATTTCCTATTAGCTGTATAAATATGCATGTTTTTTAGATTTTATATTTATTTATATTTATTTTTTTACCTTTATAGAGAGCTTTTTCCCCCTAACCTCATAAATACTTCATCTTTTATTTTAAATTCTTACATTTGATCTATAAATTCAATTCAATCCAATCAAATTAAATAATTTACACTGAAAACATATGACTTTATTAAATTTTAGATAAGAAATGATGGGGGGAAATTATACTTTTTTTTTAAACCAGATTTTTGAGCTTTTTTTAATGTCAACTCTTCTTTTGTGATGGCATAAATGATTTAAATCTCAACAATTTAAGATATATTGCTTTAGATGGCACAATTACACATTTTTCTTAAAGAATGCTTAAAATGTTTCTTTAAAAAAAAAAAAAAAAAAACACCTTAAACTGAAAAAAATTGTTTCAGGGAGAGAGAAAGAAAGCTACTATACCTCGGCGTACTGTTCACAATACAGGTGATTGTGTGGATTCGTCATCATCAGCTCTTCAAGACAAAAAGCAGCTTTTGCGTAACTGTGGGAATGAAATGAGAGAGAAAAATGGAGATCATAGAAAACATCTCCCAGTAGCTTTGTGGCTGATTATGCAAAGCGAGCCTCAGTCTCGTTGACAGTCAGGAGACGTGACAGTCTGAGGTTTCCCTTTCATCAGCTTTTATGAGGGTTAATGGAAATCTGTGTATGAACACCCATATGGTCAAATAATGAACGAAGCTTTGCAACAGAGGTGGCGATCCTGCCCTAGATTCACCATGGCCTCTTTTCAGATGAATCTGGTCTACCAATCTGTCCCTGGGTTCTTCATTGACATTTCGAGACTGTCCTAAGGTCATTCTCAAGCGCCGTTCCCACATGAGATCACTGCTGAGCCGCTGACCTCACACTAATTTACAGTTTCATGTCTCAGACACTCTCTCCCTTATAAGTATACAACATGGGCCTGCACATTTCCCCACCAAAAAACCAAACAATTTCAAAAAGAACTTCAGGACTATTACGACAAAGCCACAAGACACAAAAATGGGCCAAATGTGTCCAAAAGCTGTGGACGGGGTTGAAAGCCTCGTTACCGCCTCAAGTCCCCGAAACCGCACGGCTTTTTTAGCTACCGTTAGCAAGCTTTCTGTCTCGTTCCGTGCGAGGTCCACACATCGAGGCCCACATTGTACGTGCTCACGCACACATATCAATTTATCACAACACATCAAATCGTATAACAGAGCTGGAGCACATCCAATCGAGTTATGGATGCTAATCTTACGACTAGCAGACAACTAGTGTTGACGCAAACAAGACTTTTTTTTGGTGGAAAAGACTCTTGGTGGGCTGTCTCGCATAAGATGATGAGTCTATCTAGATGTCTAGGAAATGTCCAAAGAACTTTGAATACAAAGAGAGGAGAACGAGAGTGAGAGAACAACACAGACAGTCAAAGAGGCTGGAGGAGTGAGCCAGTGAGATCAGGCCACTCAGAAGGTTGAAGGCTGCTTGCAATTACCATTTCCTCTCCATAAAGACTTTCAGATGTGCTCCTGCCATGGCGTAAACTGCGGCGGAGCAATGCAAAGAGTGAGAGAGATAGACAGATGGAGACACAGAGAAAGCAAGGCAGGCATCAATTCACATCACTACTGAACTCAACGCCCACTACCTGAGCATTCAGTATCCATGGCCAAATCTACCCAGTCTCACGACGAAAACAATTTTTATTTTTGTCAAAATCTGTCTGTATCTCTCACAATTTTGAATTGATATGCCTAAAATGCTAACTTTATATTTCACAACGCGATTTTAATTTGTAAGTAACATTTAAATGGATAGTTCCCCGAAAAATAAAAATTCTGTCATTAATTACTCACCCTCATGTCATTCCAAAAGCCGTAAGACCTTTGTTCATCTTCGGAACACAAATTAAGGCCATGTTCACACAGCAGCAGAATACGGTTGTCAATACCGTAATACGGTACATTATTACAATACGGTTACATTCACACACAGTACGGTTATTTACCGGTGGGACAACCGTATTCTATAACTGAACTTACACCCATAAATTTTCAGGACTCACAACCGCATTCTTGGAACACACACACTGTGTGAACGGAACAGGACTGGACAACTAGTTGTCTGTCACGTTATTCAGTGTGAGAGAGCCTCTCTGCTGCACAAATGCGCGTCTGCCGTGTGCTGTGTGCTTTAATTTGTGGTTTCGGTAACTTACAGTGACGGAAAAATGAGCTATGTGTCATCTGAAACACAGCTCAAATACTCCGCTATCCTGTCAAAAAGCTGCTGTCGGTTAATGATGATTTGATGGATGAACTCGTGGCTAGATTGGACTTATGTCGTGTCAGAAACTGGTAATACTTTCAGTTTTACGGACGTTGCTATGGTTACTTGTAAGGAATACGGGTTTGACTCCTGTTGCACGTTCATACAGACAGTATTCGAAAAGAGACTGTAAGCTGCTGTGTGAACAGGACATTTCGAGACTCACACCTGTAAGTAAATGCGGTTGTCAATCCCAAAAACTGACAGTGTGAATATGGCCTAAGATTTTTTGATGAAATTCGAGAGCTTTCTGACCCTGCATGGACAGCAACGCAACTGACACATTCAAGGTCCAGAAAGGTAGTAAGGACATCATTAAAATAGTCCATGTGACATCAGTGGCTCAACCGTAATTTAGTAAGTTAGTTATGAGAATATTGTTTGTGCACAAAGAAAACAAAAATAGTGACTTTATTCAGCAATGCTTCTCCTCCAAGTCACCATCCTCCGCCATCATCAAGAGTACAATGATGCATGCATCTCGATAATTGCGGAGGATGGTGACTTGGAGGAGAAGAATTGTGCATACTTTGTGCACAAAAAGCATTCTTATAACACCACAAAATTACAATTGAACCACTGCTGTCACATGGACTATTTTAACAATGTCCTTACTACCTTTCTGGGCCTGGGAGCGTTTCAGTTACGTTGCTGTCTATGGAGGGTCAGAAAGCTCTTGGCTTTCATCAAAAATATCTTAATTTGTTGTTTTGAAGATGAACGAAGGTCTTACGGGTTTGGAACGACATGAGGGTGAGTAAGTAATGACAATTTTCATTTTTGGGTGAACTATCCCTTTAAAATAGCATCATCGTAAGATGTTAAGTTATATTTTGAGATATAAACCCACATTGGGAGATATAACTTCACATTTTGAGGTTTAAAATCTAATTGAAGGGAGGGTTATTTAATAAAAAAAAAAAAGAAATTTGCTACTTCAAAAAACAAACAAAAAACCATACTGAAAAAAAAACTATATATCTATATATATACGTAATAAAAACTATTCATAAAAACAATAGCAATGTAATTAATATAAATAACACTAACAGTAACTGGGAGAAAAAGTGTTGAGAGAGAGATATTAAGTCTCAGTTCTGAGAAATTAAGGAGCAATTACTTTATTTTTCAAAGCAGGGTACCCACGCTGAAAGTACTTGAATATCAGACATGTATTCAAGGCCTGGAAAGTACTTGAAAACAAATACAGGTCCTTGAAAGTGCTTGAAATAAATTTGAAATACATTTTGTTTAGTAGAACAGTGCTATTTAAAAAATTTTCCTATATGCATAGTCAGACTAAATGAAACGGCATTAATAATTGGAGTGGAGATGGGTATAGCGCGAGACAAAAATCTTAGCATGCGAGCTGATGCGCACATTGCGCAGCACTGCATGAACCTATGGAGAAGCAATGCATTTGACAAAACTACCGCGTGCGACTATGAAAAAATAGAGCATCAGTGCAAATGACCCTATCAGCATATTTGTGCTTGCACTGAGGGGAGCTTTAAAGGTTTCTAACGTACTTACAATGTGTATTCACAGACATATGTTGATTTCTGGAACACAACTACATTTACATGCACAAAAATTGAGAAATTCTCTCAAATTTAAATCTTTTGCAAGAATAACAGCAAAAAAAGGTTGATGCAAGAGTATACATTTTTATCAATATTTGAGAAATTCAAAATTCCTCTGAACATGACTGCTCAAAATGGTCTAAATGTATGAAACCTACACATTCAAACCCTTGTTACTCTGAAATTTTTAATGTAAATGTTAAGTGCAAGTGAAATGTTAAGTACTGTAAGAGGTCTTTCATGATGCTACATATGCTGGCGTGTGAATTTGATAGGTGCTTGATATAAAATAAATGGTACTTTAAAAAGTCCTTGAATCTGGTGTTCATGAAAGAGTGGGAACCCTGTGAAAGGCATAAACATGCTTTCACATTCATCTCCTGATGAAACTACAAACCTAAACTAGCAACAGATTGATCGCCTAGTAGTCCAACAGCTAACTGGTCGATTAGTGACGTAAACTGAGTTTATCAAGACTTTCCTTTATAGTGTGCTCCATCTAACTGATTTTGACAAATTTACATCTGATTTGTTTCGTTGACATGACCAACCAACGCAGGGCTCACTTAAAGGGATAGTTTACCCAAAAATGTAAATTCTGTCATGAATAACTCACCCTCAATTCGTTCCAAACCCATAAGACCTTCGTTGATCTTCATGACACAAATGAAGAAATTTTTGATGAAATCCGAGAGCTTTCTAACCTTCCATAGGCAGCAATGCAACTGACATGTTCAAGGCCCAGAAACGTGGTAAGGACATCGTTAAAATAGTCCATGTGATGTGGTTCAACCTTCATTTTATGAATCTACAAGAAAACTTTTTGTGTGCAAAGATAACAAAAACAAAAATTTTTTCTCTTCCAATCTTTCCTATCTCCTCTTTAACAATGTCCTTACTACCTTTCTGGGCCTTGAATGTAGTAGTTGCGTTGCTGTACACGCAGGCTCAAAAAGCTCTCGGATTTCAACAAAATTATCTTAATTTGTGTTCTAAAGATAAACAAAGGTCTTACGGGTTTGGAACATGAGGGTGAGTAATTAATGACAAAATTTACATTTTTTGGTTAACTATCCTTTTAAGACCAACTACTTTTGCACACTGCAACCTAAACCTAACAAACAATTCACCACTTTCAATTGTTTCTTTACCAAAGTGATATTTGGTTTAACTGTCATTAAAAAGCGTGATCCACTAGTGGCCTATTTGTACTACGAACTTCATATAGAAAGCCGCCCATCATAGCAGTGTAATCAGCTGGTAGGGTGTCGTTTGTTTGTCTTCATCTTGTTTTGACTGGGTGGGAGAATGGGTGCCACCTCATTCTCTTGGGAATTTCTCTTTTTCCCTTTTCTCCTGTTCTTTCACAGCGTGGAAGAGAGATGTGATAATGCGGGCTTTGCCGGAAGAGGAGGGGAAGGGAAAAAGCGAGTCTGTGGCCTGAAATAAAGAACAGAAAGAGAAAGGGGAAGAAAGAAAAAGAGTGACATTGACACGCCTATAGATAGGGGGTTGTCAGAGAATGGAGTGATATTAGAAAAGTTGGGCTAAGCGGGCAGATAATCCTCTCACCCCTGGATTTCCTCTGTCTGCTACAGCAATAAAGCTCTTTACACAAAACCATGAGGTATCTAATAAGCGGTGCTCTCACCGAGTGACTGCATTCCTACGGCCAGCGCCCTCCGACCGGGACAACCGACTTTTTCTCTCTCTCTCACGCGTATACTAACACCCCGCAGCCCCCCTCGTGGACAATAAGACCAAAACAATTAAAGAAGGATGGAGGAGAGGAGACATAAAGTAAGTTTCCTACAATCCTGATGCCTGGCAGAAAGTAACCCCTGGCAAAAGAGATATCAGCAGGGGAGCGCAGTCTTATCCCAGGAGTTGAAGAGGGGGCTCAAGAAACAAATCCTATTATGGCCCTACTCCATAGGACAAACAGACACGGAGCTTTAAGCAGGGCCCCTGGCTGAGACTGGCATTTCACTGTCTTTTACTCCAGAGGGTCCCACAGCTCTGCAGCAACCGTCGCACGTCAACCGAAGGTCCTGAGAATGACCCGCAAGGTGCTGGTGAATGTGACCTCATAACCCTCGTAAACATCACACTCCGTGCGGACAACTTCTGGACATTTTACTGTCACGTTGGTGCCCGAGTAATCGCTTTTAGCTGATTAAATCTTTTTGATGAGACAAAATTATATCTTAAATTTATAGTTTAGGAAGGAAAAAGTCTTCATGAATATTCTGCCTCTTCTTTCTATGTCAAAGATGCCAGTTTCTATTTTCTACATACACTAAAGTCAATCTGAAAACTAAACAATACACTGAAGACAATTTGTTGATTCACAGTTTCTAAAAATTATAGCCAATTTCCAACTAGCTGACACTTATTTTTGTTAGGGACATAACCAATAAATGGCAGAAGTAAAAAAAATCATTACTTTTTAGTCTGAATAAATTAAAATAAAGCACAACAAAATCAATTTTAAAAGCTAATTATTTTAAAAGTGAATTTATGGCATTAAAAAAATATAATTAAGAGTGAGAAAAATGAATATTTATCTTGAGATTTGCTTATTAAATAATTAATAAATAAAAAATAAATCTTTTTAAAAAGATTATCTTTAAGTGAGTAATCCAAATGTCCAATGTCACAATTAAATATCCAACTAATCCTGATTTTAAATAAACAAACAAACAAACAAACAAACAACAACAAAGAAGAGGACAATAATGTCCAATAACTGAAATGGTGAGGAAACAAAAAAGATGGAATTAACTACTGGTTTTCCACACAATTAAGTATGTAGTAAAATGAATCTTGTATTTTTTCCATCAAATTCTTTTAATAAATTAATCTGAGCTAATAGAAACCCAGTAGGCAGATGTAACTGAACATCTTTTGATTGTTTTGCCATAAAAAATAATTTTCAGAAAAGTGAATCTTATAGTTAAACTGTCGTTCAAAAGTTTTGGACCAGTAAGAATTTTTTTTTTTTTTTCAGAAAGTTATTTCTGCTCTTCAAGGCTGTGTATATTTGATCAAAAATACAGAAAAAAAACGGTACTATTGTGAAATATTATTGCAATTTAAAATGATGGTTTTCTATTTTAATATGCTTCAAAATAAAATTTATTCCTGTGATGTAAAGCTGAATTTTCAACATCATTACTCCAGTCTTCAGTGTCACATGATCCTTCAGAAATCATTCTAATATGCTGATTTATTATCAATGTTGGAAACAGTTGTGCTGCTTAATTTTTTTTTGGAATCTGTGAAACTTTTTTTAGGATTCTCTTATGAATATAAAATGTTAAAAAGGACAGCATTTATTTTAAAAAAAAAAAAAAAAAAAAAAGGAAAAAAAAAGAAATCTTTTAGAAGAAAACAGTATATACAATATTGTTCAAAGTTTGCTGTCAGTAAATTTTTTCTTTCTTTCTTTCTTTGAAAGAAATTAATACTTTTATTCAGCAAGGACGTTAGAAAAATTACTTCTATTATGAATAAATGCTGTTCTTTTCAACTTTTATTCATTAAAATGAATCCTGAAAAATCGCAATTTCCAAAAAATATTAAGCAGCACAACTGTTTCCAACACTGATAATAAATCAGGATATTAGAATGATTTCTGAAAGATCATGTGACACTGAAGACTGGAGTAATGGCTGATGAAAATTCAGCTTTACATCACAGAAATAAAATATATTTTAAGATATATTCAAATAAAAAATTTTTATATTAAACTGCAGTAATATTTCAGAATATTACCTTTTCGTATTTTTTGATTAAATAAATGCAACTTTAATGAGCATAAGAGACTTCTTAAAAAAAAATAATAATAAATAAAAAAAAATCTTACTGATCCCAAGCGTTTGACCGGCAGTGTATGCTGTTTCTGTTTGTTCAGTCTGACCACAGACAATTGATTAACGCTCATGCTCTATCAACTTCTTGCAAGCATAAAAAAATAAAATAAAAAAAATCAAATTAAGTAAGAAATCATTACTCATGCTCATTGATGTAGAGTTCGGACAGCTCATGCCATGCTTCCTGGTCTCCCACAAACCTGCAAGACAGAGTAGTGGTAGTTAGCTCATCAGAAAGGCCACTGTGGACAAAAGGGGGGTTAGGGAAAGGCTTGGGGGCCAACTCAATCAAATGCAAAACCCATTTTAATTAAAAAGTGGAGGGGAAGGGAAGAGCAAAGGGGGGTCTAAATCCTCTTGTAAAACACTCACTGCTCCAGATATTCGTTGAGCTCACGGATGGCCTCGCTGCTCTTGCCCTGCGCTCGCAGGATGGAGATCTTGCGCTTTCTTGCTGCCTGTTGAGTTGACATCAACAGAGGATTAGAGCTTTAGACTTTCAAGTGTTCGTTAGCAACAGAAAAGAGCAAAGAGTGAAAGAAAGAAGGATGTGTAAATGATCATAGTATTGTGAGAGCTGAAGGAATCTCCACAATCCTCTGGGGTTCTGATGATCAGACTCTTAAGACAACAGGGACGGCAAAGGCATCACAGTCTAACAGAGCTGGATTTCACCCCTATCTTACCGGTTTAGATAAGACAAATACTGATTCTGAGATATACATGCAGATTGTCACCAAATAATATAGACAGAACATTTGGGGTTCTGGTGGTGTTTGATAACCTAGACAAAACGTTTCAGTTTCAGCAATTTATCACCAAGTCTTGCATATCAAGACTTATGACTTGCAGCAAATTGTCCTCATGTTTGCTTATTTTTAGCAAAAACAACAACAACAACAACAAAAGCTTAGCTTTTTCTTAAGAACTGTAGATGTGATATTTTTACAAAACATTTTTGTGGCCTATTTTAGTTCTGAATTATTTTATTAGACATTTGATATTTAACAAAACCATTTATGTGGCCTATTACACAGATTTTTAACCTTAAAAAAAAAAAAAAAAAAAAAGACCAAAAAATTATTTAACATTTTGTTAATGAGACTTTTAGATGTGACATTTCATCTTATTTTATGTTTTATATTTATTTTTTTATTTAGACACTTTAGACACAAAAAACTGTGGAATATTACAGATTTTTAACCTTAGAAAAAAAAAAGATTAAAAAAAATAAATAAATAAAAAAAAGAAAATAAATATATAGATAAAGAAAGAAAGAAAGAAAGAAAGAAAGAAAGAAAAACAAATAAATTACACTACAAAACGTCTAATCTTATGCCTAAAATTCACATTCACAAAATTCAAACTCAAAAGTATAGAATATGCCACAGAAATTCTATTTCGATAATGTTAAATCTAAAAAGTTACATTTACAAAACTCAAACATCGTTCTTTTTTTATTAAAAAAAAAAAAAAAAAAAAAGACCAACAAATTGATTTATCATTCAAATGCTAAATCAATTGAGACAAATGAGACTTTTAGATGTGACTTTACTGAAACAGATTTTTTTGTGGCCTATTTTAGTTCTTAATTTTATTTTATATATTTACTTTTTATTTAGACACTTGATATTTAACAATTTTTTGTCATATTACAGAGATTTTTAACCTCAGATTAAAAAAAAAATTAATAAAAAATAAAAAGAAAAATAAATTACGCTACAAAAAGTCTGTAATTTTATGCCTAAAATTCACATTCTCAAAATTCAAACTCAAGTGTATAAAACATGCCACATAAATTCTATTTCGATAAATGTTAAAAAAAATTTAAATAAAAAAAAAAAAGTTAAGCTAAAAAGTTAAATAAAAAAAAAAACTCAAACATCATTCTTTTTTATTTAAAAAAAACAAAAACCCAACAAATTGATTTAGCATTTTGTTAGTGACATTTCACCGAAACTGATTTTTTGTGGCCTATTTTAGCTCTGAATTTTATTTTATGTATTTTTTTTTTATTTAGAAACTTGATATTTAACAAAAAGAGATCTTAAAAAAACATGAAAAAAACTAATAAATAATTTAATAAATAATACTACACAATGTATGTCATTTTAAGCCTTAAATTCATATTTACAAAATTATTTAAATAAAAAAAAATATGTAAATAAAAAATAAAATAAAATAATAAAATAAAATACTTGTAAATGTAAGACACAAAGTACAGAAAACATCCTTATAAAAAGAACAAAAAAAATACTTAACCTTCCAATGACGGGATTGTGAATTTTACAACGTATATTTTACAACAGCCTTACAACAACAGCCTGAAAGCATTTTTTGAAATAGAGCATCATGGATAAAATAAATGCTGTCAGTCACTGGCCAGAAGTGCATGTGCAGTTCTTTTTTTTCCTCCCCTGAGGCAATGTTATAATAAACAGCCTTGCACCATCTGATTGTCCAATATGACATTTCCTTGAAAGCATATTATTACTGCATTCAAGTCATAAGTAATATACCAGCAGATACCGAGAAGTAATGTCTTTATCAGATTAGAAAGCCTGTGGATTCTGGCGCACGAGCGACAGCGAGGATGCCGCTCACATAGGGAAGAGCAAGCAAAGAGCCATTTCAAGTGGTGAAAACAACACATTGCCAAAGAGCCGCGGGCCGAACGCATTCAAATAAACTTATGAAGCCCAGCTTGCATCAGCCACAAATAACGTCCGCCTTGTTCCGACGCAGAAGTGACCTTCAGGCGGATTAGAATCTCATCAATCTGAATCAGAAAGTATTACGCCAGGTTCGACGACTTTTCCAGGAGCGGCTCTTTTTTCCCCCCTTCGCTGGTGAAAGGAGAGCAAAGAGCAGAAGCTTTACCGTTAGAAGTGCCCCAGATATTATTTATGAACTGGCACTTGATAGAGTGGGTCTTCCCTACTACCACAGCACGGACCAAACTCCATCAAGCCGGGCATGAGTCACGTCTGAAAGGCCATAAATCTGGAACTGCTATGATACCACCGCCACTCCAAATCCACTTATCCATCAACCAGGCGGCCAGACGAACCTGCTTCACTGGCTGCTCGAGCTAAGGAGTTGATGAACTGCCAAACCCCTACTGTACGCAAGTCTGATAGTACTTACTGGATCAGCGGAAGACATGGTTTCGCATTACCGGGCTGCAGATGACAGGTGAAATAAGGCTAGAGCTACAACCTCAAGCTGTTTGGATTATCGTACGCGTTCTGTATTGCTATATAACTTTATCCTCCAAAAGTATTTAAAGAAACCGTGGAACGGAATCAAACGCCAATTCCAAATAGTTTAAGCTATCAAATTTTATTGTTAATGTTCCCTTTCTGCCAGCGAAACGAGTTCTTTGTACTCGGTACCGAACGAGGCGGAAGACTATTTGCGACCGCAGGTTATTTACTCGGCCCTCATATCTGTCTTTCGTTTCCTCTTAGCGCACTTGGCACCGACAAAAACATACGGAGGCTGGTAGACCAGAGAGTCTTACGAAACATTATTAAACAATGAGCTATTCCAAACCATTTCAGTCTCTTTATTTCTTTCCCTCCCTCGCACTTCTCTTTCGACGTGATCCAGGAAAGGCCGGCATCTCATTTTCATTCTCTTTGCGATTCTTTCTTCTTAAGCATTTCTGAGTGGCTCTCACCGTGAAGGACCTGGCTGCTTCTATCAACCCCTGGCTCCACTTTCAGACTGCCGTTGAGAGCCCACCTCCAGGGATTTCAAAGGCAAACGTCGTTCCCACAGGGTGAAGAGGAGTTGACTCTCAGCGCTGTGGTGTACCGACACGACCTGACTTCAAATTCGGCCTTAAATAAGAGAATTACCTGCTAGTGGTTTCAACATATCCAGACCACATCTACAATCTTACGAAAGGCTTGAGATGAAAAATGATCAGTAGCAGTCCATGAGTTATATCTAATATCACATAAAGTGCCGTTTCAAAGAAAGCGGTTCTGTTTTTAAAATAAAGATTAAAATGTAAAAAGTCCAAATTCACAACAACATACATATCCATTGAAGATCAGCAAAATGATAATTCTGTCATCATTTACTTATCCTCATTTCACATTATTTTGAAGAATGCATCAACTGGGCTTATCTATACAAATGAAAGTCAGTTTCACTGAGCTGGACAAAAAAAAACTAATGAGTACATATAAACGACTGTATTATTTTGTTGTTGATTTTCTTTTCTTTGATAGGTTTAGAAAGAATTTAAAGGAGAAGTTTATTTCCAGAACAAAAATCCCCCTTGTCATCCAAGATGATCATGTCTTTCTTTCTTCAGTCATTAAGAAATTGTTTTTTTGACGAAAACACTGCGGGATTTCTCTCCATATAGTGGACTTCTATGGTGCTACTGAGTTTAAACTTCCAAAATGCAGTTTAAATGCAGCCTTAAAGGGCTCTAAAAATTTTTTTTGTTACAATTTATATACTTTCTAACCTCAAATGCATGTCTTGTCTAGTCTCCAACTTCAAAATCGCAGTTTTACCTTTTACTGTAAAGGGCGTTTGATAATCTTTGCACATTTACTTTGTAAACACTGAGTCTCTACTTCTGCAGCGATGTAGGACGATTTTGAAGTTGGAGGAGAAAATGAGATTGGAGTTTTTTAACATACCCTAACTGTCATGAACGGAAATACTCAGAGTTCATGCAGAGCTAGACAAGACATGCATTTGAGGTTAGAAAGTATAGAAATTATTATTATTATTATTATTCTTTTTTAGAACATAACCGATCGCTTTGCTAGATAATCGTTTAGAGCCCTTTGAAGTTGCATTTAAACTGCATTCTGGAAGTTCAAACTCGAGGGCACCATAGAAGTCCACTACGTGAAGAGAAATCCTGAAATGTTTTCTTCAAAAAACAATTTCTTTACGAATGAAGAAAGAAAGACATGAACATCTTTGATGACAAGAGATGTAAATTTTTGTTCTGGATTTGAACTTCTTTAAGAATTTATTAGTTTTTGAGTAGGAACACTTTTGTTAGCCGTTTTGGCATTGTGCCCCCTCAAGTTTTTTCACTTTCCTCTTAATTTGCACTCTTTTTGTTTGAAAATCATGTATACTCTCTGAGTTGTTAATAAAACCTGTTAAAGCGATCTTGTTGTGGTTACGCTGTGGCAGGGGTTCAGGCACATGCTCTTTTTAAACTCTTAATATTGTTACGTTTTCAAAACCCTAGATGTCTGCAAGACGTAATATACTATTGGGGGCTCGTCCGGGATTTGAACCCAGGTCCTCTTCCACTCCAAGTAAGAATCATACCCCTAGACTTTTTGTGCGGCACAAAAAAAGTCAGCCAGTTTTCTAAGATCTGTATGGCAAAAAAAAAAATGTAATTGGACCAAAACATCACAGCGTGTCAGTTCAGAAGAAATCTGTTTGACCTTTACAAACTCCATCTTGTTCTGCACTGTAATTGGGTGTAATTCTAGGGGTCAACCTCAGGAGGATTCTCATTGACCTCAATTGCTTTCACAAGCACGACCATGTTTATTCTGCTGAATTACAGGCAGAGTGAAAGTGCTGAAATTTAGTGAATGCAGTAAGCCTGCTATGTCAATCAGTGTTAAAATAAACAGCTTGTTAACATTACATCTAAGTGTTTAGCACTGGCACTGCTTTAGGTGAGCAAAGGTAGACCACTTCAAAGATAGATGGATAGAACCAGCAACAGATTGATAGAATGAGCGATTGATGGGTAGATAGAAGATACAACAGATGGATAGAAAGATAGACAGATAGATAGATAGATAGAACAAATGACAGACAGATATACAGACTGAGAGAGAGATAGATAGACAGTGAGACAGATAAAGAGATAAATTGACAGAGGCCAGGAAGAACTTCTCCAAATCATTGCTGTAGGTACTGGACCATAATGAGCGATGGAAGGGCTAGGAGTTCGAACATTTTTTGGACACCACCATGGCAGAGAAACCTTGAGCAATTTTTGTTGATTCAACAATTTTGGTTAATGGGTACCACATCTATTCCATAGCCTATAATTACAACAGTTCAGTTTCCAATCTCAGCTCCGCATGCTGGGATGCCTCACAAGTCCTCACAGTAGTCGCCAATTTTCCGCCATTTTCTTGGATCGTGCCCTCATCCCATTCCACTGAACATGTTAAAAAACACAACGTTTAGATAAGCCTCGCATTTACAGACAGGTGACCTAGATGATGTCATCCCTCCCATACCGCAACCTCTTGTCACCCCGCCTGGGATTGGATTGTGGGAAAATACAGTCTAGCTGCCACTGCACAACAACTCTTCCATGGTTTTCTTCCATTCCCTTCTTCAAAACGCACAGCATTTGACGGGAGGTGACTTGCGTTCGGATATCAGAAAAAAATCAGGGTTGAACCAAAATTGTGTTCAGGGTGGTTTCACATGGTTGTCGCCCACACCGTTTCCACCAAGCCCAACCATGTCCTGTCAATGTGCACTCAGCGTGAAGATAAGACATGGGATTTTTCTGACCCTGATGGCTACACTGATGGCCTATTTTGGTCTTTTGACATCGAGAGCCACCTAATAAGTCCTGAAAGAGTAAAATTCTACAGCATGACATTTCACAGAGAGATCGAGCAAATCTTTAAGAATCTGTCAGCCCATTTCACTTCATTTCCCAGACTTCCTGGTTCAAAAAAAAAAATGATGGCTGTCTGAGTGATCATTCACAAATGCACATTTCCTTTTAGGAGATGATGGTTGCAGCCGGTTTCTGCGAGAGACTGATGAGGTAATGAGACGTGGTTGGACAGTATTTTCCAACGATTTTTCTGCTGAACTGTGTGTAAAAGGACCATTTCATTATATTGATGATGACAATTCAAATTTGGGCTAAAATGACAGTTCATAAATAAAAAGCCCAGTTTAACAATTTTGAGTTTAAGTTTACCCAGTAGATTTCACAAAAGGTATGTGTGTAAATACTATATTTCTACCTGCAGGTGTTTAGTAATGGACTCACATTTCTCCTCATGGTTTTTATTACTACGGAAAACAAAGTTCACGTAAAACGCAAGACTTTATGGGGACATTTTCAAAAATCACGCTAGTATTGCCACATTCTTTTCCAAAGCGTGTTTGGCTTGGATAACACTAGGACACTGGAAAACATATTTCCCCGAGGGGAAATTTGTTTCATATCTTTTGGATGTTAACAGAGGGGCAAAGCGATATGATTACTAGATTGTGAAAAATAATGTAACCGCACTGGTTTGATGATATCCATTTTGCGCCGATCTTCTCAACTTCCCATTTACACGCCGTTAAATGTGCTTGCAATTTAACCTTGATCATGGGAATAGGGAGAGTGCCTCGGTTGAAATGCACAAAAAACAAACAGTGCAGGCCTCTCGTTTTCAGAGGGAGAAAGACGGATGGGAGCAGTTCGGTCCAACAGTAACAGATAGTTAAATAAATATCAATGGTAATGATATAACAAATGCAGGGACGAGAGGACGGAGGACAGGAGGTTTTTTTTGCGCCCACAAGATGAGGACGGTGATAGCTTAAAGCAATAGTTTAAAATGAAAACCCCAAAATGAAAATTCTGTCATTATTTATTCACTTGTTCCAAACCCGCTTGACCTTCCTCAGTGAAATGCAAAAAAGTTAATTTTTTGAAGAACATCTTGGCCAGAATGAGAAACAGGGCTGTCGAGCTCCCAAATGATAAATGTCATATGACTTCAAAAATACAAATCAAATATAGTTGGGGTCAAAAGTTTACATACACCTTGCAAAATCTGCAAAATGTTAATTATTTCACCAAAATAAGAGGAATCATACAAAATGCATGTTATTTTTTATTTAGTACTGACCTAAGATATTTCACATAAAAGATGTTTAAATATAGTCCACAAGAGAAAAAAATATCTGAATTTAAAAAATTACCCCATTCAAAAGTTTACATACGCTTGATTCTTAATACTGTGTCGTTACCCGAATGATCCAGGGGGGGTTTATTGATTGTTCATGAGTCCCCTGTTTGTCCTAAACAGTTTAACTCCCCGCTGTTCTTCAGAAAAATCCTCCAGGTCACACAAATTTTTTTTTTTTTTTTTTCAGGATTTTTGTGTCTTTGAAAAGAAAACGATGCATTAAGAGCCAGGGGTGTAAAATTTTGGACAAAGATGTGTGCATTTTTCTTATTTTTCCTAAATATATATTTTTTTCCATTTAGTACTGCCCTTCAGAAGCTACAGAAAATGCTAACATGTTTCCCAGAAGAAGCATCAGTGAGTGCTTGAACCTTCTGTAATAGTTGCATATGAGTCTCTCAGTCGTCCTCAGTGTGAAAAGATGGATCTCAAAATCATACAGTCATTGCTGAAAAGGGTTTAAATACACAAAAATGCTGAAAATCCAAAGAATTTGCATGATCTGAAGGATTTATCTGAAGAACAACGGGCAGTTTAACTGTTCAGGACAAACAAGGGACTCATGAACAACTATCACTAAACCAAAAAAAAAAAAAAAAAACAGCTGTTTATCATTCAGGTAACAGCACAGTATTGAGAATCAAGTGTATGCAAACTTTTGAACGGGGTCATTTTATAAATTCATTTATAATTATTCTCTCTTGTGGACTATATGTAAATGTCTTTTATGCAAAATATCTTATTCAGGTCAGTACTAAATAAAACAACAACGCATTTTGCATGATCCCTCTTATTTTGGTAAAATTAACATTTTGCAGATTCTGCAAGGTGTATGAAAACTTTTGACCTCAACTGTAGATTATTTTTGTGATTTTTTTAAAATCCTGTTTTTCCTTACTTTTTTTTAAAACGCAAAAGCTCCCCATTTATCATAATTGCATGCAAACGAGTGACATTATTAAAAATTTCTCACGGAAAAATGAAACTCATTCATATGAGTGAGCGCAAATGATGACAGACTCTTAATTATGGGTAAACTATCCCTTTAAGGCAGAAAACACACAGAGAGAGAGAACACTAGGGGGGAAGGGGGTCCTGCCGGAGCGCACATGAGGGTTTATTGACTTTGCCAGCAAAGCCTCCATGTGTTTAAAACAGACGGACGGTGAGGTGTGGAATCCGTGCACGATGTCCAAAGAACAGAAGTATCCGCTTCATCACGCACACTTTGCCAGCCAAGAGAAAATGTTTAAAACATCTAAGCAAGTCCATGTGTAAAGACAGCATAAAAAATGTGTTTTGCGTCTACAGGGAAGGGCCAAAACAAATAAGGTTATGAAAACACTTTAAAACATTTATTTTCGTGCATGGCTGCACAGCCCTTATGCAAGAATGAAGGGCAGGTACAATATGTTTTGAGGTGATGCTGGAAAGATATTGGAAAAACATGGAGCATACTTGGATACTGCAAACCACTCCACTGAAACTCAATAAATATTAAGTGAGTAAAAAAGGAGGCTTCATGTGTTACGCCAAGACAAGACAAATCAATAGCTAACGGTGCATTTGGGCTTTTAATACCTAAGTGATCTTTAAATAATAAATAAAGTTAAGACTGAACCAAATAGATCTCAACCAAAAATAAAACACACTACCATTCAAAAGTTTAAAGTCAGTAAGATTTTTGTTTTTAAAAGAAATTATGATTATTTATTCACAAAAGAAGCATTAAATCAATCAAAAGTGATAGTAAAGACATTCATAATGAAGCAGCAGATTTCTAGGGGTTTTCTAGATTTTCAGAAGTTAATTCAGGATAATTGGACCATTTTTCCCCTGTCATCTCATTGCCAAAATGGATCCTAATTTAAGCAAATTCAACCTAAATGCTGTTCTTTTGAACTTTCTATTGAAAGAATTCTGGAAAAAAAAAAAAAAAAAGTTTCCTATGTTTTACAAAAATATTAAGCAGCAAAACTGTTCTCAGTATTAATAAGTTTATTTCTTAAAGGGGTCCTATTATGCTTTTTCACTTTTTGAATTTGACTTTGGGCATAAAAAAAAAATCTACAAAGTTACAAATCTCAAAGTCCACTCCACAGGGAGATATTTCTTTTTTTTTTTAAAAAAATCTCTGTTCAAGAATTACAGCAAACGGCTCCTTTGGACTGCAATGTTTGTTTTCCACATGCTATGACGTCACAATGTGGTCCATTAGAATATCATTAAAATAAATCCCGCCTAAGGAAATTCAAATTGTTGGGGGGTGGGTAGGGATGAGGTGGGGGATTAGCTTAACTTTAGTGATGCAGCGCGGAGACCCACTTCAACGAGCCGCAGCGTGGCTGATATAAACGCAAGCATTGACTAGAGTGGCCGCTTCAGAGCAGTAACGCGCCGCAGACGTGTTCAGTATAGGGGGTCAAAATCACATGCCGAGGCCGCAATCTACTCCGGTTGCCGCGTCGGAGCCGTAACGCGCCGCAGACGTGTGCAGTGTGTTGTAAGAGATTTATTCATCATACAGTGTGGATAGCTTCACTTATAACTCCAGTGTTTTTTAAAATGCATAAACTTGCACTAGAATAGGCTAGGCTAATCAGTGATGATGTTCTTTGATAATGCTAATGTTAGGCTGCTTTTAGCCTTATGCTGGAGCTGGTTTCGGGCAATGAAAATAAGTATGTAAAATAATTAAATATATTAGGACAATAAAATCATGTATCGGCGATCTCACAGGCTGACGATAAGACCCAACACCACTGTAGCATATTATTTACTCATCCTCCATGCATCCTAGGTGTATATGACTTCCTTCTTTCAGACGAATACAATCGTTATATTACAAATTATCCTGGCACTCCCAAGCTTTAGAATGGCATAGACTGGTGTTTATCTTTATCAGTCCAAAACAAGTCAATAAAGTGCATCCATCCATAATAAAAAGTGCCTCACATGGCTCTGGGGGGGTCAATAAAGGCCTCCTGTAGCAAATCGATGTGTTTTTGTAAGAAAAATATTCATATTTAAAATGTAGGAACCACTTTAATCTAGCTTGCGCTAACTGCTTTGGCAAAGGGGCGTAGAAGGATGAAAACACGATCTAAGCTGTACACCAATTGCAAGGCAGTGGGACAGCTAACCAATCACAACATTTCGTTTTTCAGAAGGCGGGCCTTCATTAAACCCAGAACTAATCGAGCCATTTGTGCCAGGACGGGGTGAAATGTATTGCAATAATGTAAATCATGTGAAAAATAATGTGTTTTTCGATCCACTAAGCATGAGAGCATGTTCTAGTACACCCCCAAAACAAAATCAAGACTTTGTAGAAGAGCATAATAGGAACCCTTTAAGCGCAAAATCAGCATACTGGAATGAATTTTGAAGGATCATGTGACACTAAAGACTAGAGTTGGCTGGTGAAAATTCAGCTTTGTCATTCCATTGCCAGGAATAAATGACATTTTGAAATATTAATTTTAAAATTGCGATAATATTTCACAATATTACCTCCAGAAAAAAAAGCAGGCCTGTCAAAAGCTTAATCATGATTAATCGCATTCAAAATAAAAGTTTGAGTTTGCCTAATATATATGTGTGTACTGTGTGTAATTATGTATATATAAATACAAACATATTAATGCAAAAAATTAAAGAAATATTTACAAGTATATGTATTCATTGTAATTTTATATAATTTATATATATATATATATATATATATATATATATATATATATATATAATATTTTGTACATAACATATTTCTCTTAAATATATACATTAATTTGTGTTAATTTGTGTACATATATATATATATAAATAAATTACATATATTAGGCAAACTCAAACTTTTATTTTGTATGCAATTAATCACGATTAAAAGTAATAGATTTAAAATGCATTTATTTTATACTAAGTATAGTTCAAGTCTATTAACATTTTCTGACATATCGCTTGAGACTTACTGATATGAAAATTATAAAAAAAAAAAAAAAAAATGTAATTAAACTTTATTTGGAGTACTACTTGTGCACAATGCACATTTCTTAATATTAAGCCTAAAATATGTTTTAATGTCACTATTGATGAGGATTGTATAGTAAATACAAAATATTTAAAGTGTACCTAAAGTATACTTGCAATAGTTCCACAATCAATTATAGTTTAGTATATCTTTAGTTGGACTTCAGCACTACTTCCGCACAATTAAAGTGTATTAAATACAAAATTAGTTCTTCCAATTTAGCAGACTTAAAATATACCAAATTAGCATACTAAAAGTAAAATTGCAATGTATTTTTATTAAATACATAATATGTAAATGTATTTGTAGTATACTTAGCATGAAATAAATGCATTTTAAATATATTTAAGTATATTTATTTTTCACTAGGGACTGTTTATGCTGTATTTTCATCACATTTTGGTAGTGCAACTCTATGTGGAAAAACAGACCAAAATTTAATTTGCTATTCACTGATCCTCACCTCTAGTGGATCACTGAGTCACTGAGTTGAACTCAAGAACTAAATAAGTCAATCTGTGGATGAATCATCAAGAGCAATTCACATAAACTATTTATCTTGTGTGGAAACAAAACCCTATACATTAAGAAAAAACAAAAACTTATGCATTTGACATATGCGTGATTAAACGAAGGCTGAATTTTCATTTCTGGATGAACTATTCCTTTAGGTTATCTAAAGGTTAAAGGTAAAAAAAAAAACGAAGGGGGAAAAAAAAAAAAAAAAAAAAAAAATCAGCACCCCTGGGATCTCTCTATAGAGTCTCAGGAAAAGCGATAAATCCCCATCTTCAAAAGACAAGGCATTTATTTTTGCTGAGGTTGCCCCGGCCGTGTTTAATGCAACTGAAGTCCATAAATCAATGGTCTTTGTTACCTCACACACTTGTGTGTACTGGGTTTGTGTGTCTGTGTGTCATTTTAGCGGCTGAGGTCACGGAGGGGAGAAAGAATTTTACATACAAAATAACTTTTTAGACAGCAAAACAACTTTCAACCACATTTTTTTTTTTGCTTACCGTATTAGTTGGGTCGTCTTGTAGTATTGAGTCATACAGCTTATTGGCGTCCTCATACCTTCAACAGAGAGATCATGTTTAAGGATAATCAACAGGAACACCGGTCATGTGAAATTAAGTGGTAAGGCTATCAAATAAAGTTCACAGTAACCAACTTTTTGTATACAGAGCGGCTTGTTCCTATAGTGACCAGGACTACGTATCCAAGCGGCAGAAATAAACAGTCATTATAGTACCTCCTCAAATAGCCAGTGTTGTGCGAGGTTTACTAGCTCCACAAAGAGTGTAATCCGCAAACGTGATTGCCTGCACTTTGATTTACCTCTAAACAAATCAGCCTGCACTTCCACCACAAATCAGGCATCGTTTCGAAGCGCATTTCGCTTAAAAGCTATTCCGAGGAGAGACGTTTATGAGTTACAGATGCAAAAAAATAAATAAATACACTCGGGCCCTTCAACCTGAATTGAGGGTTGAGCACCGCGTGTTTGAAAAGGCATTATGAATTACCATGCTGATCTCATACAGAATTGGTAGGACAATGCCACAAGCACTTCACTTGTCATGTTGAATGAAAGATGAAATCGAGCTTGTTTTTTTACGAGGGACAACCTGCAAATCTAACGATGGCGCAGCCAAAGTCGTTTCTTATGATCAAAACCTGTTTCAGCCCACAACCAACAACAGAAGCAGCTCTGGTTCTTATTATCATTGAGCTCCAATGCCACTTCTCTTCTCACATCCACATTAGAGCTCAATCACTCTCTGGCACATCTCACATGGCACCAGCCGCTTTGACTTACTCTATTTATGCAGGATTGAACCATGTGGGAGCGGAGGGGAGAGTTTCATTTAAGCTTAAGTCTGATGGCAATTAGACCCAAATTTGCAGTTTATTTAATCTGAGCAGGCGCAATCACTCACAATTACGAAACAACCTCTGGCATAACTGATAAACACGTCAAAGATATGGTGAGCAGACTGAAACACATCTGAAATGCTGTTGAAACTTTATACATTAACATCAATTTACAACCTTCTTAATTGTCTGCTCAAACACAGAGACGGGGCGAATTTCTCTTGGAGAGGAAACGCAGAGCATAGGTACTATGTTTACAGGTCTGCCCGTTTTTGTTTTCCCAACCAGGGAGACAAAAAAGGAAAAAAAGCAGAGAGGGACCCCCAGAATAATAGCGGGAAAGACCACTTCCGTTTTCAGAATTCCTCGCTCAGGCAAAAGAGCCACAGGACTACCGAGGGCTGAACCGTTCTCTCTCGCTTTTCCACTTAGCAGAAGGAACGGTGGCTTGCAAAATAAACAGCCTCCCTTCCCACGCATCCTGCCACTTATGTACCAGATCCCACCCCCAAAAACCCTACCCTTGTAGCTCATCCAAGGCCGTGGTGTTAAGATGGTGCTGCGGTGTGTCTTACCTCTCCAGAGCCTCCAGCCGCATCCCTGCTAATCGCTTCACTCTGTGACTGTCTGGAAACTGCCTCTTCAGCTCCTGTAGGCAACTCTACGCAAAACACAACAACAATAATGTTGGGGTTGACCATGCGAACATGCAACTTTTAACGGTCTACGTAAACAGGTTTTCTGAACATTCTCTATGGCTGCCTGTTGTAAATACTCACTACTGGTTAAGCTAATATGGAATCAACCAAAAAAAATGGCTTCTTTTTTTTTTTTTTTTTATTAAGAAAAAATATCTTATTTCCTATACACATATACCGATCAAAAGCATAGGGTCTGTAAGATTTTTAAAATTGATTTTGAAATAAATCTTTTAAATGTTCAACAAGACAATTTATTTGTTCAAAAATACAGTAATATTATAAAATATTATTACAATTACAAATAACTGTTTTAGTGTATTTTAATACACAATTTATTCCTGTGAGGCAAACAGGGGTCATACATATACTGTAAAATAAAATTCTAGGACTTTGAAGGACTTTTCAAGGAGTGCTTTTTTGATTTTCAAGGACTTCAATCAGAGATCTCACTTATGGTTTGATGTTTTCTAATATTTAAGGTAAAAAAAGAAAAGATTCGCAACACCACTTCAAAGTCTCGATCTGAATCAAATGATCCGAGCTCCTAGGTTCTGATATAAAGCAAAAGACTTGCGAAAACACTCTGAAATTTCGATCTAACTCAAATGATTTGCAATCCACTCTCCTAAGTCCCAATATGAATAATAATTTGTAAGATCAGGACTCAGAGGCTCTGAAGTTCAGATTCCTGATACGCATTCCGAAGTCCCAATCTGAATCAAATTATTCATGCTATGCAAAGCTCCGATCTAAATCAAATGATTCGCGATTCGCGACTTGAGGTTCCGATCTAATTGATTTGTGATATGCCAAGTTCCGATCTAAGTCAAATGATTTGCAAATCCGGTGCGAAGTCCTGATCTAAATCAAATGATTCGCAATCTATGCTCCTAGGTTCTGATACAAAGCAAAAGATTTCCAAGCCCACTCTGAAATTTCGATCTGACTCAAATGTTTCACAATCCATGCACCAAAGTCCTGATCTGAATAATGATTCGAGAACCATCTTTTCCGATCAGCACTCGGAGAACTCAAGAACCGCTCTGAAGTTCAGATTCCTGATACGCACTCCAAAGTCCCAAACTGAATCAAATGATTTGCACTACACAAAGTTCCAATTTAAATCAATCTAAACCAAATGATTCACCCGCAGCAAAGTCCTGATCTAAATCAAATGAGTCGCAATATGCGATCCGCTTGGAGCACTTCAAAACAGTGAATCATGTTGTGACACAATGGTTTTTAAATAGTTTTAAAAATCATTACAAGCAATGTTAACATATGAAAAATGAATAGCTCTTTTAATTTGATCTGTTTTTTGCTAATGAAACGCTTGAAAAGAAGTTACAAGTTTGAATCAATCAGAGCGGTTCCATCTAAAATGACTCGCTCAATTGATTTGGTTCTTTTGTTCCTACTTCTTGCATCTTCAGCCATGTTTACACAACACTGTCAGTAATACTACTGGTTTAGCTCGATAGTTTTACGAAATTAACTGAAAGTCAAAAAAAATGTTTTTGTTTTTTTTTATTGCATGAATTCAGCATGAGAAGAAAAGTGCTTATTAAAAAATTAAACACTTATTTAATAGATACACTGTATTTCAATAATTCAAGGATTTTTCAAATACCTCTTCAGGAATATTGCTATTTCCAAGGATTTTCCAGGCCTTAAATTTCAAAAAGTCAAATTCAAGTACTTCAAGCACTTTAAGCACCTTGTACGAACCCTGGGCAAATCTGAATTTTCAACAGCCATTACTCCAGCCTTCAGGACTCACATGATCCTTCAGAAATAATTTTTATAAGCTGATTTTATGCTAAATAAAATATTACTTATTAGTGTCAGTGTTAAAACAATTGTGCTGCATGAAAACATTATTTTAGAATTATCAATTAATTATTAATAATAACTATTATTATTATTATTTATGGATTTATACTGAACCTAGTTTGTTCCTATGTTTTTTTGACTAGAAGAGAGACAAGTTTCATGAACAAAATAAAAATCAATGGAAATACTAAAAAGATTCCTGCTTCAGGTGTTGTGATCAATTCATTAAACCTGATACATCAAATATGATACATAAACAAAACTTAAAATTATATTTTGACATATTTCATATGTCAGGCATTACAAGGTTAACATCAAAAAATACTGACATATTAAACATGAGCCATGATTATTTTTGCAAAGAATGAATTCATATATTTGTTGCACCACAGTTTGAGTGACTATGCAAAGCCCGCTGGATTACAGAGTACTTGGAAATTATATTACAACTCTCAGGGGTGATGAAATGTGGGCTTTAGACATTTTTTTCATCCACAGCATTTAAAACTTTATAGATCTACTCTAAAAAGTGTGATGTGACTAGTTTGACAACACAATATTACACCGAAGGTTTCTGCTGACCATAAAATGAAACAGTAACTTTCCTGTCCATGGGTGCCATGATAAACAGGTCGGGGATACAGCTGTGAGGGAAGACGTGAAAAATTGCAAGTGACGTGGGTGAGAATTCAGAGCGCTGCACAGCGGGATCCCACAATTCCACACTGGCTACTATAAAAAGCAGAAGCAGGATGCTACTTTTACCAGTTCTTTCCCACTGAGATGAACAGGCCCCTGTTTTTTTTCACACACTCATGACTTGGTGAGGAATGGTTACTGTCAAATCCAATGTTTTCCTGGTTAAGATGGAAAGTTTGCTCTGTGGCTTAGCCCGGCTGACCCATCATGCTCGCAGACGGTTTTTCCCGCTGTTTTCCTAGCCACTGGTAAGAACCTCAGAAACTGACTACTGTATGCGTCTCAAGTCAACTAGGAGGATCCGGAACATCCTCGATTCCAAAATGTTGAATTTTCAGTGGGCAAAAATCATTTCAAGCTTGGCGAGTAGAGTGACAAGTTGAGTAGACCTTAGGCAGGGTAGCACCATATTTATTTTATTTTCATTTTAGGAATGAAAACGAGGATGTGAGGGATAGAAATACAGTGCGTTCAATGGATTTTACTCATTTTTAAAGGATTAGTTCACTTCCAAAACAAAGATTTACAGAATTTACTCACCCCTTTGACATCCAAGATGTTCATGTCCTTCTTTTTTCAGTCGATAAGAAATTACGTTTCTTGAGGAAAACATTTCAGGATTTTTCTTCATATAGTGGACTTTAATGGTGCTCCCAAGTTTGAACTTCCAAAATGCAGTTTAAATGCAGCTTCAAACGCCTCTAAACGATCCCAGCTGAGATCTGGCAAAACGACTGGCCATTTTCAAAACAAATAGACTATTTATATACTTTTTAACCTCAAATGCTCATCTTGTCGTCTCTGCGCATGTATAGCCTGTGTAATCCAGGGCAATACAGTTAGGATATGTCGAAAAACTCCCATCTTGTTTTCTTCTTCAACTTCAAAACCATCCTACATCACTGTTTTACCTTTTTTGGTAAAGAGCGTTTGATCTTCTTAGCATGTTCACTTTATAAACACTGGGTTGGTAGTTCTGCAGCGATGTAGGATGATTTTAAAACTGGGGAAGAAAACAAGACATGAGTTTTTCGACATAAATGTACTGACCCAGATTATAGAGACTACCCATCGGGGTGACTAGACAAGATGAGCATTTGAGGTTGAAAAGTATATAAATTGTCAATCTGTTTCTAAAATGACCAATCATTTTGTTAGATAAGACCCTTTTTCCTCGGCTGGGATCATTTAGAGCCCTTTAAAGCTGCATTTTGGAAGTTCAAACTTGGAAGCACCATTGAAGTCCACTATATGGCGATAATTCCTGAAATGTTTTCCTCAAGAAACATAATTTCTTATCGACTGAAGAAAGAAAGATGTGAACATCTTGGATGACAAGGGGTTGAGTAAATTATCTTAGTAAGTAAATTTTTGTTCTGGAAGTGAACTACACCTTTAACAACAAACTGATCGTTCAGCTAATGAAACACCTTTAAAAAAAAAAAAAAAAATTTCAGTTGACAAAAAAAACTCTATAAAACAAAAAATTATATGATCTAGGAACTTTATACAGTGTGTCATTGTATAGACTGTCTCTAGACAGCCTCGTTTTCACATTAAATTCAATATAGCGTCTAACCTGAAGGTCTATAGATGAGAGAGAGTGCGAGAAAGTTACTTAAAGCAAACTCACCCAGGCCAGATCGTCACGACTGCAATCCAGCGCCGCAATCATCACCTGCTCGTAAATTATCCAAACTGAACACAGGAGACAAACATAAAATCGCACCGTATTAGGAAATCCATTTTTCACCATAGAAGCAAAGATGACAAATGAACATCGAGTCCATGTGAACTCCTTTCAAGCAAACTGTGACGTTCCTTCTCTGTATCATTAGAAAAGACAATCTTTAGCATCCGTCAGCGACATACTTTGTCTTCGTAATCTCCGGGTGTGGGCGAGCTGGCGGGTTTCATGGAAACGGTCAGGAAATTCACGCCACGCCGCCAAACAAAACTAAGACGTTGAATTTTGACAAGAAAACCTTAGCGTATTCATCAGTTTTATGTATCGGTTCAGTCAAACACCGCAAAGGGTGAGCGAATTTCACCCTCTATTCGTCATGACATGCGCTACGTGCTGAAATCACGCAGCTATCGTCATCTCGGCCCAAGAAGTGCGTCGTTACTTTGACAGATTATAGGAATTTAAAATTCCTACAATTAAATGCTTAAGTAATTTCCAAGATGGCAACGCTTAATGTTTAACTGGCAACCGTAACAAAGCATGTGGCTTTAGCTGCTCTATGTACAATAAAGAAAACTGATTAGGGGGCTTGGCTAATGGATCCAATTAATGAAATTAATGCTCCATGTCAGACAAGCGTGTTTTGACAAGCATGCCCGAGTCTATCGGCTGAATGATTTCAAACGTGCTAATTGAGAAAGAACAATAAAATCCCACTGAACAAGAAAAAAACTGATATGCCAAAACAAACAAACGCCTGGAGTTTTTTGAGCTGTTTTTATGATTCCAAGTCTTGCTTTGATAATTACCATCTTGTTTCACAGCCAATTTAAGAGCTGGTTTCAATAAAAACAAGCTGTGTAAAGTATTTACCCTGCTCTTTAAGGACAGTATGAATCATAATCACAACAAAAATATATGTTTCTGTAAAAAGACTACATCACGCATTAATAAAAATACAACTCAAGGTGCAATTTGTGTGAGGAGTAGAAAACTTTCACTCATCTTTGCTTCATTCTTTCCTTAATTAGATAACAGGCCTATCTAGACATTTGAAAAGCTTCCTACAGCCACAAAAACCACCGTTATTTCTTTTTTTTTTGCTCGTATGAGCGCACATATTGCAGTAAATGCCTTACTGAGAGCTGTTTGGCAACTTACAGCTTGGATCTTTCATTGTTGTTTGCTAAGATTTCTCAAAAAGTGGTGTTGTTCTCTTACGAAACAGCCAAAAGAGGTTTAATAGTGGTCATTTGAGATTACATGTGGTTTTAAAATAACAATATAGATGAAGGAAAAAACAAAAAGGCCTAAATTCGATTTGTGTAGAAAAAGAGCTCAATTTCTCCAATTGGTAAACCAAAATTGTCAACTATAGGAGTGAGTTTTAGAGCCAGTATGAAGGGCTGGATCACCTCTGAGATAATGATTTTAGCTGAAGAGATTTTTGGCTTTAGTGGCTATGTTTGACAACACGATTGCAGGACTTCATCTGCTTGTCTGGCTTAGAAACCCATAACTGACCAAAGCAAATAAATATTAAGCCATTTGAAATGTTTCTGCTGTTTCCACTATAACCTTACTTCAGTGTCAAAAGGAGAGCTGAAAAAAGTCTTTTTGTTATCGGATCTTTAAGGACAAATCAAGACTAGGGAAAGAAAAAGGAATTCATGCTCTTTTCCACCTTCTGCAATAGTCATATTCAAGCGGTCAGACGCTCGAGAGACAATACTTTTGTTAGAGAAAAATAAGCTAGTGTTCAGCGCCTGCATATGTGTTTTTATAATTATTATTTTTTCCCCTGGTTTTGGGATACAAATCTAATGCCAAAAAATATCAGCTTTTGAAACAACGTGCAAATTAGTGGAACATTGGTGGATCCAAATACTTCGGCCAAAAAAAAAAAAAAAGCACCACATTTAATGTTGACATTTGCCATAAACTGCTTATTTTGAAAATCTTGCCTGAAGAAAAATAAAGGTTAATGTCTTCCTCCACTGAACTTTTATTGCCCCGACTGTTCTACAAACCGCAAAATCTTAACTAGTCACTTAGTGAGGTTTATCTATATATATTTTTATTGAACAAAAATCTAAGTTTTTAGTGGCAGTAGTTTAAAGAGTGAATTTAGAGACAACTTCTCAGAGAGTGTTTTATCTCACATTTTAATAGTAAACCCTTTCCGAGAAGTTGCACTCTAAATTCATTCCCCCTTTAAATCACCGCCGCTACAGCCATCAAAGCACTGCTTTTGTAACAAACTCGCTGGCTTTAATAAATTTCAAGACAATTACTGTCAGACTTCAGATTGCCTGCTGTGGGAAATGTTCCTATTATTTGTCTAATGGGAATATAACCTCAGTGTTTTGTGAGGACTATGATTGTTCCGTGCAATAAAATGTTATAGTAATTCAGCATATTTATTTGCTGAATATCTGTCAGTTCTTCCATTGAAGGGATGCGCTTAGTGTCCATATGTGGATATGAAATGCGTCTGATCAATGCCAGGCAGACATCACCCTAAAGCGGATCTAATTATAAAAGCCATTAAGTTTATAATGAACTCTATAAAAAGTTATAAAGACTAAAGTTTATTTGTGTTTTAGAACTTTGCTTTTGCTTACTGTAAGTGTACTTACTGTCATCTCCCAGTTTAGATGCGTGCTCATTAATCAGCTCTTCACCGACATCCACAATCTGCTCACTGTTCCTGTAATTCTCTTCTCTCCACTTACGGAGTTTGTCACGCATCTCTGAAATGCAATAAAGAAACACATTAGTCCTTGGCTGAAGCTTTATCACCAATTTATTTTCATCATCAATTATTTATTGTGAATATAATGTATTTTCTATATACATCCTCCTACTTTTTGTTTAAAAAAAGTGCTGCTTTAGCTTGACATGTTTCCTGACTATATACTTAAATTAATCAAAACTAAAAAAAAATTTGGACAGCCTATATAAGAAAAATACAACACCCTGATAATGGCAGTATTTTCTAAAATGTGTCAAATGGATAAAAGGCCAAAAATAAAATCACATAAAGTTGGGTACAAAAGTCTGAGAGCACAAATTTTGCTTTATGCACGTTTGAAAATAATAAAATCATTACAAAAAAAAAAAAAAAAAAAAAAAAACAAGACAAAAAGTAAAAAGTAACATCATAATGTCTTAGTATTTGAAACACTTGTTTTGCTTTAATGATAGCACTCCAGCACAATTTGAGAAATCAAGTTATGACTAAAGAGTAAATCATACATCGTACCAGTTATTACTTAATCAGTGACGGTTAATCTACACTTGTACATCATTGCACTGAATTAAAATGTCTGATTTATGACAACAAAAGAGTGTCATCATAAAAACAACGGGAAATGATGATCATCTCAAGTGTACTGAATCATTCTTTATTGTCTGGCTGTAGGTTAACAACAAAATATTCAAGTGCCTTATCATCACATCTGATCTTTGCACATCCTCAAATCCACAAGGGATTCACCATAAACAGACCAGACAGACATAAAAAGATTTAAATTAATAATCCGTTTATGTCTGAACGTTATCATTTAAATAAAGCACAAGCTAATAGTTAAACACACAGTGAACATTTTCACTGTAACATCTTGTATGAGCATAAAATTATATTTTCTAGAATAAAGGTTTTCCTACTAAGCTGTGCCTCTTAAGCTAACTGGCTACCTAGATAGCATGTTGTCTTTAATGAAAAGCACAACAAATTAGGTACTTAGTCCGTAAACCTTCACAAAATGGACAACTCAGGCACTGAAAGAATTACTATAGACAGACACAGAATCTTTTAATAGCCGGTGTTAACGAAATCAAAGTCATTTACCTTCCCAAGTGACATCGTACAGCTCCGATATAGACGACATGTTTTCCTAGTTCCGCCCCTTGTGAGCTGATTGGTGGATGGCTGTGACGTCATCGGTTAACGCTGTGAGAAGGGTCAGTGAAGGGCAAAAAGAAAAATCCAAGCATTTTTCTTTTTAAAAAGGGATTTTATTTTTAAAAATCTTCATTCATGTATATAATATTTTGCCAAAATCAAAAAGTTATTTATTAGATGATGGACCACTTCAGCAGCAAAATTTTAAATAAATAAATCCAAATTTGAGGGAAATCACTTATGTAAGTCAAAGATCAGTGGCAATGAAATAATTTAGAAGTATTTAATTATTAATAAACAGAAAAGTTTAAAAATAATGATAAATAAATAATTATAACAATTCAGCAATGTATTTTTCTCCTGTTTTCTCCATTTTATGAACTAATGTGGATTCAGCAATAAAAGATAGGCTTTATCTCTCTTTGGAGTAAAGTATATTGAATTCATAAGGATTAGTCTGTTTTATTACCATAGAAAGTCTTTGTAGCATTTCTAAAGGTTATTGTGGTTTTATATGCTGTGTGTATTTTCTCTCTCTCTCTGTGCTCAATTCGTCTCTTAGGAGCTGTGGATCTGGCTCAGTGTGTGATTTACTCTGCTGTGTCTACCACATAGTGCATTCACCAAGTGGACTCAGCACATGCTTGTTTATAGTAGCACAACCTAAACCTGATGTCATTCCTATTGTGGCTGCTTGTACGTCGCACAGCTTAACCGAGATTTGTTTCCAAAAGGACACTGCTAGCGTAGTGGTGACTAAAAGGGCACCTAGAAAATGTCATCCAAAAAAAAAAAAAAGACTTGTGCGGTTCCTCATGCTCCTCTCAGCTCTAGTGACTTGTGGACTTGTAATTTCCAGGCCTCCTGGATGGCAGTCACTTGATATGTGGATAAGGATTTTTGCTGGAAAGCTAGAACAACCACATTAAAAACAAGCCAGCACTAGCTGTTGGGCAGTGTTGGAAAATTACTAAAAGTCAATGCCACTTACACTACTGTTTGCTACTACGGCTGACTGATTTTTATTTTTTTTTTATTTTTTTTTTCTTTTAAAGAAGTTTTATTTAGCAAGGATGCATTGAAGTGACAGTGTAGACATTTATAATGTTTATAAATAATTATGTTTCAAATAAATCTTGTTCTTTTGACATTTCTATTCATCAAAAAAACACAAATGTTAAATGAATAATAAATAATGTTAATAAATGTTAATAAATTACATTTTAAAATATTTATAATAGAAAATAGCTGTAATAATACTTTCCTACATTACTGTTTATATTGTATCTTTGATCAAATAAATTCAGTCTTGGTGAGGGATTTTTTAATAAAAACATACATGGTGAGGGATTTTTTAATAAAAACATACATGGTACGAGATACTCCCATGAACGTGCATCAAAGACTGACACAGAAGAGAAGAAATTGTTGAATAAAGTCATATTTTTTTTTTCTTTGCAAAGGTTTGGAACAACATGAGGGTGAGTAATTAATGACAGAATTTTCATTTTTGGGGGAATTATCCCTATAAGTATATAATCAGACATGCTCATCTAAACCACCCTCTCTCTCATATATGTACAGCTGGAAAGTCCAGTTCATTCTTGAATTGATTTATCCAAAAGGTTCTTCCCTCCTATATATCTTGTTGGAAAGAGTATTGGAAATTCCAGTTCATGCTAAAGAATCAGTCGGAAAGTCAAATTCATTCTAGTGAATTGGTATGTTCAGATGATTCATTTAAATAAACAGATTCACAAAAATGATTCACCAGTCTGAGTCACTGAACAATGTACTGTTTTTCACTCTGCTATGTAAATTAGGCTGTTTTTGTCACATTTGTTTTTGGTATGTATGCAAATACATAAATTAGTATGTAAATTTGTGAGGTTATCAAGTTTAATACTGTCACCCTAATTAAAGTTGTTCATTCACTCAAAACCCCTCATTGTTTTTGAATGAGCAAAATTGCCTCTGTATGACAGGGCAATGTGTTAAAGTCACAATGTAATGGAAGCAGCAACAGATCTTTTCTTCCAAATATGACATATACAGTCGAGTGAAACAGATTATCAAAAAGAAAATGTAGGGTCTTTCTTCAATCCATTGTTGGTTGAAAGGGTAATTGGCAGGGCTGGGTAAAAAATATTCTTATTTTTACAAAACAATATTGATTCTTAAATCCCAAGCATCAGTTAGTCTAGCCTGTTTTCAGTTAAGGAATGGAACATTCTAGTATGGTTAAAAAAAACCCCCAAAAAGTACAACTTATCGTAATCTGTATCCTGTGTCGTGTAATCGGTCAATCAATGTTTCAACCGTGGAAAGCCGTCAAAATAACGCCTTGTAAAAAAGAAAAAAACATATTCAGTGACCATAAACCCATTAGTCAGCTAGAAAAATTAACTCTGTGAGGAGCATTTTGCTAAATAGAGAATGGGGTAGGTTGAGCCACCCCCAGTATCTTGGCAGCTGTACACTTTTACTGTCATGTGACCATGTATTTTGGAATCACATATCATTTCTGCCTGACTGTGAAAAGGAGAGACACATGGGAGGAGTAAAAGGCACTGGTTTACTTTAAAAACTGTTTTTGGCTTGTCAAAGTAACAGTTTGGCATAACAGATATAATGGCTGTTACATCAAAGCAGATTTAATCTAGGTTTAAAAAATATGTATGATGTATACAGGTGATTTAGCAACACATAAAACCAAGCAAATGCAAATTTGAGCCACAGGAACACTTTTTTATAAAAAGTCATATTTTGAGAACCCTTTGTCCTAGATACATTCAGATAATTTAAAGTGATGAGAAACATCCTGAAATTACTTTAGAAACTTTAATTGTACTTCTGCCTCATTTTCCCTTATCTTGAGGACCACATAAGTAAAAAATGGCTCATCTTATATAACATATTCATAAAATTTTTTTCTGTTCTTTTCTTGTTTCTATTTAAGAAAATTAGTCAAGTTTTTATGACAGCCACCATTTAAATGTTTATATTAAAAAAAAAAAAAAAAAAAAAAAAAAAACACGAATTGAAGTAGAAATATACTTAGGTAGTTGTAAAGTTAATATTATAACTTTATTATTAAAAACTTGATTGAGTGTAAGTGTTTGTATACAAATTAGTTTTAACTTTCAAATTAATAATATAGTACAAACTGACTCTCATGTATATTTTACAGCATTAGTTGAGAGATTTTTCTTTCTAAATTTGCCATGTACTGTACCTGATATACACTGACCTAAATCATAAACGCAACACTTTTGTTTTTGCCCCTATTTTTCATTAGCTGAACTCAAAGATCTAAGACACAAATGTCACAAGTTTTGAAGGAGCGTGCAATTGGCATGCTGACTACAGGAATGTCCACCAGAGCTGTTGCCCATGAATTGAATGTTCATTTCTCTACCATAAGCCGTCTCCAAAAGCGTTTCAGAGAATTTGGTAGTACATCCAACCGGCCTCACAACCGCAGACCATGTGTAACCACACCAGCCCAGGACCTCCACATCAAGCATCTTCACCTCCAGGATCGTCTGAGACCAGCCACCCAGACAGCTGCTGCAACAATCGGTTTGCGTAACCAAAGTTTTTTCCACAAACTGTCAGAAATCATCTCAGGGAAGCTCATCTGCATGCTCGTCGTCCTCATTGGGGTCTCGACCTGACTGCAGTTCGTCATCATAACTGAACTGAGTGGGCAAATGCCCACATTCAGTGGCATCTGGCACTTTGGAGAGATGTTCTCTTCACGGATGAATCCCGGTTTTCACCGTACAGGGCAGATGGCAGACAGCATGTATGGCATTGTGTGGGTGAGCGGTTTGCTGATGTCAACGTTGTGGATCGAGTGGCCCATGGTGGCGGTGGGGTTATGGTATGGGCAGGCGTATGTTATGGGCAACGACCACAGGTGCATTTTATTGATGGCATTTTGAATGCACAGAGATACTGTGACGAGATCTTGAGGCCCATTGTTAGGCCATTCATTCACGACCATCACCTCATGTTGCAGCATGATAATGCACGGCCTCATGCTGCAAGGATCTGTACAATTCCTGGAAGCGGAAAACGTCCCAGTTCATGGCCAGCATACTCACCGGACATGTCACCCATTGAGCGTGTTTGGGATGCTCTGGATCGGCGTATACGACAGCGTGTTCCAGTTCCTGCTAATATCCTGCCAACTTCGCACAGCCATTGAAGAGAAGTGGACCAACATTCCACAGGCCACAATCAACAACCTGATCAGCTCTACGCGAAGGAGATGTGTTGCACTGCGTGAGGCAAATGGTGGTCACACTAGGTACTGACTGGTTTTCGGACCCCCCCAATACAGTAAAATTGCACATTTTAGAGTGGCAATTTCTTAAAGATCAATAAAGGAAAGAAAAATATGTATGGATGAATGGTTCACTAAAGCAATAAGCCCCAAGTGAATTTACAGTGAATTTATAACAGCTAAGGGGCGTTGTTAGGCACGACGCGAAGCTGTTATAAATTCACTGTAAACCACAGATTCACGGGACTTATTGCTTTTATAAAACGGTTATTCCATATACATAGTAAGGTTTCACAAAATAAAACAGCGCAAATAAGTGTAATGATACTAACAAAAACATTATTCTTCCACCAAACAATATAGTTCCTCAGAAATACTTGTGGTTGCAACAAAGTGGTTGCCAAGCAACACACAAAAGGAAAGGAAAGGACGTGACATGTGGCCAAGTACGGTGACCCATACTCGGAATTTGTGCTCTGCATTTTACCCATCCAAGTGCACACACACAGTAGTGAGAAGTGATCAAACACACACACACCCGGAGCAGTGGGCAGCTATCGTTATATTGCTATTGCTGCGGCGCCCGGGGAGCAGTTGGGGGAACGGTGCCTTGCTCAAGGGACTCACCTCAGTTGTGGTATTGAGGGTGGAGAGAGTGCTGGTTATTCACTCCCTCCACCTTCAATCCCTGCCGGACCTGGGACTCGAACCCGCAACCTTTCGATTACGAGCCCGACTCCCTAACCATTAGGCCAGTTTGTAGAGTAATTTAGCGTAAACAGCTTCGAACGCGGCTCAACCAATCAGAATCAAGGACAGGAACTATCCGTTTTATAAAATAAGATTTGTAAACATACATTCAGAAAATAATAATGGAAAAAAATCAGTTTCATGCCGACTTTAAGCGCCCATTGCCAGGCCAGTTCAGGTAAAAGACACTCATGTTCACAGGTCCTACAAGCTCTTTACTAGCATCAAATTGATTTACAATTGTTTCTACGGGAAGCGAGGGAAAAGGTAACACATGCTTTGTGTTTACTTTGGAGCTCAGCTTTTGCCAGAAGTGTCACCATAAGCTAAGATCAATAACAGCCATTTGAAAACCGAAATTGTGCTGCTTAACTACTGTGTGCACGGTTTTCCGTGCCTTTGGAGCACCACATGTGACATGAGGTAGACCTGTGTTTCCCCTCATATGCCTGCTTCCACAGAAAGAGGGCATTCACTGAAATACTCTGTTCAGACATTCTATTTTGATTTCTGACAGAAGTAGTCAAGGCTACTGATCTCTGACACAAGCAGTTTTAAAGACGCAATTTGCAGCAATGGGTGAGGTGTTCTGCGGCTTTAAACAACCGCTTCGCTTTTCCAGTCTTTTTTTTTTTTTTTAAGCAATATCTTCCAATTACAGAAAATGAAGGCAGATGCCATTTACAACAGTATTTGCTTTGAAAGCAAATCTCGACCCTAGTCTGACAGGATCACTTTCAATCTTAGACAAATCATACATATGACTACAACTGTGTGCCTGCTTTGTTGTAATGAAGCTTCTTCCACAATGCCTTTGACCTGTAGACCTGGTCGTTGTGGTAAATTGCAATTATTAAGTAACACATTTTCTTTCTCACTTTCTTTATTGGCTCCAGCACACACACACACACACACACACACACACACACACACACACACACACATAAAGACACTAACAAGTATGTCACACACCTCTTGTTCCAGTGCCAAGAATAATAGTCAGCTCTCGACTGTTCCTGTGACATAAAACCTGGTCAAAAATGGTAGAATGTCTGTCAGCACATGCACAGGATTACATGATGCTGGATTGAGTTTATGGATGTCATTCTTTCTCATTAAATTCAATTCAAAATGGGTTTTAAATGACACTACACTGTGAAAATTAAAATGGGCATTTGTTACCTTGAAGAGTTATTTCTTCCTGACGTGACTCTCAATGACTTTCTGTAACCCAGTGTATTCTGGTTAAATCAGTCATTTTAGATATATTTAACTTGAATATCATTATCTTAAACAATACGTATTTTTCCTTTTACAAAAATAAGGCATGAAATGATCAATTTAATAAACGTTCCATACAAATTAAATGCCTTTATTGACATTAATTTAATTAGTTTAATAATATATGTTTTATTTAATTTTTGGTGAGAATTTTACATGGTGAGCAAAGTGCACTTCTGAAACATAAATGTGACATAAAATTTTAAAAGACAAAACAGCACACACAGTCTTCAACACTTGGTACAGAAAACATGACAAGGGTGAATAGGGCATAAAATAAAATACTTTTTTTGTGGTTATATTGTTTATATAAATTGAATTTATATATAGTTTAGACCCATAATTATCATTATAATAAACACTTTTGACTTTTGAAAAGTCAGAAGTTGTTAGAAGTGTTGTTAGAATTTTAAAATAAGTAAATAGAAAATAAAATTATATATATATATATATATATATATATATATATATTTATAAAGCCTCACCTTTTGTGGCATGACATTTTTAAACATGAGGGTGAATGGGAAAGAAAATAAAATAAAATAATAAAATAAAATAAAATTGTATTACTTTTTTTGTGGTTATATTATTTACATAAATTAAATTTATATATAGTTTAGGCTGATAATGATCATTATAACTTCTTGCGTGACTTTTGAAAATTCAGAAGTTTTTAGAAATTAGAAATTAAAAATAAGTAAATAGAAAAAAAGTGACAGAAAAAAGTCTCACCTGTTGTGACATTAAATTTTAAAAGACAAAATGGTACACAGAATCCTCAACACTTGGTGCATAAAATGTGACAAGGGCAAATAGGACAAAAAAATAAAATAAAAATCCATTTTATTACTTCTTTGTGGTTATATTATTTATATAAATTAAACGTATATATAGTTCAGGCTGATGTTCAGTCAGTTGCTAGAAATTTGATTTAAAAAAAAGCCCCATCTACGCCCTAAATTGCAAGTATGTTCTGAAATTCAAATTTGTACTTGGGGAAAAAAGGTTTTAGATTTTAAACATTGCTTGTGACAAACTAGACATATGTTAACATGAGTATGCTTGTAGTCTTGATTTGTGATATCTCCCCAAAACTTAGCGGCACATTTACATATGATGTGATTGGGAAAAAAACAAAGGCCTGTTGAAAAGCTATTGCATTGTCTCTCTACACTCCAACATGTGCTCTAAAGCTGTAAAACCACAACCAAAGAGCACCTCATTTAAGCTGACAGCCTGGAAACCTTTTTCCTGTTGTGAAATACTTTTCAAGCTCGCGACGCTGCACATTATTCGCCGTCCTCAATTGGAACTCATTTCGTTGAGCAAAACGCTTCCTGCGAGCGAATGGGTCACGCCTCAGTTGCCCTCAATATGTGGGGGCAATAGAGCATGACCCACAACTCACCCATGCCACTGTCACTCCTTGGACTCGGTTTGTAACATCTATAAAGACATTTTAGAGTCTTCCCATGTGTCTGCTAGGGCTTGGCAAAGCACAGCCACATCAGAAACAACACAGGACACCTACTGTAGCAACGCCAATACAAAGGAATGACTGTTGTCACCAGTTCTGTAAACAGTAAGCACAATTACGAGAAACCGCTGGAAATACAGCTTGTTTTTATAGCACGTCTGTAATTTCCTCAACTTTACTCTGGCGGTGAAGAGCAGCTGAAGCACAATGATTTCACAAGACCACTGCTTGATTCTCCACAGAAATAGGTCTTCCCAAACTTGCAGGATCCAAAGTAGCGGTGGTCTGGCCCTTCTCTGCTATTGTTGCAACTGAAGACGTCTACGTCCTCAGGGGGTCAGCAATCATTTGAGGTTTTGGTGCATTAAAAAAATGCAACGTTAGTGCCATTTCAATTTCATTTTTAGTTACTTCATATTTGCCTCATCCTTGTTATTTACCCAGACAGGACCGTTTAGGTTTGTAACCAAATTCATCTTCTTTTTCTCAGTGTTTTGGTTAAACCTAACCCATGTTTTTTTTTAATCACAGGTTTTTCACATAGCAAGGTTTTGCTAAACTTGTTTAATACAGATTAATCAATACACTAGCTATCATTTTTTGCTCATTGAAAGTTTTACATATAAATAAACGAAGAGTGTTTTGGTTTTGGGGTTAGGGTTTTTGGTTTGGAGTCTGTACAACTGTTTTTTAAAATGTTTTTGAAAGAGATCTCACCAAAGCTCCATTTATTTCTGTAACATTGTGAAATATTGTTACAATTTAAATAACTGCTATTTTAATATATTGTAAAATGCAATTTATTCCTGTGATGGCAAAGCTCCAGTCTCGAGTGTCACAGGATCCTTTTCTCTTCTGTAAAACACTTTGTAAACACTGTTTTTAAAAGGTGCTATAAAATAAAGCTTTACTTACCAACTAACTTCAGAAAACATTCAAATATGCTGATTTGGTGCTCATGAGACATTTCTTATTATCTTCAATATTGATAATAACAGCTGTACTGCTTAATATTTCTATGGAAAACTGTTTTCAGGATTTATGAATAGAAAGGGTTTTTTTTTATTCTTTTTTTATTTTTTTATTCTTTATTCTTCTGCCATTTTTGGTCCATTCTTACTGAATAAAATAATTTCTAAAAAATAAATAAATAAATGGTAGTGCATCAAATCAAAATTGATCTTTCTTATTGATCTTTCCATTGTTTTAGCAAACAGTTTGTTGAAAAAATTCATCCTGAAGTATATCACATTACATAAGTAAATGGGATGAAAATTATGATCATTTATAGTTAAGACAACATGAACAAACATAGGACATTTTGTTCACGAAATAAAATAATCATGGCTGGCAATTCAACAATAGCAGAAATGCAATTTAATTGTATAATTAGTTGATAGTAAATGTAAATATTAAACAAGAATAATAAAATCTTTATTTTTAAATGCACTTCATTACTTAATTTTTTATGAGTAAAGGTTTCTTTCAATCACAGTTTCACACAAGCACTCAAATGCATTTGCACGTCCAGAAAAACATTATTGGACACGCCACTTTTCCATTAAATCATTAAAACGTTTAAAATGTAGTCTTGACTTGAATTCTCAGAGCAAGCAATTGTGTTCTGGCTTACATGTGCGGTGCAGATGTTGTTTCACTGCGCTTGGTGCAATGGGAGGTTCTGTGTGAGTTTGCATTGTTTGCTCACCCCCTTGGCTCCTCAGATAACCCAAGTCCAATGGCATCAAATACGACAGTGCTGAAGTCAGCATCGGGCACGGGATAAGGAGCCTGAGATGGTAATTTATCACTAAACACGTCCAACGAGCGAGGTGATGCATATCTAAAAAGCAAGGGGGGAAAATCATTTGAATTCATATCACTGGTACTGAGGCCCTGTGCAAAAGGTTTGACTTTGAGGTATCATGCATAGCATGGAGGCATTCATCTTCAGAGGCAACTGATTTGGATTCATTTGATATTGCAATGAAAAGCAGCTGGATGACTTGTCTGGCAGTGTCTTTTACTTAATAAGGCAGCTATCATTGGGGAATGGTTTTCACGGAAAGTTTGGCTATGTGTTGCTATGTATATCATCCTATTTTATTAGATCATTTTTTAATTTAACATCGTGAACTGCAGTGGGACAAGTTGAAAATGAAAATTTAGTTGAAAATGAGGCTGTCAATATTCCCTAACATGCTAATTTAGAGCAATTCAAGGAGCAATTTAAACTTGATTGAAAAGAATGACGATAGTTAGGCTATTCAACATTCAACTCCATGATTTTAATCAATACCTTGCTTCTCTTATGAAATGACTTCACTTTCCCACTGACATCTTAAACCACAGCTGGACTCCCGACTGAAATAGTCGCAAATGCAGTAATTACTTACAATCTAGTCGCAAACGTTGTGCAGGAGTACGTTTATATGCGATATGAGGCGGCGTTATAAAACAAAAAACACGGAGCAACCCGTGAATACTGTTCGATTCTTGAACGAATCGTTCTTTTGAGTCGGTTCTCTAGAAGTAACCGGTCAAGCCGGCTCAAAACTTTAACTGAATCGAACTTTAGTTTCGAGTTGATGACGCCGGAAGCACGATGTAGCACGTCCAACTCAAAAGAACCCAATGAGCCCGTTCAACTGTCGAAGTTTGCCGAGAATTACTGAAGACCCAAAAAGAACCGAATGAGCCTAAATTTGCCGCGGATTAGCGAAGATTCTAATGAGTGAGTTATCCATACTGTGCAAGCCTGATGCACGTACTGGAAATATCCTGCTTATGACTACTCTTATTAAAAAACATTTTATTAAAACCTGCAAAAATATATGTAAATACATTTTTCTGTATGTTATTGTGCATGCAGATTATATTTTAAGTTTTTTAAGCAAAATCACTGAGTTTATAACACTGGTTTATTCTTTTTTTATGGTTTAGAACATATCCGCGTTTGAATGAAAGTCAATAACATAACTTTTTATTTGAATGTTTCAATATGTGTTGACACAAATGACTTAACTTAAAATGTTTCATTTTAATGCAACATGGCATTGGAGTTCATTGCCTGATGAATCGGCTTTTTGAACCGGTTCAATGAGTCGAACTGTCTGAAATGAATTGGCCTGCGTCCCAATGTGCATGCTATCCATCCTTAATTCTAGGTGATAGTAGTAATTTTCAATACTATTTAGGGCAGATAGGGTGGATAGTATGCACAGTGAGATGCAGGGTTGGACTTTGCATCACTAGCCGTAAATCGCGAACATATTACTCATATGAACCGGATCTTTTGAGTCAGCCAACAAGATTAACGACTTCTCAAATTCGATGATTTCCAGTTATGTCTGATTTTAAACGAACTAGGAACCGTTTAAGGTTAGCGGTACTTACAATATTTATTCTCTGGTTATTTGATATGTCAACCTGTTATTAAAAATGCATATTAACAGTCAGAATTATTCTCTGAAAAATTCTTTCAGAATTATTCCCCAGAATTATTCTCTGAAAAATTCTTACTTGAATTTATATAACACGTATACAATCTGGATCTAGTGAGAGTGTCAGTTTGGGGTGTATTTAAAGAGATGGTTTGCCTAAAAATTAGAATTCTGTCATAAATTACTCACCCTCATGTTGTTCCAAACTCGCAAGAAATTTTCGGAACATACATTAAGATATTTTTAATGAAATCTGAGAGCTTTCTGACTCTGCATAGACAGCAATGCAACTGACACATTCAAGACCCAGAAAGGTAGAAGGAGATTGTTGAATAAAATCTTTTTTTCTTTACACACGAAAGGTAGCCTATACCCGTAGTTTCGTAACATTGCAGTTGAATCACTGCTGTCACATGGACTATTTTATGAATGTCCTTGCTACCTTTCTGGGCCTTGAACGTGTCAGTTGCATTGCTGTCTATGCAGGGTCAGAAAGCTATTGGATTTCATTAGAAATATCTTAATTTGTGTTCCGAAGATGAACAAAGGTCTTATGAGTTTGGAACAACATGAGGCTGAGTAATTAATGACAGAATTTGAATTTTTTGGGTGAGCTGTCCCTTTAAAAATAGTGTAATAGGATATTCCTTAGTCATCATCAGACAATTAAGCGAAACTAAAATGGCATGTTTACAGTGGATTTTTTTTTTTTTTACAAGCATCCTATCAAACTGCACTATGTCCCTGGCATATTTTTCCTCTTTTTCACAGTGTTGGCCATGGCTCCTCATTAAGACTGCCTTCGTCGTCTTTCCCAGGTTGGGTAGACTGGAGAGCGCCTGGAAGCAGCAGCCCACACAAAGGTGCTGAGAAACTGGCCAGATGCGGCTGCTCTAGGGACCACCCTCCAATCTTCCACCCCTGATGGAGTCAGATAAGTAACAACGTGGGGTCTCCTCAACAGTGCACTTAACAATAGTTCCCTGCAGTTAATGAGGTGCCTACGAGGCCCCATGATACACATGAAGTGGGTATGATGCCAGGTAGGTTATTTATATCACTTCCTCTATGTAGCCTACATATCACCTCTTCTCCTTCAGGAACTTCTCACTCCTTCAGGCACTCATCACACACATCTATCTATCTATCTATCTATCTATCTATCTATCTATCTATCTATCTATCTATCTATCGATCTATTTATTATGAAAAAGTATAATGCAGTGTTCAATAGTTTCTTTCTTTTTCTTGTGAGATTGTTTGTTTGTTTAGTGAAATAGCACACAACCCTGAGACCAACACAAACCAGAGTTTTCATACATGGCCATATACGGTCATCTAAAACCGTAAGCCTCTATGTGCAGTTGTAAAGCGTGATGGATTTAAAACAAAATTCAGAAGTGGCTTTTACTTACAAGTCTTATGTAAGGTGCTGTTTTTTTATTTTGAGGCTTGAGGTTTATGATAGTGAAAGGAAGAAAGATGTACGTTTGTGCGTGTGCACTCGGAGTGGAATACTTAATTGTGCAAGTTATTATTTTTGTGGTCATACCCACCACTTTTCTCAGTTGGGATGGGTGGAGATGGAGCGTGGGCGTGCAGTATTCACTCCGACGTGTTGTGGAGCATCTGCATAGTGTAGTTTCCAGACAGAAGAGCTGTAAAAAAGAAGCAACAACATCTGGGGCAATCAGAACTTTTCCTGCAAACATTTTACTGTCTACCACAGACATTTAAACCATCCATTTCCATCTATATAAACACTGTATGTCCAAAAACATCAAGGGAGATGCTTTTGCAAATATATTAATTGAGTTCATTTTTTACATCAATTTGATTTGCAGGGAAATGTAGACCATCAACCATGAGCTCATTCAACACTTCGTCAGTCAAATAAGGTTATAAAAATTTAGTTTAGATTTAGACCTCCTTTTAAAAAACTGACTTTAAAGATCCAGAGGGATTTGGGTTTACTAACTTCATCCAATTGCAAATGCAGAAAGGTCTCTATTTTTCCGGAGCAATGGGTACGTTTCCCTCAAAGGAACATCAGCGATTTAATCACCTTTGCGCTCACAGTTTCCCGTGCATTAACAAAGCCACAATTTGCTATGATTCACTGTAAAACACAGTTCCTCTTTATAAATGGCTCTATTTGTGTTGAAATGACCTGTTAAGGAGGTACCAACGCCAAGAGAACTTTTTTTGTGTCTGCTTGCGTTTGCATTGCGTAAATTATGGGTCACCAGCGTCACCTTGACTTGAAATCTGCAGCCTAGTCTTCAAAGGTGTTTTGGTGGCTTGTTTTAGTCACTGGTGGTTTTTTGTCAAGGTCCGTAACCGCAAATATTAATAAGCAACGGTTTCACATGTTCTGGAGCATTAGCTGACGTGTCAATCTTCAGGAACTATTATTTCTCCATTTCCTCAAATGTCACAAATAGGTTGCTTCAAAGCAATATGCACTCATGCTGTAATATAAAGGTTTTGTAGTATGAATTGAGCTTGTTTCAAGTTTAAACGGACGTGCGAGCGAACTAAAAAGTTCATTTTCATCACGCACGTTGTCTCTGACTCTTCTAGTCTCAGTCTTGTTTGGTGGAGCGGGCAAACGTGGATTTTCCAATGCTGTGCTCCAGGGCCTCCTTCATTAAAATGATTGGCTGGTTGAAACAGGAGAAACCAGAGCAATTTGGCCTCAGAATTAATTTTTCAAAAGTAGCCTTATTGTCAATTAGTATTCTATTGCGGTGTTTAACCTATTGCTCCTTCCTTTTCCAACGGTCTTTGCCAGCATTGGACTCTTTCTGGAAGCCGTTGGCTTATCAAGTTTACAAGCAAAAATAAAAAAACTGTGATTTTGTTTGCTGATTTCAGCATTTTGCTTGCGTTCACTCTGAAATATCTCATAAAATACTTTACTGCACTCATCATATTTAGAAATGTAATAAGAAATTAAAACACCAAATACGTCTCCAATTTTCTCAAAGAAAACAAATTGCACCTTGATTCCCGAGAGAGACAGTGGAACACGTGCAGTTTATAAATAGGGACAGTGAGGAAAAAATAATTCTACCTTAAGTGCTGAAGCATTTACAATCCCCGACATGGTGCCTATTTGCACAGTTAAACCAAACCACTTAGTAATAGCCAGTAATTTCCTTATGTTAAGCCATGGATAATAATTTCACAAGAATTTTCATGGATGCCTTCCCAAGCCCGAGTGCCAGCTATAGAGGCTTGATGTGCCAAATTGTTGAAACAGGGAAAATAAATTTTCTCATTGAAAATGATAAAAGAAGAGTATTAAATAAATGAGCTCCTTGCTTTTCTTTTAGAAAAAAGAATCCAAGGTTGTCACATCACATATGCCTACATGCAAGAAATGCATTGTTGATGTTAAATTATTTGGACAAAAGCAGTTTCTCATGAACTCTGGAAATGTATGGTGGGTGTGACAAAAAAATCAATATAAAAAAATAAAAAATAAAGATGATTGGTTTGCAGAGAAAACCTCATGCACACATAAAGACTGTGAAAATTGGCTCGTAGCTAAATCAAGCGTGACATTTCGATGTGATTTTTTTCCGCGTTTCAAAGGTAGACGTTAGAAATCATGTCAACCTTTTAACCTCAAAACTGACACGATGTTATGTCACTGAATGCTATTCAAGTTTGTCCAAACAAAAGTATTAAAATACAACAAAAATGTTTAACTGTAAAGTTTTCAAACATGTGAAGGCTCGAACAAAGACGTCTTTAACTATACTTAGGTTGTTTTCCTTCCAGACTTTAAGTACGCCTGGGGTGAACAGTTAAACAGAGTTGGCCAAAGTGACAGCTTTACATTTGTGACTCATTCTACAGTCAGGAGAGACGAAAGGTTCGATGTTACAAGAGGGAAATTGTTTTGGGATCCAGGACAGTACCGTGTGGTTGTCAAGTAAACACGGTGCTGGTGGAACCTATTAGAGATGGGCCATTTAGGAGTTGATATTGGCTCTTCTTTGCAGTGTATGGCCAACACATGGGCATCTTTATGAGACAGCTGCTGAAGTGAGGAGTAAAAACCGCTGGATGCTCTTCTGCTCCTGTCTTCAATTTCTCAGTTGAGGTAGGCCCGTATTGCGTGATTATTTTGACAGCAATGTCATCGAGTGAACTTTTTCTCCTGTTGGACTTTCCTTTTGTTTTGATCTTGAAGTGAAGGTAGCTCTGTGTTCCAGAGAGAGGTCACTTTCCCCGGGCCCGGTGAACTCTCGCTGATACTTGTCTCCTGGAGGAATTTCAGTGGGCTCTGGAGGAGGCCCAAAATTTCAGCAGGATTTTCAAAATTCAGCAAGTTTGCTTGGCAAAACATGACCTCTTTATAAATAAAATGTTTCATTGTATCAATTTTGCAGTCAAATTACAGAGTCTTGAAAGGTTTATAAGCATAGCTCATATTTAACTTTACAAATAAATATCAAAGGATTACACACTTAGGAGAGGTTGTTCTATTCTATTCTTTTCTATTCTATTCTATTCTATTCTATTCATGTAGAGTACAGTTTAGTAAACTTCATGTTATATTATTTGTGAGTACAAGAATTAAACTTTACTATTTAATTTTTTTATTGCATTTAAAGATTAAAATATTCTAGCGCAGAGTAGCCAAGTGAATTTTATTGATAAAAATTCTATTTTTTTAATTTTGTTCTGTTCTATTTTTGTTCTGTTTTACAATGGAGTAATTATTAAACCACATTCTATTCAAATGTGTTCAACTTTATTTTATTCTATTAACTAGTTAACTTTATTCATAGAAGTACAGCTTATTAGGTACATTTTATTATGTAAACTGTTGTATTCTGTTTTATTTGTTATCTGTATTTTATTAGCACAGAGTAGGAAGTAAATCTTATTATTAAAATTCTATTTTAGTTTTCAAATGTATTCTTTAAAAGTAATTATTACACATAATTGTTTTCAAATGTATTCAACTTTATTTAATTGTATTTATTTAACTTTATTCTGATGCAGATTGAGTACATTTTATTATGTAAACTATTGTATTCAGTTTTATTTGTTATCTTTATTCTATTATATTTTATTAGCATGAAGTAGGAAAAAAATAAATCAGTGAAGTAAACTGTATTAAAAAAATTCTATTTTATTTTTAAAATATATTCTTTTATTTTCTATTTTATAATAGTGTAATTTTTGCACCTGCATATTTTCAAATGTGTTCAACTTTGTTTTATTCTATTTATTTAATTTTATTCTTAGAAGTGCAAGGATGTAAACTATTGTATTCTGTTTTATTTGTTGTCTTTATTCTATTATATTCTATTAGTGTGGAGTAGGAAAATTTTAAGTAAATTTTATTAATAAAATTTATTTTATTTTTAAAATGTATTCTTTTCTGTTCTATTTTACAAGAGTAATTATTACACAATTATTTTCAAATGTGTTCAACTTTATTTAATTCTTTTTCTTTAAATTTATTCTTAGAAGTGCAGATTATTGAGTACATTTTATGTAAACTATTGTATTCTGTTTTATTTGTTATTTTTGTTCTGTTATATTCTATTGGAACGGAGTAGGAAAATAAATTAGTGAAGTAAATTTTTTTAAATAAAATTCTATTTTATTTTTTAAAATTTATTCTGTTCTGTTCTATTCTGTTGTATTTTACAATACAGTGATTCTTAAACCAAATTATATTAAAATGTGTTCATCTTTATTTTATTCTATAAATGTAACTTTATTCTTAAAAGTGCAGATTATTTGGTAAATGTATGCAAACTATTGTATTCTGTTTTGTTATCATTATTTTATTATATTCTATTAGAATGGAGTAGGAAAATAAATTAGTAAAATAATTTTTATTAATAAAATTCAGTTTTATTATTTACTGTTTTATGTTCTATTTTACAATTATTAGAATTATTGGTTTTCTTTTGTTATCTTTATTTTATCATACTCTATTAGCAAAGAGTAGTCAAGTTTTATTAATAATTTTAATGTTTTCCTAACTTTATTTTATTCTATTAGCACTTATTTTAACTTTATTCTAAAATTTGTAATTTAAAATAATTTATTCTATTTTGTTAGTTTATTGTGTTATATTTTAAGCACAAATCATTCAATTTAAAGCAGTACATTCTCTCTGATACTGTGTGACACTTTCCTTTACACTTACACCTGCAGATGCAGTTCATGGCGCGTTGCACTGTGTGAACGCACTTTACTAAATAAAGTTTTTCCGGTTTTGAAGCGCGTCCTCTTCCGTTGTCAACATGGCGGAATACGATCTGACTACCAAAATTGCCCACTTTTTGGATAGGCATCTCGTTTTCCCACTGCTGGAATTCCTCTCAGTAAAAGAGGTACATGTGTAACTTACACTCTTGTTTGAAAGCGTGTTGTAACACTGTTTGTATGTTGAAGGCGGCAAAGCTAATACCACGTGCGCGCGTTACTGTAGCCACAATAGTGTTGCCGCACCGGCACGTCCGGTAGTGTGGAAATCACATAACTCATGATTTCAGTCGGTAATAAAATAAAAACAGAGCCAACAAACTTCGACATGAATAACAAACTATTAATAGTATAACTAACACTTCTATTAGTTATTTGCTAGCTGTTTGCTATCTCAAAACCTAGTAAGCTGCCTAACTAGACAGCATTGTAAGCAGCTACATAGAGTTTAGGACAGCTGACAGATCTGTCAGTTTGTCTTAGCTTGTCATTTTTAAGCCAGTGGTGCGTTGTTTACATGTATCGTTCACATTTTTAACTAAATGGATGTAGAACGGTTGGTTTTGTGGTGTTGTCTTGCTTGAGTCATTGCTTGGGTTTTCAACGAGAAATGTAACTCATTATATCTGGCGAAGGCAGATGAGGTTTTGTTGAAATTACAAAAGACTCCAGAGTCTTCGAAGAATCAGTAAAAATTGTTGAAACCCAGTGAGTGTGTGTATTTTTCAGCAAAACTGTGTTTATGACATTTTTTTTACACTGGAGTTGCATTATAGCCATTATAGTTATAGCTTATAGGATAGGACAATATTTGGTCGAGATACAACTATTTGAACATCTGGAGTCTGAGGGTGCAAAAAAATTTTTTTTTTAAGAAAATCGCATTTTAAGTTGTCCGAATTAGTTCTTAGCAATGCATATTATTAATCAAAAATTAAGTTTTGTTATATTTACGGTAGGAAATTTACAAAATATCTTCATGGAACATGATTTTTAGTTAATATACTAATGATTTTTGGCGTAAAAGAAAAATTGATTATTTTAACCCATACAGTGTATTTTTGGCTATTGCTACATATATATCCATGCTACTTAAGACTGGTTTTGTGATCACATATATATATATAAAATAAAATTTCTGCATTAGGCAGGAATGGATGTTATAGAAGCTGGTAATTATACTTTTGCGATCTTCTATCTACGTGAATGTACTGATGATGTTTCCATCACTAGATCTACAATGAGAACGAGCTCCTCCATGGAAAGCTGGATCTCCTCAGCGACACCAACATGGTGGACTTTGCCATGGATGTATACAGGAATTTATTTCCTGACAAAGAAATACCCAACTGTGAGTAGATTAACTTTTAATGGCTTTCTGTGACGAAAGATGCTTACTGGAATGTGTGACAATAGACTGTATGAGATTCATATCTAGCATGCATCATCTGCACTTCTGCAGCTCTCAGAGAAAAGAGGACTGAAGTTGTGGCTCAACTGAAACAACTGCAATCTGAGACCGAGCCCATTGTGAAGGTGTTTGAGGACCCAGAGACCACGAGGCAGATGCAGTCAACCAGGTAAATGCTGAAATTATACACATACTAATAGTCTAACCTTTTCAGTCATCTGTCACTTACTTTGTCTTGTCAGTGTGTTTAATAAAGTGTAATATTGCTGCAATCAGATGTCAATATAAGATGTTTATAAGATGTTACTTTAACACGCCTGTCTAGTTTCGTCTGAGACTTGGAGAAATTGATTTCTGCTTTTGATTTTTTTTTTTTTTTTTTTTTTTGTACTGTATTCAAAGCAAAAAGCATTACTTGACAGTATAACCAAAAGTTTATTGCGAATATTAATTTTATATTACATTTTTTAAATGTTCTATTGTTTTTGAATCTCAGTTCTTTGCCATTTTGGAGAACTGTTTTTTTGTTTTTTGTTTTTTTTGGTGCATATGCCTTTGTGGTACAGCCTTAAACATGTTAGTGCGAGTGCCAATAAAACAAATGGAATCCATAAACCCAATTTTTTAAAAATTTGCGGAGTCAAGCAATGCTCTTTTGTGGCTCGTTTATATATCCAGATGTGTTTGACCAAACAGATGCCCCAAAGTCTGTTACTTTGGATCATCTACCGATGCGGTATTTAGTACACGCTTTAGGGTGTATTGTGGTTGTCGTGAAATTAAAAGTGACCTTTCTGTACTTTATAGTACATTGTGTAGACCTTTACTTGTCTGCGGTTTTTACTGGAAGACTGTGGAGAATTTTTTAAATGTTATGACAGTACTTTAGTCATTTTCTATTCCAAGCAACAGCTGAGATGGTACTTTACTTATTTTCTTGTTCATCTAATGTAAGTTGAACAGTGTTCAATTGCACAGTTTAGACAAGACAGTCCTCAGGGATGTGGGATGGAGCCCTGCTCGATGCTAGACGATACTCCAAACAGAACATTTGTGGCTCTTTTTCTGGAAGGTTGGGCTTAAGTGCCATTTAATTAAGTGGATGGCAGAACATCAGCGGGCATTTGTAATCACAATCGGTTTGTATTTGATTGAAATTGCCATGTGGATGAGTGTATGGTTTCATTCTGCAAATTTCAGAAGAGCTGAATGCTCGAGCGTCCTGTGGTGAGTTTCACAGAGGCTACTTTTTTGTTTTTTTTTTTTTTCAAAATTTTTTTTTCTGATGCTGACTTTGCCATAATTAAAATATTTTGGTTAAACTCAGTCCTCATCCAGTGCTTGCTTTTCTCTGATGGATGTTCCTCATTTCTAGCCGCCAGCCAATCTAGATGTTTTAGGTTTTAATATGTGGTGTATTAGGGATTAGAGATGTTTTTATTTAATTAAAAGAAGGTTGTTGCACTGATAACTGAAGGCAGAAGAGATATTCTCAAATAGTTGCCTCCATTAGCAGTTGGAGGGATTTGCTGCATTAGTAACAGTGGATTCTTGTTGATTATGTTGGATTGAAAAGACATTGTTCTGCTCTCAATCAGTCGCCATCAAACCTAGACAGAAGAGACAGCATAGCGATGACATAGTGGCCGGTTTATCCACTGTATTTGATGTGATTTAGGCCTGATCTTGAGATCGCTTTAGACTTGAAATGTCAGAGAGTTTAAATATTTGAATCTCTGCCTGTGCTTTATGCCAGGGATTTCCAAGCTTTTTTTGTCAGTTGAACCTCTTTGACCTAAAATATTTACTTAAAGTACCCATGAGATTTTAAGTAAATATTTCAATAATTTAATGGCACATGAATGCTCACGATTCTTTGATGTTGGTTAATGGCCACATGATATGCAGGTCAACAAATATTTATTTATTTAGGAAGGATTTTATATTTATTCTTACTTCAAAATTTTAGTTTATTTTTAATTTTACTTTTTCATGATTTGAGTGATTAACATTTCATTAATTCTTGAACCCAGCAAAACTGTATATATTAAATATTATATTGCAATGACATGTAGCTTTAAGATGTATATTAAGTTTTACATTTATTACGGTAAAGACTATTGTGGTTAATTTTAGTAATTTTTATGGCAGTAACTTTGACATCCCTAGTACACATTTTTTAGACATTTGTGGCTGTACTAAACTAAGCTTTGTGAGTTTTGCAGATTTAGTGTAGAAACTAGAGTTTTGTAAACTAGATTTTTTGCATATCCTTAAGAAAATTAGTGGTGTTTTCTAGGGCTTGGTAAATCATTTACAAAACTCTATTCTTATTTACAAAATGAAATTGATTCCTAAATCCCACAAATCAATTAGTCCAACCTGTTTTCAGTTAATGAATGAAACATTGCAGTGCCTCCCATCCAATAAACTGCAATAAGCTTTGTGCTTTGTTACTTTCAATATGAAACACAGTCTCAGATTTCAAATTCTGTCCATTTTTTGAAAAACATTCCAACAGTTAATACCATTTTGGTGCTGTTTAATGCTGATGTGACAGATCGCTGTAGTGCCTCAGTTTAAAAAGCGCAGCACGAAGCGCACGTGAACGATCATCTCCTCTGCTTTAATACTAGTTTCAGCACAAAATAAACATAAATGAACATCAGATTTTAAAAGATAGAGTAAAACTGTAATCTGAAATCTGTATCCTGTCTCATAGAATTGCTTACTCAGTGTTTCAACCACAGAAAGACAGCTTATGTCTTGTAACGTGACCATAAATTCGTGAGCCTGCTAGATAAGTCAACTATAGAGAGGAGCATTTTGCTAAATATATGCGCCATATAACGCATTTGTTATAATTTTTTACTATTCTTCAAAATTTAATTTGTTTAAATAAATCAAATACTTATGACAGCCACCATTTAAATGTTTGTATTTCAAAAAAAGAATTGAAGTAAAAATATAGTTGTGTAATTGAAAAGTTAATATTATAACTTTATTATTATAAAAAGCTTGATTGAGTGTAATTTAAGTGTTTGCATACAAATCAAAACATTTCATCAATGTTCATTCATCAAAATGCATTTCCAAGCATTCATTTTGCCATTTATTGTAATAATCTAGTAAGATTTTTGTTTGCACAAGAAGTCTGACAACAGTAAGTGCTCCACACAGAGATCTGATCTCATCATCATCCAGTCTGTTTGGAATGGCATGAAAAAACAGAACAAACTGAGACCAAATGCAGAAGAACTGTGGCAACGTCTTCAAGATGCTTCAAACGACCTACCTGTAAAGCTACCTGAAAAACTATGCGCAAGTGCACCTAGTGCAAAAGTGGCTTTAAACGCAAAGGATGGTCACACTAAATGTTGATTTACTTTAGTTAATAGAAGTTAATTGATAAAGAAAATCTATTTGTGACATTATATTTGACAGCATCCTCATTTTACAGCATTTTTACACAAGTGCCTAAAACTTTTAACAGCACTGTAGCTTTGCATGTAGGTCTCTTGAAGCGTCTTGGAGATGTTGCCACAGTTTTTCTGGATTTAGTCTGTCTCAGTTTGTTTTGTTTCCTCATGCCATTTCAGACAGACTGGATGAAATGAGATCAGATCTCTGTGTGGAGCACTGGCTATTGTCAGATACCTTGTGCAAACAAAAATCTCACTGTATTATTACAATTAATGGCAAAATGAATGTTTGGAAATGCAAACTGATATTTCCTACTGGCACACTACAGCAAAAGATAGAAATAACTGACTTAAAACCATTTGTTAGCTGGTGAAAATACTAGTATTCTAATAATTTTGGCTACCACTGTATATTTTACGGCATTATTTAGTTGATTTTTTTTTCTTTCTTTGAGAAAATTTGCCATGTACTGTACCTGATATAGATCCAAAATAATCTGTATCAAATCAAAACGAATCAAATTGCAAGCTTGTGAATTTCGTGCCAAACGCAGCCCTAGTATTTTCTTTTCCGATGTTACAGTGTTGTATTGCATTGTGTTCTGTGTGGTTCTTGCTGCAATCCAATCACTTGGAAGAGTAATTGTTTAAATCTCTCCTCGAAAAGCTGCATAAACTGAGGTATCATTCATATCCTTAGGACAAACCATGTATGCTCCAAAGTTTAATACTTGAGGTTAGGGGTTTGTTGAAATTCGTCAAAATTTGCTTGCCATAGAAATTGTCGCTGATTACTTGTAGCTGTTGTATGTCTCTGTTTTGTGTCTCTATTCAGTGTGTGAATCTTTTGGCCAAAGTGGAGACAGTAACTGAGGCCACGATCTGTACTTAGTTATTGTTTAATTGCTTGCTTTGACTAGCGCTAATACCGCATCGTGCTTCCATATATTTTATCAGGCTACCGCTGTGCATTTGTGGTGTCTCTACAGTGAGAAATCTCAGTAGGTGGTATTGCCTTCCCTAGACATTTTTAAAGACCAGTTTGCGTTTCGTTTCTCCAAAACATGCTTTTATCACAGTTCGGGATTAAGTTTGTGGCGTTAGAACCAGGCGCAGTCTTAATTAACCCACTCAAATGGATGTCTGCTCTTCATTAACGAGCGACTTTGAAGTTTACTTGTTCGATCTGAATATTTCGGGTTTCGGAGGGCATTTTTCGCTGTCTGGAGTTTCACAGGCTGAGACGACCACGAGGAAGTGCAGATCAGGACTCGTCTTTATTTGTTCTTTTATTTGTTAATAGCTGCGTGCGTGTGACGTGTTTCTTTTAAACCGCGTCGTCGGATGTTTACTGGATCAGCACTCTGACAATGTCGCTCATGGGGCGGATGCTATAAGCAGGTGATATCATGTTTGGAAATCTGTCAGGACCATTGTTCAGGAGTGTTAGGACATATGGAGTGGCGATGGATTGTTTTTTCTCTAACAGACTGAGCGTGATGGATGGATGGGCTGCGCTGAATGGCCAAGGGCCGAGTTATCTCGCAGTTCCCTCAGCACCAATGCATTGACCTCCATAGCAAATCCTGCCCTGTCTGTTCCTCATTTCAACCCAGACGGGAGGTGGTGAGAGCTGACAGAGTAAAGATGCAATGTCCTCTTCAGCAGACCGATAAACATGGGCTGACTGTTTTTAGAGATACTAGGGGAGAGCTGAGGATGTTGGTTAAATGCAGAAGTGCTCAGTAAGGACAGTAAAACTTAAGGTTTGATGCGATAGTTTTCAGTGACAAGACAAGCAATTTGAAACAATCATTGTTTTTATCAGTAAATATTTAATGGGTTAGATCACCCAAAAATGAATTAATTATTTACCCTCATGTCGTTAAATAAACCTGTATTGTGTTCATCCTCAGAACACAAATTAAAATATTTCTGACCCTGCATAGACAGCAAAGCACCTGACAAGTTTTAGGCAGAGAAAGGTAGTAAGGACATCGTTAAAATAGTCCATGTGACATCAATGGTTCAACCTTAATTTTATAAAGCTGCAAGAATACTTTTTGTACACAAAGAAAACAAAAATAAATGCCTGACGCAAAAGAGACATTGTTGAAATGGCATGACGGTGCCAGGACCCTGTTGGAATTGCTCAGATTCTTCTTTTCCAGAAAGAGTTGCATTTTTGAGGGCCTAAACATGCTTAAACTCATGAAACTTTACACACATGCTAAAAGTGGTGAAAATTTACATCTGATATGGGTTTCAGAAGTGGGTGTGGCAAAATGGCTCGATAATGCCACTTAATTTCAACGAAGTGCCCCTCGAACTGTGTTTCACATACATTAAATTCAGTAGACACATGTAACACACCAATACCTGCAAAAAAAAGTCCCCTGGTACGAAGTCCGAAACCCAACAGGAAGTCTGTTATTTTGAATTTTCTCTGAAAGTGTTGTGCCATTTTTGCCAGGCGTTGTATTTAAACAAACTCCTCCTAGAGATTTAAACAGATCAGCACCAAATTTGGTCAGTGTAATCTAAGCCCTTTGTAACATTAAATTGTGAAGATTTTGAGTTTTCGTTGAAGTGCGTGTCCGTGGAGGCCTGGCAAACTTCAGTGTTTTCCCATGAAACAGGAAGTTTTTATAACTCTGCCATACAATGTCCGATCTGCACTAAAATTCGTGTTTGATAAGAGTATTGTCCTGAACACACGCCCATGCCCATGTTCAGTTATAGCCATAGCACCACCTGCTGGCAACAGGAAGCAGCATGTTGTACACTCTAATGAACTCCTCATAGAGATTTAATGACATCAACATTATTTGATCAATCTACTCTAAAGGCCTTTGCAATGTTAAATTGCGAAGATCTTGAGTTTTCGTTGAAGGGTGTGTCTGTGGCGACCTGACAAAGTTCATTGTTTCACCATGGGAATAGAAGGCATTGTAGCTCAGCCATACAATGTCCGATCTGCCCCAAACTTTAAATGTGCGATAAGAATCCTGGCCTGAAGACATCTGAAGGCCAATATTCTGTTACAATCATAGTGCCAATCATAGCTGTTTTCCTAAAGCCACCGAGTGGTGGTGAGCCCGGGTGTGAGGGCCCTTTCAACACTGCTTGCAGCTTTAATTATTTTTGTTTTCTTTGTGCACAAGAAGTATTCTCATAGCTTCATAATATTATGGTTGAACCACTAGCTGTGTTTCAATCCAAAAATGTGAATTTAACTTGTGTACAAAACTGGAATACTGCAGCGAGATCAGTCCGCTGGTTAGTCAAGTTATCCCATCCCATTGCGCAAAGTCACTTGCCTTTTTTGATGTGCATGGTGGAATTTATTCTGTAAATGTGTTTCCATCATAGTTTATGCATACTTTTTCTTATCGGACAATACAGGAGTTTATCCTGTTCAGTTTTTTTTATGCGCATCTTGGCATTTCCATCTAGCGTTGTGTGTAAATATAGGTGAATGGAAACATAGCTATTGATGTCACATGGACTAATTTTAATGATGTCCTAATGATGGAACGACATTAGGGTGAGTAATTAATGACAGAATTTGCATTTTTGGGTGAACTAATCTTTTAATGTTTACCAAAGATGTGTTGTTTCCAAAAGTGTATGGCTTTCTTCTGTGATCACAAAAAGAGACATTTTTGAGAATGTTCACACTGCTCTCTTCCATACAGTGCAATGAATGGGGACTGGGTAGGACTGTATGGTTAAAATAAAAAGTTATCAAAATTAAACTTTAAGTTACTGATATATAACATTTTGGGCCAAATTGTGCAGCCCTACAACAAGATAAGCAAACCTTAAGAAAAAAAGAAAGAAAGAAAGAAAGAAAATTGTGCAAATCTTTTCCCAAATTGTGCTGCATTAGGACTGGGACTGTCAAGCTCCCAAAAAGGACAAAAATACACCGTGGTTCTCATGATTTGTGCTCTATATTCTAATCTTCTAAAGCCATGTAATTGCTTTGTGTGAGGAACAGAATGAATTTTAAGTTGTTATTCAATTTAGTATGACAGTTGTGGCAGTAGTGGTCACCATTCACTTTCATTGTATGGAAAAGAGCAGCTTGAACATTCAGCTATAAATAACTTTTTGCGTTTCACAGTAGTCATAAAGATTGACATGAGGGTGAGTAAATAACAGTTTACGTTTTAAGTTGAATTATTCCTCGCTTCTCATGTGGAATGGGATTTTAGACCAATGAGATTTCACGAAGGCCAGGACTCGCCATTGCAATGCTGTAAACATATAAATCAGACAATTGCAAAAATGTACTGCCTCTTATTGTGGATGGTTAGGTTAGCGAAATCTGATTTACATGGAGGGAGTTAGTTAGGTTTTATCGCTTATCGCCAGTTAGGACACTGCGTAAGGGAGGTGGCTTGTCTCCTCCCAGAGTACCAGCATCTGTCAGATGATAGTATAATGGAACAGAAGCAGTCCTGCAGGAGAACGCCTTTATAAACAGCCTTTGAACCTCCCCACAAATAAAATAAACGTGCAACCTCCTCTTTCTGTCTGGAGTGCACAGTGACGCATGCCTTCGTTTGCCGAATTCTTCAGAGGCCGGCCACATTTGGCGGAGGTGGTCGTGCGGTACGCATGGTTCCCAGCCCCCCGTGCCGAGCATTTTGCCAAAACTCGATGCGCACTAGTAGCAGTAGATTCTTACTCCAGCTCACCTGATGAGGAGATGCAATGTTTATTTTTCATTTCTTCTTTACCTTGCTCTCTCTTTCTTTAATTAGTGGTGTTTTCTAGGGAATACTTACGGCTCATATTTAGGCTTATTGGTTTTTCTAAACCCCAGTATTAAATGTTGGTGTGTAACTCATCCCGCAAAGTTTGTGCTACGGATATGAATAATACCTCAAATCATGAGGCTGGTTGAGAAATGTGTGCTATTATAAGTAATCAGACTTGCTATTTTTGCCTGACCGACTATAAACAAAATCATATACTTTTATTGAAGAAGACCATGAGGAATATCTAGAGATCATATTTTCTTCAGAAAGTGCGGAATTGTAGTGTCTTTTTTTTTTCTTTTTTTTTTTTTATATAATACTTGTATTATGAAATACTTAATATGAAATACTTAAATTTCCTGATAATTTACTCACCCTAATTTCCTCCAAGGTGGTCATGTCTTTCTTTTTTCAGTCGAAAAGAAATTAAGGTTTTTAAGGAAAGCATTCCAGGATTTTTTTCCGTATAGTGGACTTCGATGGGAGCCAGTTGGTTGAAGGTCCAAATTGCAGCTTAAATGGGCTCTACATGATCCCAGCTGAGAAATAAGGGTCTTATCTAGTGAAACGATTAGTCATTTTCAATAAATAAATAACTAAATAATAAAATTGTATATATATATAACCACAAATTCACATCTTGTACTAGCTCTGCGTTCACAACATCACGGATTAGGTAATCACATTGAAAAGGTCACTTGTGATGTAGGTGGAAGTACCAACCCTATGTTTACAAAGGGAACATGCAGAGAAAGTCAAATGCCCTTGACAAAAAAGGTAAAACAACGATGTTGGGTGAATTTGAAGTTGGAGGAGAAAATGAGATGGACGCAGAGCTAGTGCAAGATAAGAATTTGTGGGTAAAAAGTATATCCTTATTTCTTGGTTGGGATCATGAAGAGCCCTTTGAACCTGCATTGAAACTGCAATTTGGACCGTCAACTCATTGATCCCCATTGAAGCCCACTATATGGTGAAAAATCCCTGAAATGTTTTCCTCAAAAATCTTGATTTCTTTTCGACTGAAGATAGAAAGACATGAAACAAATTCTGTTTTTTTTTTTCCGTTTTAATTTTTTCTGGATTCCGTTTCTTCCATTCCATTTTTTTTGAATGATTAAATTGCATTTAATTAATCAAAAAGTCTAATTAAATAAACTTATGAAACATATACAATTTAACATCAATTTATTAAGTTACATGTTTAGGGCCCTATGAAATAATTTTTTCTTGCCTTCTGGTTACCAAATTCTGCTTAAGCATGTCTAATTATTTGAATGCATAAAAAACAACATACTTAATTAAAGTTTATTTTTACAATATTTTTACAATATTTGCATTTTTCTGGTTATCAAATAAAGGCATAAAATATGAATTTAATTGATCTTTTAATCAAATGAAAATTAAACATACTTTATATTTTGTTACTATTAACAAATAGTTACTATTAAAATTAAAACATGAAAGAAATATTGTGTGATTATTCCTTAATAAAAATATGTTTTCAAGTTAAAGCGACCTTTTATTTTGACGAGTTGCCGTGAATACCTTTACATTTCTCTGTGTATATGATATGACGGTAGTTTCTCGTAAATGAAATGGTAAAATTCTCTTCAGAGCAGTTCTGGAAATGTATTTGTCGTAATTTGGCGAGACTGCAGACACTGAAATCACTGCCAGCATCACAAGCGCTTCAGTATCTGTGTAGTAAACAAAACCGCGCGTATGCGCCATTTATTATCACAAGAGACACGCAGAACATGCAGGATTCATATTTAAATGGTGTTTTTGCAGCTTAATATTTACAGAGACTAGTCCATATCGCGGTTTGATTTAAGTGTAATGACCTACTTTTGATTAATTCATTCAAACTTTGACAAATTCTGTGACATTCCACATTATTCAGTAAATTCCGTTTTTATGACTGGATTCCGCGATTCCGTCCGTGTTTTCTGCATTGTGGAAGTCATAGGGCCCTATTTAGTGTGTCACAGCACAGTGCAATTAAGCCACAGTGATTATATTTGTGATTTACATTTTTAAAAAGTGTGTGTGTTTGTGTGTATATGGGTCAAAGACAAGGCATCACATTTTGGTGTCCACATCAAATAAAATAAAAAATTAAATACATTTTATATAAACAGAAAGCATATTAAATGCGAGTTATCTACTTTAATGTTTAAATGTCAAAATATTTACATTTCTAATGTAACATTTTTTTTTAAAGCTGTGTAAAACTTGTGTTTTGATGCTAGAAAATCCCTTTTTGTCTTTGACCCGTATGTATTTACATTTTTTTTAAATAATTTAAATATAATGTTATTTATTATGTTTTCCACTTAGATGAGTTATTTTGAGAGCTTTTATCTTTAGAAAATAAGTTTTTCATCCACTTTTGTGACCTAAAGAAACCCTTGCTAACCCTTTAAAATGTTTGCCTTCCAGGGACGGGCGTATGCTGTTCGACTATCTGGCTGACAAGCATGGCGTAAGTACTTCTGCTGACTCTTCCACCCCTCTGAGGAGTTCTCATGACTCTTCCATGAACCCAATGTTGTTTTGGGGGGCCAACGGGAGGGGCGGCCCTGAGCAGCAACACATTAAATGACTTCCCAAAACCTTAAGTCATTTTCGGGGATTTTATGGCTTGCAGAAATTTCTGCGGACATTTACATTCTGTGGCGAATTGTTAAGAATAAACGGAACAGCTCGGGACCCGTGGGTATGGCCTCAAGAATGCTGGGGATTCTATATTTGACTTGATGGCACTCCCACCCCAGCATCCTGGGACTGACCTGAGGCCTGTCCTCAGTGCACCTTCACCGCACGGGCTGCGGCGTCTTTACGACACGATCCTCGCCTTAACGACCCTCTCGTCGCCGCCCCCAGGAAGGCCCCTGTAGCCTTAACGACATCTGCACCAGGGCTCTAGTTTACTGTGACCACACAAACACACAGACGTAAACTAGCGCACACGCACAATGAGCTCTCTGTTCCGAGACGCTCTGCCAGCGAGTTTCCTGAGCGTGATCTACCGAAACTGTCCGTCAAACTGTTGGTGCTCTCTGGTCATTGCTGTTAGCTGAACCTGAGAATTGCAGTTTAAAACGGTGAGGCGATGATCTTGGGGTCACATGGGGTCATGTGTGGTCACGGTTTCCTGAAGAGGTTCAGTGATAGCGTACAAATTATTTTTCTGTACTCACTAGAAGTAAAATACTGCACCAAGCACCCAAATCAAAGCCAGTCAAAACATTTTTAATGTTTGAAGGAATGGCTTGTTTGATTTTTAAAGGAATAGACATGTTATGCATAACAAGATGCGCCCTGACGTACTGGATTTGAGAGCTGTGTTTGAGAGGATGGTTTTCAGCAAAAAGTAATGTAAAGATTCACTGTGAATAAATTGAGGCCAGTGATAGTGGCACTGATAAATGTGACCCTGGACCACAAAACCTTAAGTAGCATGGGTATATTTGTAGCAATAGCCAACAATACATTGTATGGCTCAGAGTTTTTCTTCAATTTTTCTTTTATGCCAAAAATCATTAGGATATTACGTAAAGATCATGTTCCATGAAGATATTTTGTACATTTCCTACCGTAAATGTATTAAAACTTAATTTTTGATTAGTAATATGTATTGCAAAGAACTTCATTTGGACAACTTTAAAGGCAGTTCTATCAATATTTTGATTTTTTTCTTTTTTTTTTTTTTTTTTTTGCACCCTCAGATTCCAGATTTTCAAATAGTTGTATCTCGGCCAAATATTGTCCTGTCCTAACAAATCTGTTTATTCAGCTTTCAGATGATGTTTAAATCTCAATTGTAAAAATTGACCCTTATGACCCTTATATGTGTGTGTGATATATATATATATATATATATATATATATATATATATATATATATATATATATATATATATATATATATAACTAATGGTAAAAAAAAATGACTGTAAAAAAAGCATCTTACCAATAAAAAAAAAAAAAGTTAAAATTATTTTTACAAGTCTGTATTATACATTTATTATTATTATTGTTATTAAAATATTAAATATGTTTGTATACACACGTGTCTGTGTGTGTATGATACGTAAAATATTTATTTATTATATTGCAATACACTCAGTTTGGTTGTTTTGATTACGTAAAAATAACTTAAAAAATACAGCTGACTAACACAGTACAACACAATAAAACAATAAAAACATGATAAATAAAATATTTGTTTTATGTGAAATAATGTTATATATGTAAAAATATGTACTATATATAACTAAACATTTGTTTATATGATGCAAAAATATGTATTTATCATATTACAATATACATAATATGCATGTTATACTATATACTATATATATATATATATATATATATGCATTAAATATTTTATTCTTGTGAAATAATGTTATATATGTAAAAATATATGTACCATATATAACTATGATAAATGATTTTTTATTTTATATACGTGTATATGATGCATAAAATATGTATTTATATTACAATATAATTAATATAAATGTTATGTTATGTATGTGCATAAAATACTTATGTGAAATAATGTTACATATGTCAAAATAACACACATATCATATATACCTGATAAATTATTTTTTTTTATTTTAAATACATCTTATTAAAAATATTAGTACTATTAATAATAAATATATTAATAAGTATATTTATTATAACATTTCTAGGCTCAGTCTATACGATTTTATTTTAAACCATTTTTTTATTTTAAAACATGTTAACATTTTTATTTAATTGACTAATAGCTAACTTGTGTAAGCAAGTACAATGTTTCTTTTTTTTTTCTTCATATGTTAGAAATTTCTACAGTCATGCTTCATTACCTTTGCACTTAAATACGTATTTTGTGTATTTACGTTTTTAACTTGTGTCTTTCCTTGCAGTTCCGCCAGGAGTATTTGGACACCCTGTACCGATACGCCAAGTTCCAGTACGAGTGTGGGAACTACTCAGGTGCAGCGGAGTACCTCTATTTCTTCAGAGTCCTGGTATGTGTCTTACCACACCCCTGTCTTTAACAGATGACAGAGTTGTGTTTTCTAGCATTCTCCTCTGGGACGTTCCCAGCGGTGCAATTTTCAAGAGCTTTTTTTCATCACGACACCCTTTCATTTTCTCCTTCGCAAATTGAAGCCATTAAATGCATTCTTGTTTAATAAGTTCTTGTCTAATGGACAAACAGTTTTATTTTGATGGAGAGTTCCCCTGTGAGTGTTAATTAAGCCAAACGGTCGCCCTATAGAGAGTTTGAATTATCGTCTCTGCTTAATATGGTTCTGCATTTTTTAGTACGCGACTCTGCCAAATCCCATGAGTTACGAGCATTACGTATGCACTTAACGTTGTGTTTTTCAAAATGACGCAGGTGAAAAGTGGACATGACTCGCTCACAGGTAGATTTTGTCAAATTAGAATCCAAATCCTTTTATTATGAAGTATTGTGTCATTTATCCATGTTATCCATCTGTTATAGCAAAACAGGCAGCTTTTTTTGTTTGCACTTGAGGCAATCCGAAGAACTAAAAGCTCCTGATCTGTAATTACTTCTCAAAAGTGCCATCCCATGGCTTGTTAAATTCCTTGCAAGTCTTGAGTGCTGAAAAGAACCTCTTCAAGGACTTGGTTAAGAGTTGTTTCAGGGCTGTGTTTAGTGGCGGACTTCATAAGCTTATGGGTTTATGGGCAGTGCTGCTCCCCATAGATGATTGGTGGGGATTTTGTGGCCTAATCACTCTTGGTTTGACAGGATTCCCCAGTTTTTGCAAGGGTTAAAGGTTACACAGCTTGCTCCATATAATCCCAATTCACCAAAAGCAGGCTTTTAAACAGAAGATGACTAGAATGTGTGTTCTTCCAACAGTCAAACCATTTTGAGTATTTTATTGAGCCAAACTCTTATTGGATAACAGGATATTAAGGCCACATTTACAATGCAGCTGAATGCAGCCCAAATCATTTTTTCCTCTTCTAGTTTTTGAATTATATTCTTCTGAAAATCTGTTCTTCTGTTTTAAAATAAAAACAGCAACAATAATAATCTTATTATTATTATTATTATTATTATTATTATTATTATTATTATTATTATTGTTGTTGTTTTTATTGTTTTTATTATATTCTTGTTATTAATAATAATTTTTAAAAAGCTTACAGATATTATGTAATATATAATATAAAATTAAATAACAACAATAGTAATAATAATAATTATTAGTATTGTTAGTAATAATAATAATAATAAATGTACATTAATGTAATAAAATAACAACAATAATAATTTGAATTATTATATCAGTGTTAATAAATAAATAAATAAATCTTACAAATGAGTATATGTTGTAAAAAATACAAATGAACGTAATAATAATAAAATAAAAACAACAATAATAAAATAAAATAATAATAATAATAATTATTATTATTATTATTATTATTATTATTATTATATAATTGTTAATAATATTATGAAAACAAATCTTACAAATATTATTAATAATAATAATAATAATAATAATAATAATAATAATAATAATAATAATAATTATTATTATTATTATCATTATTATTATTATTTTTATTACATTTATAGGCATGTATTATATATTTCTGTATTTATATCAGGAATATTTTAAGAGGGGAAAAAAAAGCTTTTCAAAAAAGTAATTTGAATTTTAAAGAAGAGCATATGAGTACTTTACTTTTTTTTTTTTTTCCTTGTTCATTTTCCCAGAATTGTGTTTAATTGTTGACTGTTGAATTATTGACAGTCATTATTGATTAATTTTTCAGAGTTAAATATGATTTTTTTTCACATGCTGGTTAGTTGTTGCCTGCTGATCTCCTTGTCTAATATGGACTGCGTTTAAAAGGCTGTATGTACAACCTAACCAAAAAAAAAAAAAAGTCAAGTTAGTTGTTTTGTCTTGTGCTGTGAAACAAGCTAAGTGTGTGCACAAACACCCACAAGTTCCCTGTACTAGGATGATGACCCCTTTACATTTTTTTTTAATGTTGTTGTCTGGATAAAGATTCAGGCGGTGATGCACCGAGGACCTTGGATTAAATAATTTTCACCAGTGGAATACTTTTGGAATCAGATAATACCAAAGTAGGTTTGTGGGGGAAGATAATTGCAGTTCACTGAGAGTACTGGCAGTATCCATGTTACACGTGCGTACTTCTTATTTCCTCTATAAACAAAGGGCTCATTGCTGGGGCTCTGGTGTTTGTGGCTTCTCTCCCACTGCCTGTAGAAATGAGTGAAAGATGAACTTATGGGTAAAAGCGGCCGGACGCTCAGGGCCCAGCGCAGTGCTGTCTAGCTAGTGGGGCGGGGGGCAAATGACGGCTGGGAACCAACAAATTGACCCGCTCCTTTCTCTCTGGCCGCGCTGTGTGGAGGTAGTCCAGTGTCCTAAAGAGAGGTGCCCATTGTCAACGCTGCCCTGGGCCAAGAGTGTTGCGAGAGGCTCCATGCCTGGCTAAGTTATCGGACTCCCTTGCCGGCGAGCGTTTCTCACGTAACCACATAGCCTGCCTTCTCACATGGAATGCACTCCTGTTTCTTCAGACCTGCTCTCACGTATGATTCACTCGGCCTACATTGTTGTTTAAAAAAAGGCCATACGTCTGCCAAGCGACAATGAGTCGCTGTGGCAAAAAAGTGACCGAAAAGAAACCCTTGATTTAATTCGGAATAAATCTTGGTTTTAGCATTTCAGAGGTGTGATGAAGTCTGTGTTGTTTAGATATGCAACATGTTTCCCATTTGCGAATGATTTGCATCGTCAGTCACGCTGTTTGTTTGTTTGTTGTGTCCCTGCGGTTTTCGTGGGAGCCGAGGGAAGGAACGGCCGACAAGCCTTGAATTACACCCTTCAGTTTTTGTCACCCTTTTTTGCATATTCATTAGTATAGATGCTTAAAGGGATACTTGAACATTCTGTCTTCATTTAGTCACCCTCATGTGAGGCACTGAGACCATTTTCACTCTACAGTTCAGACATTAGGAGCGTGGAAGATTTGCTTTTTTGAAGAAGCGTTTGCTCACCAAGACTGCATTATTTGATCAAAAATACAGTAAAAACAAATATTGAGATGTTAGACTACAATTTAAAATAGTTCTTTTCTATTTGAATATATTTTAAAATGTAATTTATTCCTGTGACAGCAAAGCCTTTAGAAATCATTCTAAAATGCTGATTTGGTGCAAGAAATGTTTATTATTATCAGTGGTGAAAATAGCTGCTTAAAGAGCAGGTCATATGGGTTTTTGAAAAATATCTTTTTTTTTGCAGTTTTCAGCATAGCTGTCCTTCAATGTAAACAGTTTGCAAAGTTGTTAATCAAAAAAGTGCATGATAAAGATATCGTCTCTCAAAGAAAGAGTCGACTCAGAGTCGAATTATCTTTGTTGGCTTTATAGCGTCTCCGAACCACAGCCTGTAAGTACGATTAATACGTTATGTGTACATTTTCAACTGAGTGCTTAAAATAGCAAGCAGTTTGTGCTAATATGTGATGTATACCTAGAGCAGCTTTAGGTTTCCAGGTGAACCAGGATATTGCTGTCTTACTAAAATAGTTCTGATAATTCACTGTGAACCCACTATTTCCTAAAAATGTTTCGATTAACATAAACTGTCGTTGTGTAATATTAACCCCACTTGTGATTGAGTTCGATAAATTCCAGTGGTTGATTTCACATTGCTTTCGTTTGCAATTTTTAACTACCACACTTATATTCACGATCATTCTGGCAGCGCACGGAGGCAGTATAGGTGAAAACAGGCAGTGACAATGTTAGCTTTAGCAACATTAGCCTTACAGAGTGGCAAGAAGCTCTTTCAGAAAGGCAGTTTGGTAAACAAACGCGCGACTTACTTCGTCTGGAGCTGCCGTTTGCATATAAAGTGTTGGTATTGATCCCTAAACATATAGAGAACTTCACAGATTTTTTTCCGGAAGATTTTGTTCGATAATTAAATTTAACCACAGTGTCCTCAGATGGAGGGAGTCTATGGAGACTTCTGTGTTCACTGGTGCATCAGAAAACAACACTTGTAATGCCTCTTGTAATGACATTGTATGTCTCCAGTAATGGCGGACTGCTGCTTCTCACTCAAGGCAGTGTTTATGCTAATAGGGCAGAGATCGTCACAAATGGGCGGGACTTTTTTTTCCCTCCGACGACGTGTACGAGGGGAAATCAGAAGTTGCTTATTCTGAGAGACTGTTCATGACTTTTTTGGGATTTTAAAAATGGGATTGGGATTTTTTTTTTTTTTTTTTTTTTTTGCACAAATGGTCCCCTGTAAGTGTTTACAGTTTAGCAGCTAAACTTTAGCTGTGGGAATGATTCGCTTGCATAAGTGTTCAGATATTTTGGTTATATTTTTAAAAGCAGATTGGAGCACTATGATGCATGCTTTGTCAGAGGTAGCCAGGGTTGCCAGGTTTACACAACAAAACCCACCCAGTTGCCTCTCAAAACTAGCCCTAAACTAGCCCAATCACTTTTCGAGGGGGGTGTTCTGGGGTGTAAAATACATGTTTTTTGTTGGGGTTCCCCTGGTAAATTCGCCTTCCAGGTGCTAAATGTGACGTTATTGGGGTTGCTTAAACCCGTAGACTTGGCAACACTGAAGGCAGCGCTCACTAACTTGCTTGAGTACTCCACTCTGTACCAGTCACAACAGGTTTGGCCAGCTGACCAATCAGAGCCGAGTAGGCTTATGGAAGGGAGGGGTTTACAGACCTTATGCTCAGAACTGATTTGAACGAATCATTTCGAAATTATTGAGAAATGACTTATGATAAATGCATATGATGAGAATATACAATGTTTTCTGACCTTAGATGCATTTAAACCTGTTGTAGGGGACTCCAACACAATATTAGGACACTTTAAAACGCCACACTCTTTAATATTTTTTGTGGAAATGGTGATCATTTTTTCAAGATTTTTTGCAGCAGCACAACTACCATGTTCAAGGCCCAGAAAAGGACGTTTGCAGAAAAAGTATTCTCGTAGCTTCGTAACATTACAGTTGAACCGTTGGACTATTTTAACGATGTCCTTGCTACCTTTCTGGGCCTTGAATGGTGGTAGTTGAATTGCTGTCTATGCAGGGTCAGAAAGCTCTCAGATTTCATTAAAAATGTTCATTTTTGTTACGAAGATGAGCGAAGGTCTTGCGGATTAGGAACGACGTGACATGAGGGTGAATAATTAATGACAGAATTTTCATTTTTTGGTGAACTACTGTTTAAGTCTCCAAGTGTGCCGAGAGCTCTCTAAACATGCCATTAAGTTTTTCTAAAGGCTTTTATTTTTTTAGTAAATGATAAAATACGGTAGAGTCCACTCATCATAGGAAAACCACATCATTGATATTGCGAACACATCAAGCGTTTTGAGTAGATTAGACCGTTGACAGCAACCAACCTTGTTTACGCCGTCACTGCTCAGTCTAAATAAACCGAAATAGCTTCCAGAAATCCCCCCGTCTATGTTTTGAAGCAAATTGTTATCTTAAATTTAAATTTCCAGATATTGTAACTCAATACCTTCAATTTTCATCAACAGTGGTAAGGTGTTTGGAATAACCATGGTGTACAAGATTTAGTTGAGCTTTCTCACCAAATACCTGCCCCTGCTATTCTTTTTTTACTTTTTGTCCACCCCTGTTCAAGCTGGACCTCCCATCTCCTCGGACGGCTCCTAGCATGGGAGATGTCAGGCTCTAGAACTCCTCTAGCGTGGGAAACACGGCCATTTAACGAAGGAAGCCAGGCTTGCAAAATCCAGACCCGAGGTCCTGTTACAGTGAGGGCCCGGTGCGAAAAGAGCAACTTATTCATATCATCTGTTAATGCAGGGATTGGATGTTGAGAATAAAGATTGAGTGTCCCGTCGGATCCCCAGCACAGTAAATTTATTGTTGCTGGTCAGTCAGTGAAAATGTGCCCATTTCGGGAGGCAGTGGAAACTCAAGGTAACTTGTGGAAAAACCCAGGTATTGAAACTATTCTTGCATGGCCACTGCTGAAAGCCAGTCAGTGTGCAGAAAGCTGCCATAATGACATGGAGCGTCGCCAAATGTAGCAGGCAGGGACTTCCAGGAAAAAAAAAGGAAAAAAACAAACACTTTTAGAAATGAAACGTTGACCTTTATATTGGCAGAGAGGATGGCTTTTTCCCCGGTTGTCCCTCCGAGCTGATCTCTCCTGAGTTTTTGGGCTTTGACTGTTATTTAGACGCATCCAACTTGGGAATTTTGATCAAAGTGCTCCAGTGTTGCAAGTGGAGCAGTGGTTGCGTCTGTACTATATGGGATTTTTTATTTATTTATTTTTTTCAACTGTTCAATTCTACCGTGTGTCACTATAAAAATATAAAAATATAAAAATATCACTGAAGGGTATTTTTGACCCGCCGTGAATATACTGAGCCATTTGTTTGTTTATTTACTAACTAGTACTATTATTAGATACTATTGTAAACTAATTATATTATTATATGTTCTAATTATTATTTATACATTTAATAATAAATGTAGTAGTAATAATAATAATGATAATAATAATAATAATAATAATTGTTATTATTGTAAACTAATAAATACAGCACTACAAATACAAACAAATTGTGTCTTGTATTTTGATACTTTATTGTATATTCTTGTATTTTCCTGGTTTCCATGATGTGAAAATACTTTGCATTTTTAAGGTTATTTATTTGTTTACTTACTTACTTGTTTACTAGTACCATTGTTGGATATTTTAAATTAATTATATTATTACATACTATATTTCTTATTTAGAAATGTAATAATAATAAAAATATAAGTGATATAATAACAAAATATAAATAATATAGTAAAATATAATAATAGTAGTAAAAATAATAATAATAATAATAATAATAATAATAATTAATTCTTCTTCTTCTTCTTCTTCTTCTTCTTCTTCTTCTTCTTCTTCTTCTTCTTCTTCTTATTATTATTATTATTATTATTATTATTATTATTATTATTATTATTATTATTATTCTTCTTATTGTTATTTTTATTTTTATTATATGCTGTTATTATTGTAAACTAACAAATACTGCACTACAAATACAAACAAATTGTATCTTATGTATTTTAATACTTTGTTATTGTATACTCCTGATTTCCCTGATTTGAAAATACTTTGCATTTGTAAGGTTATTTATTTATTTATTTACTCACTTACTTATTTACTAGTACTATTTTTAGGTACTGTTATAAACTAATTATATTATTATATGCTATAATTATTTATAAAATGTAATAATATAATTAATAATAATATAATAATAATAATAATAATAATAATATAAAAATGTTTATTATTATTATTAGTAGTAGTAGTATAAACTAGAAAACACTGCACTACAAATACAAATTGTGTCTTATGTTTTGATTTTTATTGTACCCTTGCATTTTCCTAATCTCAATGATGAGTAAAAATGATGAGTCATTTTTGAATGTTTATTTATTTCTTTATTTTATATTATTTTATTTGTAATGATGCTATTAATGCTTAGTAATAATAATATCATATATTATATAATAATAATAATAATAATAATAATAATAATAATATATTATGTTTTATTGTGTTTTATTTACATTGTACTTGTTGTTATTGTATACTCTTGAATTGTTCAGATTTCCATGACGCTTTGCAGATGGCATCCTATTTATGGTTTTTCTTGTGGAACTTGAGAGATTTGTTACATAATATCCAATGTTTCTCCTTGTCCATATTTAATGATTAATGTAAAGGAAGGAGCATTTTTTTTTTTTTTTTTTTTTCATCCAGTCAGATTTCAGCGTATGCATGGCTGACTTCCTGGTCGTCTATGTGCCGTTATGTCTGTCGTAGGTCATAATCACTCCACTTCCCATGAGCCTCTGGCTATAGCACATCCCCCTTATATTCACGAAACGTGCTTAGATACTTCAGCAGCTTGCTAATCTGCAACACATTATCTCCTCACTTTGTTTGTTTTTGTCTTTTTACTCATAATTTAAAACATCTTTTACTCCTTTGAAGCTGATTGTGTCTGCAGAGATTACCCAAATCCTGTTCATATTTCCATACAAGAAGCTTGAGCAACTGTCTTTCAGGGGTTTCATAACTCGATTCCGCAGGATGTTTTTCTTTTGCGCTAAATGTTCAGGAGATTATCACAATTACTAGTTAATCAAGTTATCTAAACATTATTTTCAAGGGCCTGTTTCTGCTTAACAAGACTTATGTTATTGGCTTCTGCTGTCAAAGGGTTTTAGTCAAGGTAGAAGTGACGTAAAAACTATGTAGCCCTTATAGCCTCGTGTAAAATGAAACACCTTTAATTATTTGTCCAGCAAAGACCTACTCAAATGGTTCTCGTTTGTGTCATAAACACACACGTATCTATCCTCACCCAGGTTTTTTGTGTTTAGTTTCTTCTTTGATTTGATTGGTTGAGCTTCTTTACCTAATGTCTGGACCTCATTCTCTCACTCCTCCATGAACAGACATTTTGATTAGCGTCCCGCCACTCCGGTCCTGTCCACATCTCAGGGCTGATCAAAGCTTGCAGACATGTGTTAGGCCAGTAACAGAGGCTGCAGCAGTAGCAGCACACATCATTAAAGACCCTCACCGAAGGCAATGCACAAAGGTCACCGCAAGTTCACATGAACTTTGAAGAGCTTTTCCTCCCATTTGTGCATGTTGATGCTCCACACCACATATCAAAACGAACGTGTGTGTGTGTCTATACACATATATATATTAAATATTGTAAGACTTTGATTTACGCCTGCTTCTGAATTTTGAAAAGACATGTTCCTGTTTGTGTTTCAGTGATTTGAAACCACTTTCGTCTCATGACATGACCCTCCTTACCCTCGAGATAGCACTTGACCCCAGGCTAGTTAAAGAGCTCTTGTTTAACTTACATAATTATTTCCCAGCAATATCACAGACAAGTTGGGCTTTAACCTTTAACTCTTGACCTAACAACCTCAAAAACATATTTTTTGAATAATTAATAAATAAATAAATAAATAATACACTGCCATTCCAAAAGTTTGGGATCAGTCAATTTTTTTTTTGTATTTTTTATTTTTTTTATATAAAGAAGTCACTTATCAAAGTTGCATTAATTTGATCAAAAATACAGAAAAAACTGTAATATTATGAAATATTATTGCAATTCAAAATGACAGTTTTCAATCTCAGTATAATTTAAAATCTAATTTATTTCTGTGGTAAAATGCTGAATTTTCAGCATCTTTTCTCCAGTCTTTAGTGTCACATGATCCTTCAGAAATCATTCTAATATGCTGATTTATTATCAATGTTGGAAACATTTGTGCTGCTTAATATTTTTATGAAACCTGTAAAACCTTTTTTCAGGATACTATCACTTCAGCAGTTTAACACATCCTTGCTGAATAAAAATATTTATTTCTTTTAAAAAAAAAAAGAAAGGAAAAAAGTTTACTAACCTCAAATTTTTGGACGGTAGTGTATATTGTTAGGGAAGATTTCTATTTTAAATAAATGCTGTTCTTTTTAACTTTTTATTCATTTGAAGAATCCTGAAAAAAGTATTGCAGGTTCTTTGTTTCATAAAAAGTTAAAAGAAACAGCATTTATTCCAAATAGAAACCTTTGTCTTACACAATAAGTCTTTACTATCACATTTTATCAATTTAACACATTATTGCTGGATAAAAATATTACTTGCTTTCAAAAAAGAAAAAAAAAAAAACGTACTGACACCAAACTTTTAGATGGTAGTATATATTGTTAGAAAAATGTTTTATTTTAAATAAATGCTGTTCTTTCTAACTTTTTATTCATCAAAAATTCCCGGACAAAAAAAGTATCACAGGTTCCATTTATCATTTTCAACATTGATAATAAATTAGCATATTAGAATGATTTCTGAAGGATCATGTGACACTGAGGACTAGAGTAATGATGCTGAAAATTCAGCTTTGCATCACAGGAATAAATGGTATTTTAAAATGCATTAAAATTAAAAAACACTATTTTAATTGCAATAATATTTCATATTACATTTTTTTTTCTGTATTTTTGATCAATTAAATGCAGCTTTGATGAGCAGAAAATGCTTCTTTAAAAAACAAACAATCTTGATCCCAAAGTTTTGAATGGCAGTGTATAGTTAATTCCTGACAATACGAAATAGGAAATTAATTAATTTGTTATTTTATTTACACAGGGGGCCACGTGATTTAGATGTGCTTACTAAAGTGCAATGCATAAAGAGACAACAATGACTATTACAAAAATACGGCAAATGAAGTTCTATAACAAGCTAAATAGTCTTTTAGGATCTATTTCTTTTTCCCTTGCGAGCCCAATTCCCGAAGATGACATAATTTAATCCGTTTATCCACTGTAAATAAATAAAGAAGTTACTCCGGCGAGCTGCGTTGCCAAGCGAGCTTAACTTTTAGCTGTGTGAAATGGTAGATGTCAGAAATACAGTATTCAGGGTATTATTATAGTGAGTGAGTTGATTCGTTGTCCACCTTTGTTTACAGTGGGTCAATGTATTTTTCTCTGTTTGTCTGTGTTTGTGCAGGTCCCCGCCACAGACAGAAACGCGCTGAACTCTTTGTGGGGCAAGCTGGCCTCTGAGATCCTGATGCAGAACTGGGAAGCTGCCATGGAGGACCTTACCCGCCTGAGGGAGACTATCGATAACAATGTAATGCCCCGCCACTCAGAATTCAATACCACACTCAGATTCCCTTACATAGGCCATAATATTGACCGCCTTGCGTTTCAGCACAGCACCGCCGTTCTGTTTGCCGTTTCTCTTCTCCTCGATTCCTTCTCACCGCAACTCACAAGTCAAGCAAAACCTTAATTGCTGTGTTATGTCGGTGCAGCTTGATTTTTAATTGGAGGAATTGAGCTGGGAAAGAAGGGTTTGGCCTGGGGAGAAGTATGAGTAAATAAAAAATTAAAGTCTTTGGACATTGTAAATTTCTATTCTGAACTTTGATTTGTACCGAGTCTGGAAGGCAGGGGAAGCCAAGTGTTGGTTTTTCGGAGTCAGAAGTTCATCTTGCTATGATCCAGTCACGTTCAAGAGGAGTAACGTTTTAAAGGGATAGTTCCTCCAAAACGCAATTTTTTTTATTATTATTTACTTGCTACCATGATATTCTATATGATTTTTTTGAGAAAATTAATACTTTGATTTAACAAGGACGCATTAAATTGATAAAAGTGACAGTAGTGACATTTATAATGTTACAGAAGATTTCTGTTTCAAATAAATGCTGTTTGCATTAAAGGATTAAATTACATTTGACTATATTAAAATAGAAAACTATTATTTTATATAGCAAAAAATATTGTGAACAGGGTTCGTCCAAAGTGCTTGAAGTACTTGAATTTGACTTTTTGAAATTTAAGACCTGGAAAAGCCTTGGGGAAAAAAAAAAACACAATATTCCTGAATAATTACTGAATTTACTGTGCTTGAATGATTGAAAGGCAGTGTATATATGAAATAAGTGTTTAATTTTTTAAATAAGCACATTTCACAAAAAAAAAATCTTTTCACAAAAAAAATATATCAACAATTCGAAAAACATCATACTGTTTTCGCTTATTTCAGTTAACTAGTGAGTACCGACAGTGTCATGTAAACATGGCTGAAGATGCAAAAGAGTTATTTACACTGAAATTGACTTAGATCAATAATATTCGGAACTCTGAATCAGTTAAACCATTGCGTCGCAAAACTATTTACTCTTTCGAAGTGAGATCACTCAGATCACGCATCGGGAATCATTTGATTCAGGTTGGGACTTTGGAACGTGTGTTGCGAATCATTTGATTTGGATCGGAACGGGTTCGTGAATCATTTCTCGAATTGAATGATTCAAATTGAATAATTCAAATCAAATGATTTGTGATGCGCAAAGTTCCAATCTAAATCAAATGATTCACGACCCAAGTTCCAAGTCTTGATCTGAAATGGTTCGTGAATAATTATTTAGATCAGAACATCATAGCGTGGATCACAAAGCATTTGATTTAGGTGGGAGTTTCGGAGCAGGTTCGAGAAACTTTTGCTGTAGATCAGAACTTTGGAGTGTAGATCACAAATCATTTAATTTAGATCGAAACAGGTTTCTGAATCATTTCTCAAATTGAATGATTCAAATCAAATGATTTGCGATATCCAGTCTAAGTCAAATGATTCGTGAACCCGCAGCGAAGTCCCGATCTGAATCAAATGATTCGTGATCCGTGTGCCGAAGTTCTGTTTTAAACCAAAAGATTTGCGAACCCACTCCGAAATTCTGATCTAAATCAAATGCTTTGCGATTCATGCTATGAAGTCTGATCTGAATAATTATTCGCAAACCATGTCAGATCAAGACTCGGCATGTGGGTCGCGAATCATTTGACTTAGACTGGATTTTGTTCAGGACTTTGTGTGTATATGGCGAATCCTGATCTGAAAGAAATTATTTTAAAAAAAGAAAGTATACACAAATAAAAATTAACTCTTTTTTTACTATAGTAAACGTTTTGTATACATTGTAATACATGCATGTGCTTCATTTTGTATTTTCCATTTTTAATTAGTATTTTTTTTTTTTTTTTTTTTTTATTTAAGACATTGTTCGATAAGTCAGATCTCTGATTGAAGTCCTGGAAAATCAAAAAGTAGTGGTTGAAAAGTCCTGGATTTTCGTTTGACAGTATCTATATGAACCCAGTGTGAAATATCTCTTTATTTTTTTTAAGCTGACTTTAATATTGCCATACAGCAAGTGTATACTGATACACATCGTTTTGAATTTCTTTACATTCTACTTCCTAAAATGTAATTTAATTTGGATTACAGTTCCATTTGCTACTTCATTTCAAATTCAAGTACAAGTTCAAAATTTATGTCTGTATAGTATATAGACCAGTAAATATCTAATCATTATGAAGCCAAAAGTATGTGCCAGCCGAGCAACAGCCATTGAGATGAGTGGAGGTGAAATGGAGATTCTCTCCAGGTATTATTAACCTCTTTAATGGGCTCTTCTTTATCTACTCTTTTTGCCAGTCATATTTATTTCACATCAGTTTTACACCATTTAGTAACATTCTCTTAACTCATTTTTTTATATCATTTATTTGATTAAAAAAAAGCTTCCTTGTGGAGCACAAAAGACTTTTTTATTATTATTTCAGTGTTTTTTTCCTTTGCATAAAGCTGTCATATGAATTTAAAACATCAAGTAAGCCAAGTGGACTGTTTTATAGTACTTTAATAGTTCTTTTTGAAACTTGAAATCTCAATTTCCAATTATTTGTAATTTCATAGAACGACCAGGACATTCAGTTCAAAGTCTCCTTTTATTTTCCATGGTAAAAGAAACTCATTTAGGTTTGGAACAAGATGAGGCTTAGTAAATGATGACTGAAATTTAAGTTGGGGTTGAACTATCCTCTTACAATTATTTCTAACACCTTTCCCCCCCCCATTTTTTTCTTTCTCTACAGACGGTAAGTTCTCCTCTCCAGTCCCTCCAGCAAAGGACTTGGCTGATCCACTGGTCTCTGTTCGTGTTCTTCAACCACCCCAAAGGCAGAGACAACATCATTGAGCTTTTCCTCTACCAGCCACAGTAAGCACCTTCTGCAGCTGCTCGTTTTCCATCTGGGATTTGGTTTTGCTTTGGTTTGACTCTAATAAAAACGGATGAGGTAGGAGGAGAGCACGGGTCCAGGTTGGAAAGCCCACCGCAGTCCGCAAACAAAACTGCTGATGCTGGGCTCACCAGCCAGCCGCTCACAGACCCACGACCCCAGCGGTCAGCGCGAAAACGAGCCTGGCAGCTCGGACGAATGCTGACAATGGCAAATGGGCTGCTTAACTCACGGGTTCAATGTTTTAAGCTTCTTAAAATGAGGCTGTCAAGTCTGGACATGTCTGTTGATCTTTATTTAATCATTTTTAGTTTGTGTGTGAACACAGAAAAATGTTTCCAAACGAGAAAAAATAAGTTATTGAATCACCTCTGACCTTCAATCGTAATCAGGTCTAACTGTTCTGTGCGGAAAAAGTGGTTTCCCACTTTCCTTAGGAGACGTCAATAGTGTGAATATAGTTTGTATTCACAAACCCAATTTTCAATTTTATGGTCATAGAAAAATTAAAATGTTGTCAAACGACATGGCAGAAGGACTTGTTTTTTTTTTTTTTTTGTGCCCGATTTTGCAAAGAAAATAACTTTATTTAAATTTCACCAGTTTTTACATTTAGATGATCTTTGCATTAATTTAATGATAACTTAATGTGTTAAAATCTGTTTTATGCCATTAAATGAAAATAATTAGTATCCAAAATGAATATCCATTATTAACACACACTATTATAATGCTGTGATGACCAAATCAGTTTATAGCACCTTAAAACAATTGGTTTTATTTATTTTGTTTTATTATTATTATTTCAATGTGTATGTGTAAAAATACAGTTAAAAATACGTTAAAGTTTTAAATATACATTAGTAAAAATTGTGTAATTTACAAGTAAATTAATATTTAAGTATAAAAACATAAATGAGAAAAAGATTTTTTAATAATAGTAGTAATAGTAATTATAATAATAATAATAAACATAATAAAATATATTGTATAAAGTAATTAAATTAATTAAAAATTATTTAACAAATATAAATAAAATATGAGAAAGAAAACAGCTTTTGATGATGATAATAATAATAATAATAATAATAATAGTAATGTAATTTTTCTTGATGTTTATATATTATATTAAGTGTATGTAATTTAAAGTTGTAAAAGAAATTAATATTTAAATATATTGAATATAATAATAATGATCTTGTACAAAAAAAAAAAAAATAACATAAATAAAATATGAGAAAAAAAATAAAACGGCTTATTTTGATAATAATAATAATAATAAGAATAATAATAATAAATATTTTGTATAAAGAAAAAATTAAATAACAAATATAAACTATATGAAAAAGAAATAATAATAATAATAATAATAATAATAGTCTCAGCCCCAGCTACTAAGTTGGCTGTAATCAGGTGCTTTTTGTTGCTGACTTGTCAAGGACTTGTCACTTTAAAGGGCAACAAGATTCAGTCCTGTAGTGTGCACTTGAGTGCAAAAAAGCTTTAAGGGTCAGCTATTTTTGTTGGTTTACACCAGGTGCGTGAGGTGTGTAAGGAAACTTGATCTACTAACAAGTTTCCACCAGCACAGGTGATTAAGGGTGAGCAGATTAATAATTAGTCATTAGTACCTGACCATAGTGGGTGAAAAGAATCGATGTGGGAGAAAAATTGATGTGGCTTATTGTGCTGTCGCTAGCTGGAAAACCATATTTCGGTTTGGCTTTTTCCTTCCGTTCATGACCGATTCACACAGTTTTTAGGGCCAATGACCTGGGGCCGTGAACCTAGTGTGAATGTTTGACCTGCCTTTGAGACAATCGGCTGGCTTAACAGCAGCCCTTTGGACGTAGGTGCTCATTATACAAAAACATTCATTATGCTTCATTAAAATCGCTCCAGAAAGGTACTTCTAATTTGCGGTTGGGCTCGTCAGATCAGAGGTCTTTCAATGCTGGCAGCGTGCTTTTCACTTTTCGTTTTTGTGTTGTTCTCTCACCTCTTCTGCCTTCAGCTTTTATTTGCAGAGCTGTGGCCACGAAGAGCAATCAGACCCTATAAATCTGAATCTGAGTGTAATTTACTGCATTAGATACACTGCGTTTTATGCACCACAACAGTATTGCGTTCTTGGAGGGAGGATAGTCTTGTTTTAGTTGGAAAACGGCATCACGGTCTGTTTTTGACCCTGTGAAAAGACCTTTTGTTTTCTGTTCTCCTCCTTTTTGTTATTCTTGAAGTATTGTTGACAATTAAGCTGACATCAGCCTGTGGCGTTCAGGTTCGTTTCATAGTTGTTTGGCCGTCGTTCAGGACCGGGTACGATCCAGTGCTCTCGGCCTGAAGATCGTTCGTGATGTAGTCGTGCCGTCGAGCAGACGGCCAAAACAAAAACAGAAACCGAAATGTTTTTAGTGCAGGAAAAATGATACCAAAGATAGCCTATCATATAATACGCTCCAACCAAGTCCAAGGGCAGTTCGAGAGAGAATATTGTCACAAGATGACCTATGATGTAGGTGCAAACAGGAAAGCTAATGCCGCCGAAACACTATCCTGGCCAGCGCAGAGTGGATTCAGAGTTTCACTTGATTTACCTCTAATTCCCCTCCTCCCTCCAGATGCATCATGAAATTGGAACTGCACCACCGTTCCTTCTTTTGCTTGGTTTGTACCTTTTTCTCTTTGTGCTCTCTCAGAGCCACCAAAGTAGGGCTTATAATTTTATTAAAGAGCCTCCGTCTCACTTTAAAATGGTGAGAAATAAATTCATTGTGCAGAAAAAAAAGTGACAGTAAAAAATGTTACATTACATTTCTATTTCAAATAAATGCTTTTTTTATAACTTCCTATTCAGTAAAGAGCCCTGAAAAAAGTTTCCACAGAAATATTAGGCAGCACATCTTTTTCAATTTGAGCACCAATTCTGCATGTTAGAATGATTTCTGAAGGCTCATGTGGTTTGAGATTCCTGTGATTTGTCATCACACGAATGAATTATATTTTAAAATGTATTACAATAAAAAAAAAACATGTTTAAATTGTACTATTTCACAAAATTAATGTTTTTACTGTTTACTCAACAAGGCTTTATCTGATCAAAAATAGACATATTTTAAAAACATTTACAAAAATCTTTGGTTGTGTATCTATATTTTTAGATTTATTTATTTATTTTTGTAACTTTTTTTTACATTTACATTTACGTGTAGTCATTTAGCAGAGGTTTTTGTTAAAAGCGGCTTACAAATGAGGACAATGGATGCCATCAAAATAAATTAAAGAGCAATAAGTGATATGACAAGTTAGCTTAACGCAGTACACGTGACAAGTTTTTTAAAAATTATATAATAAATAAAAATAAAACGGATAGAATAGAAAAAAATAGAGAACGTTAGTGTTAGAGGGAAAAAAAAAACATTTTTAAACATATTTACTTTTTAAATATATAATTTAATAACTCTGTTTAATTTATTATATTGAACAATTATTTAATGACCAAATTCACTACAATGTTTTAAAAGCTTTTAAAACTATTTATTTTAAAACATTATATATTTTTTTACTTGAAATAGAACTATATAGCAAGGTTGGAAATTAACGAGGCCTTGTGGCGAAAATGCCACTAAAATGAACTAAATGAACTAAAATTCAAGAAAAAGGGGCAAAAAATGCCCCTGAACAATTAAACAACATATTACGGCTTTCGCGATTAAAACGAAACGTGAAAATGAATGAAAAGTGTCAATTCGCATGATTACATTTAGATCACTCACACTGCATCAGATTGCTTTTACACAGTTTTGTGCGGTGTTAAGCATTATAACCAGTCAAACGTGTTTCTGTTGAACTTAAGAATGCATTGGCCATTCAGAGGCGATTAGATTAGTCGGCGCTGAAAAACGCCGGAGCTGCTGTTATAGTGTGCACGCTCACAAATTCCCTCGTCATAAATATATAGATACAAACTCTTCGCCCTTTGGTGAAAATTCACCATTTTGAAATCAAAATGGGTCACCTACGAGATTCACATAGATCCCATAAGAAAGTGTTTTGTGATGGTGGTGATCGTGTTTTTACAAATTCTGACGGCAGTTTCTTTTAATTTTAACTCTGTTTAATAGATATTAATGCAGTGTTTATAAGCGCAGCGGGAAACTTTATATTGCGCCTGTTCCATAAGCTCCACCTGCTGTCCGAGAGTGGATTTGCGTTTTTAGCATCATTTCACAAAGCTAAAATCAGACCACTCTTTTTGCCTTAAATCTTGAAATTTTGCAGTTAAATTTAAAAAAAAAAAAAAAAAAAAAGCTCATGCCACATATGTAGCAACCTTTTTTGAAATGCTTTTTATAAACAGTCATTACCTATAACTTCAAATGGCTACAGATATTTTTTAAGGCCAGTTCAGCCTGCTACAGAGCAAATAATAATTTTGATTCAGTAGTTTTTAATTTTTTTTTCTTGTCTCTTGCTTAAAAAAAAAAAAAAAAAAAAAAAAAAAAATTAATTTCCCATGATTAATAATGATTGATGCTCTCTAGTTTTTGTACGTGGCCTATACTGGTTTCCTCGGACAGTCATGAGTTTGGCTGGCTATTAAGAGTAAGTCAAGGACAAGTGAGTACACCCAGTTGTGTGGCAGGTTTTCTCTATCCACTCAACGTTCTTGCCCTTTTTTACCCCTTACCTGTTTGCATTCTTGCAAATAATTTCATAGCTTCAGTGATTATAACAGGAGTTTTTGCAAAACTTGTGCTAGACTAGGCTAACGTCATGGACTGACGTGTCTATCTGTGAAGCCAGAATGCGATGTGCCCAAAACAAAATAAACACATTTTATATTTTTTTTATATATATATATATTTTTTTTTTTAATCAACATTAATAATCAGTAATGATTTTAGTCATAATATTGCAGCCCTATGAGCTCCTGTTTTTACATGTATAATTTAGATACAATTTTAAATTGTAAATTTAAATGTATTATTATTGACAACAGTTTAAAATATTGATTAAAGTAATTCGACAAATTGAAGTATTTGACATTAAAGACAACATAGTATGGTGGTAGGAAGTTGGTTATAAAAAATTTCCTTCACAAATGTGAAAAATGATTTCCAGGGGGGAAAATTTTTTGACCCTGATCTATAGTATGTGCCAGAATTGAAATTATGCAATTTTCAGAAGAAGAAGAACATTCTACTTACTTCTTACTAGCTGACACTTATTTTGTAACGTTCCTTATTTAAACTGCTCCAACAGGGAAGTACGCTGAGAGAGCGAGGCGAAACGGCGGCAAAATATGACACACTGGACTCAAACTCTGATCAGCTACACAATCAACACCTTAATCCATTATCAAAGTAGTTTTCAGTTGCAGCCGTATCCCAAATCCCCAGCTCCGCAAGGAGAATGTGACACACTCAAACTGAACTGCTGCTTCGTGTTTTGCCCTCTACCTCGAGAAGTCATTTAGCAACCGATTAAGCCGTATCATGGCTTTGGTCGTAGCTGTCGGGCTCGGTTAGATAATGCATTTTTTTTTTCTGTTCAAAGCCCAGATATGGCATCATGACTCATGTGAGCGGTCTGGCCATCGGAGCCTCCCTGGGAGAGCGAGTAGGTGTAAGTTAATCAGGAACACAGCATGAAGTGTTGTGGTTTGCCATGAAGTCAGACAACTACAAAGGGAGGAGAGACCGAAGGCTGCGCCAACTGGGATCACACGCCGCCGAAGCCCGCTGCCGTTTTTAGCTCCGACATCACAAGTGCCACAGGCCCCCTTGTCCCTTTAATTGTTTCGGCTAATTAAACCATCCGGCAGCCCTCCTATTTTTCCTCCAAATGACATGTGTTTCTCCGTGCTGATCCGTAAGGGAGCTTTAGGGCCTGGCCGAGGCAGAGCACCGCCACTTCCTCCTTGAAATTTAATTTGGTCCTCGTATGGGGGATGAAGAGGGGGGTCAAAGATGTTCGTACAGATACCGCAGGCACGGAGGCCGTCCTCCAAATTGACTCGAAATGTTAAGTGCACTTTAACAGGAGCTCTCAGGCCTATGACAAGGCATCTGTTGTATGTTTTTTTTGGGTCCATATAAGAAAGCTCTTGCACGTCTCTAGTTTGTAGAGAGGGAACTTTGTCTCGGGTTGTAATAGTAGTGCTATGTAGCTTTCATTCTCAGAGAAGCCCACAGCTAGTTGACCTGTGGCTGAAAAACAAGTCCCTGGTGGATAGTGTTTCACTGCTCTGCAGGCCTGTAGTTGGTGATCCGTGTCTAGAGCGGGGCTTTTCCTTTTCCCTTCCCTCCACAGCGGGACCAATGAACAGAGGAGCTTTCAACATGCTCTGATTCTTGTTCTTATGTTTAATGAGAATCTGCAAGCTCACTATATGAGAGCTTGCTGGAAATTGCTGTGAAAACATTGTCCGACCTCAACAAATTGTATCATGTAGAGATCATAGCTGTCCTTCGGGCTCGTGACCAGGCTTGTTTTTCTGTTTACAGGTACCTCAATGCTATTCAGACCATGTGCCCACACATACTGCGCTACCTGACCACAGCCGTCATCACTAACAAGGACGTCCGCAAGCGTAGGCAGGTGCTAAAGGATCTGGTGAAAGTCATCCAGCAGGTATCAGCCAGGACTTCGGTTCTTCGTTTATGTCCTCCTTTGTCCTTTAGTTAACTTCTATTGTGTGTGTGCAAGTATGTTTGATGAATAAAATGAAAACTACTGAATTTAAAATATACACATTTATGATATTTATATATAAATAATAAAATATATATGTGACCCTGGACCACAAAACCAGTCAGAAGTCGCACGGGTATATTTGTAACAGTAGCCAGCAATGCATTGTATGGGTTAAAATTATTGATTTTTCTTTTATGCCAAAAATCATTAGGATCATTAGTAAAGATCATGTTCCATGCAGACATTTTGTAAATTTGCTTACCGTAAATATATCAAAACTTTTTTGATTAGTAATATGCATTGCTGAGAACTTCATTTGGACAACTACAAATGCGATTTTCTCATTATTTTGATTTATTTGCACCCTCAGATTGCAGATTTTCAAATAGTTGTATCTCAGCCAAATATTGTCTTATCCTAACAAACCATACATCAATGGAAGGCTTATTTATTTGGCGTTCAGATGATGTATAAATCTTAATTTAAAAAAAAAAATGACCCTTATGATTGATTTTGTGGTCCAGGGTCACGTTATAAATGTATTAATTTTTAGTTAGAAATATCAAATTAAAATGTTTATACTAGTAAATTAAAAACAATTTATATGTTTAGTTAATATGATCAATTCACTTTTTTTTATTTTTATCTTAATTATTTTAGATAGTTCTTTTGTTTCCATCTAGTCATTTTTTAATTTTTTAAAATTGCTTTTACAAACACAGTAAATGGAGAGTTCACAAACGTGTATGTAAAAATATTACTTTTTATTTTTAAAACATTGAAATGTTTTTACTAGTTTAATTTTGAATTAATATTTAATTCACATTTTCTATTCTATTCTGCTATTCTTCCATTTACTATTTATCATTTAATAAATATATTTACCATTTCGCATATTTTAGTAATTTTTCTAAATTATTTTTTTATATAAAAATGTAATAGGTTTTTCAAATATTTGTTCTTTTTAGACCATAATTATTCATAGACATACATTTAGAAAGTCATGTTACTTTTTTGATGCACATCTAGGAATTCTTTCTTTCTGTATATTATATTATATTATATTATATTATATTATATTTTTTCCATGTATTATTTTTTGTTTAATAAATACATTACTTACCATTTTCCATATATTATTTTTTCAAAATTATTTTTAATATAATAATTTAATAGGTTTGTCAAATATTTCTTTTTTTTGGACCAAAATTATTCAGAGACATACATTTAAAAGGTCATATTACTTTTTGATGCACATCTAGGAATTTTCTTTCTGTATATTATATTATATTATATTATATTATATTATATTATATTATATTATATTATATTATATTATATTGTAATATATTGTATTATTTTTTCCATTTATTAGTTTTCATTTAATAAATATATTATTTACAATTTTTGCATATATTATTAATTTGTCAAAATTATTTTTTAATATAAAAATTTAATAGGTTTATTAAATATTTGTTTTTTGTTTTTCAGACCAAAATTATTCATAGATATAAATTTAGAAAGTCATATTATTTTTTGATGCACATCTAGGAATTCTTTCTTTCTGTATATTATATTATATTATATTATATTTTTTTCCATGTATTATTTTTTATTTAATAAATACATTACTTACCATTTTCCATATATTATTTTTTCAAAATTATTTTTAATATAAAAATTTTAAAGGTTTGTCAAGTATTTATTTTTTTAGACCAAAATTATTCAGAGACATACATTTAGAAAGTCATATTACTTTTTGATGCACATCTAGGAATTTTCTTTCTGTATATTATTATATTATATTATATTATATTATATTATTTTTTCCATTTATTATTTTTTATTTAATAAATATATTTACCATTTTTGCATATTAGTAATTTTTCAAAATTATTGTTTAATATAAAAATTTAAAAGGTTTATTAAATATGTTTTTTGTTTTTCAGACCAAAATTGTTCATAGATATAAATTTAGAAAGTCATATTACTTTTTGATGCACATCAAGGAATTCTTTCTTTCTTTATATTATATTGTATTATATTATATTAATATTACATTAGATTATTTTTCCATTTATTATTGTTCATATATTATGTAGCATTTAATAAATATATTTATCATTTTCCATATATTATTAATTTTTCAAAATATTTTTTCATATAAAAATGTAATAGGTTGATCAGATATTTGTTCTTTTCAGACCTCTCTTCAATTATTCATAGACATAAGGCAAGACAAGAAGGCGAAAAAAAGAAAGAAATTTACTTTTTTGATGCACATCTAGGAATTATTTCTGTATTTCATTTTTCACTCACATCTTGGTGTTTCTATCCAGCATTTTTGTGACATTGCAAAATCTGCATTAAAAATATGTGGATGTAAAGCCAGGCTGCTGTCAAGTACAGAAAAAGTGCCATAAAATTAGTCCACATGACTTTTTTCCAAGTTTTCTTGGTGAAGTTTTACTATTAAAAATCATTCTCATATACAGTATTACACACAGTGTTACACACTGTAGGCAAATTTAATATTTTCATTTATTAGTAATTTTTTTTTTTTTTTATTATTATTTTTAATTAATTTTGCAAGTACATAAAATAGAGAGTTCTCATACATGCACCATGTGCCAAGCTGAAAACGTTTTTTTGATTTGTATTTATTCCACGCTTTGTATAATATCAAGTTTATTAAATTATAAGCCTGTATCCTTGTCAGTATGAGCAATACTATTGGTCAGGTGGTGCTCTGTTTCATTACTGTTTAGTTTTCTGTTTGTCTTCCTGCAGTCATCCACACTGGCCTTGCATATACTAAAGGATGTTTACAATGGGAGGTTACCATCACCAGACCAAACTCTCGTGTTAAAAAAAAAAAAAAAATAGTATATTTTTATTTTAATTTAATACGTCCAGCACATTGCAGGGAATCGTATGGCTCACTGCGTCAGTGGAAATGAATGAATGAAGAAGCGGTGTGTATTGGCTTGACTATAAAAGCGCTGTTTATCTATGTGCCTCCTCAGGCCGTGTGAGTCTTGAACCCATTAGATTTGATAAATGGTGCTGGACAGTCTGATTGTAGTGTTCCGATGTCTCCGTGTCCAACAACAGTAGCTTCTTCTGAGATCAATGACAGTGAAATCCAAATAAGCGTGTCCCCGCAGCCTTTGCGTAATCACTTAAACATGTGTCCTGAGGTGCTCACCATACTCCCAGTACAAGTTTCCTCTCTCATGGTTACTTAAGCATCTATGGTATTTAGATCCAGGGAAGACCCAGAGACTATCATGTATCCAAATCAGACTCATCCCATCAGGTCCTCTGCTAAAGGGAATGTACAAAGTCTTTCAGCTTAGGGCTGTTTGCAGACATGGCACATTAGGCAGAGGTTTTTGCTTATTATTATATACAACCAGTTGTTTAAAGGATAGTTAAACCAAAAATGTAAGTTCTCTGATAATCTGCTCACCTTTGAAATTGTTTGAATTTGAAAACAAGATTTTATTTCTAATATGTAACTCAAAAGATTTATTGTAGAATGTAAAGGCTGTTCTTTTCTATATACAGAAAATGTCAATTGGTCAGGCTAGCAATGTTTCAAGCTGCAAATGTAATTGATTTGACACTTTTTAACATTTTAATTAAATTGAAAAAAAAAAAAAAAAAAAAAATATATATATATATATATATATATCATTTTTTTTTTAAAATTGTAATTAATTGTAATCATTTTTTTTATTAATTTTACAAACATGGTAAACATGATTATCTAAATATATAACTTTTATTTTTGAAAACATTGAAATGTTTATACTAGTTAATTAAAAACAATTCATATGTTTGAGTTAATGATTAATTTGGTTTATTATTATTATTATTATTATTATTATTATTATTATTATTATTATTATTATTTAACATTAGATATTTCTTTTGTTTCCATATATTAGGCTTTTTTAATTATCCATTTTTTTTAATTAATTTTACAAACAATAAATGGAGTTTCCATACACAAGTATCTAAATATATTACTTGAAAACATTGAAATGTTTATACTAGTTAAATAATTAAAATTAATTAAATTAACATTTATTTTATTTCTAAAATAATATATTTATATAATCTGATTTATATTGCATTCTGTATATATATATATATATATATATATATATATATATATATATATATATATATATATATACTTTTTTTTTTTTTTTTTTTTTTTTTTTTTTTTTAGATTCCAATTAAAAAAATATAATTTCCATCCAGCATTTTTATGTGATATCGCTAAATCTGCATGAAAATGTGGATGAAAAGCCAGGCTGCTGTCAAGTACCGAAAAAGTGCTATAAAATTAGTCCATATGACTTGCACACTATTTTCCAAGTTTTCTTAAGAAAGTTTTACTATTAAAAATCGTTCTCATTAAATCGGCCATATATGTTACATACTGTATCAAATTAACAGTCAGCTTGTGCCAATTAAGAAAATAGCAACAACCGTGTTTGTAACCGCAAGATGAAAGCAGCAGTAATTTGGGTTTGAACAACTGATAACAGTTCTGCATGTAATATGAAATTTTATTTGTTAATAAAAAACACTTACATGCATGTCAAGTAAATTTACAATGAGAAACACAACCCAGTTTAAGTACCAGCAGTGTAGGTGAAAAGTACATTTAATTTGTGTGTGAGCTTTCCCTTAAATTGCATTGTGTTTTTCTTGTATCATCTTTTTTTAGGAGTCGTACACCTACAAAGATCCCATCACGGAGTTTGTGGAGTGTCTGTATGTGAACTTCGACTTTGATAGTGCTCAGAAGAAGCTGAGGGAGTGCGAGGCGGTAAGTTCCAGCTGTCTTTTCCCGTTACCTTTTTATTAGCTTGTTTCTCAGCGTGTCCTTAAAAGCATGGCACACCCTCTTCTTTATAGGGACTTTGCAGATTGATTGTATCTTTTGTCATGGTCCTGTTTTTCCAAAAGCGTAAGATTCATAAAGTAAGATTCATAACGTTTCATAACAGGTTCCATTAGCGAAAGCGTTTGAAGAGACTATCTTTCTCCTAAGACGCTGAGTTCATCCTTCACTACTTGTCTGGCCACAAAAAGCCTTTAGCTTTGTAATTTACGCAGATGATGCTTCAATTTCCCTAATGATGAGATGTGATGTCATCACAGCGAGTCTCCGACCTCTGATTGGTCACAAGCGTCCTCTGAACCTTCCTAGAACTGCTGATAGTCATTAGCGATGCTGTGTGTCACTTTTCTGCAGCCACAAACAGCCTGCCCTTCTGTTTTGGGCCCTGAAAGGGGTCTTAAAGCACAGCGGTCTCTGTGTGCCGCGGTGTCATGGCCAGCTGTGGAAGTGGGCCCCTGAAAGAGCCTCTGACTCACCATTTGTCATGTTTTTATGATAGCCGGTAATTGTCAGATCAGTGGGATGGTTAACAAGAAGTGCTTTTGGTGAGCAGAGGCGGACACACGCACTGGAAAGAGCTTTCTGCGGTACAGACAAGCCAGTGATCTGTATTTTTGTTCCCGTTTATAAATGGTCTTCCATAATGGTCACTTCATCAGTTTTCACCCTTGCCCTGCTGTGTCATTCTTTCTGTTTTTACAGTTAAACTACGGGGCTTATAGCGCCAACACAGCACCGAAAAACAAAAACACAATGAGATGGAGTAATAAGCTCTGTTCCAGAGAAATAGCTCACCTCAGAAATGAAAAATGTCATTGTCATTGTAAATATTATTACTTTTTTATTGGGAGAAATTCTGAAGACTTGCTAGTCGCTCTGTTTCATGCAGTGTTTACTGAAATTAAACTGAAGCTTTCACGCTTCGAAAACTCCAAAGCATCATCAAAATATCCTAAAAGTGGTCCATATGACTTGTGAGCTACACTACCAGTCAGATTTTTAATGTTGTTGTTTTTTTTTTTTATGTCTTCTCTTCTGCTTAGCAAGCCTGCATTTATTTGATTCAAAATACAGCAAAAGCAGTAATATTGTGAAATATTTTTACTATTTAAAATAACTGCTTTCTTTTTGAATGCATTTTAAAATGTAATTTATTCCTTTGATCAAAGCTACATTTTCAGCATCATTACTCCAGTCTTCAGTGTCACATAATCCTTCAGAAATCATTCTAATATGCTGATCTGCTGTTAAAGATTTTTTTTTTTAAATTATATTATTATTATTATTATTATTATCAATATTTAAAACAGTTGAGTATTTTTGTTTTTTTTTCAGGATTTTTTGATGAATAGAAAGATCCAAAGATCAGCATTTATCTGAAATAAAAAGCTTTTGTAACTTTATAAACTATACCATTCAAAAGCTTGGAGTCAGTATAATGTTTTTTAATATAAATTATTACTTTTATTTAGCAGAAATGCTTTGCTTTAATTGAAAGTGATGATAAAGACATTTATAATGTTAGAGATAAGATTTCTATTTCAGATAAATTCTGTTCTTCTGAATTTTCTATTCATCAAAGAAACCTGAAAAAAAAAAAATACGCTCTGCTGTTTTCAACCTAATAAGAATTCAGCTTGGAAATCACAGGAATAAATTTAATTTTAAAATAAATTCAAATAGAAAAGTTTCCCTGTTTTTGCTGTGCTTTGGATAAAAAAAAAATGCAGGCTTGGTCAGCAGAAGAGACTTCTTTAAAAAAAAAAAAAAAAAAAAGCATAAAAATCTTACTGTCCAAAAACTTTTGACTGGTAATGCATATTCCGAATGTTTTGATTTTTCACAGTTTTAGGTGAGGAATAAAATTAAATTTGTGTCTGTAATCTTCCCCAGACTGAGCTGTCAGAGTCATCGCTTTGAATGCAATCAGATCAGAATCATGAATCTTTAACTCAAAAGAACAATTTGCTCATAAATCAGACATTGCTTTTTTCTCATATATTTGAATTATAAGAAAGGTAGATGTCAGGATTTTGTTGTATAATGCATATTTTAGTTGTATAACGATTTAAATTTTCCATTTGTTCCTCACGCAAAGCTGTCAAATGGCTTCAGAAGTCTTGAAGTATGATATACGAGTTAAAAGGACCACTTTTATGGTGCTTTTACATCATCTTAGATTTTAATACATCTTAAAATCTTAAAAGCTTCAGTCAACACTTCCCATCTTACCAGTTTTTCCTTTTGTGTTCCATGCAAAGAAAAAAGGCCATATAAATTTAGGGCTAGTGATAGTAATAGTAAAGTTAAATAAATTACTGTATGACAATTTTTTTTAAATGTTTAGGTGGTGCTTTTAAAAGATTTCAGAAATCTGAGAGCTTTCTGACCCTCCATAGACAGCAACGTAACTACTACGTAGTAAGGACACCGTTAAAATAGTCCATGTGACATCAGTGGTTCAACCTTAATTTTATGAAGCTACAAGAATACTTTTTGTATGGTTTTCTTTGTCACTTGGACTGTTTTAACAATGTCTTTACTACCTTTCTGGGCCTTGAACGTTGTTACCAACAAAGATAACATTAGAATACTTGTTTCTTTCCTTTACTTCCTTTGTGCAGAACTTACAATATACAAACTTTTGTATTGAAGTCATTTTGTTGTATGTCATTGTAGGTGTGTGTTTGTGTGTGGTCAAACTGTAAACAAAGATAATCAACATAAAATCAGATTACAAATTTACAGTTAATTACAGTTATTCCACTTAGATTACTATAACACTTTAAGATCGGTAGGTTTCACGTTACGAGGATGAACGAATGTCTTGCAGGTTTAAAAAGCATGAAGGGTACATGACAGAATTTTCATTTTTTGGTGAACTGTCCCTTTCAAAGTGCTTTAGTAAGAGATGTTTTTCTTGTTTTCTTTACAATGCATTGCATTGTTTTAGTTTAGGAACAGTGCAAATGATTTTTGTTGCCATGCGATTACAGATATCGTTGGCACAGCACTGAGATTCGTTTGCCATTCTGACCCTGGAAAACATTACATTTCGACCTAAGAGCGTTTGGTAAGCTGCCCCACGAACGTGCCAAATCTTAAACGGCAAAAAGTATTTTACTTTGAATAAGAAAGTCTCAGTGTGATAAAAGCCAGAAATGGCCTTGAGGCGCATTCTTGGTTGCAGTAAACACATTACATTACAAGGATTCATCCCAAGCGTAATTAGCTTGAGTGCCTTTCTTAGTGTGCACTTATGTCGAAACTCGTTGCTGTTCTCTAAATTATTATGAATTCAAAGACCAGTTGCACTCGCCTGCCATTGCCTAAAATAAAACAATTCAGTTTTGTTTAGCGGCAAGCACCTCATATGTTAAATCGCAGGCTTTTTATAGGAGAACGAAATAACCCAGCTTAACATTGAAATGGGAACCTTCCTAAAATGCTGACATGATTTATAAACATTTACTCCTGTGAGAGTGCCCATTTGATCAGGCCAGCTGTTTTTCATTCTAGACGTTTATCGTCAAGAAGCGGGGAGGAAAACGAGGCCCAAATCACCAGGAGTCATGTTTTTTTGGGGGGTCTCTGCAGGTCCAACTGATCGAGTCATTTGGGAGATCTCCATTACACTTTGCATGCTCGGAGGCCAGGCTTTGTAAGGCTAGCAGTAATTAGCACACCTGCATCTGTGAGATCTCGTGAGAGCCCTCCGGCTACCGGACCTCCAGAACCAGGCATATTCTACAACGAGAGCTCAGCCCAGACACTGCGTAAATGCTCGCTAATTAGTGCTGACCCTGATTATGAAAGCCCGAGGCATTATCGAGATCACAAGCTGCAGAAAAAGTTAAACTATGTGGCATGTGAGCATAACTGGCTAGGCTCAGATGTATGTCAGCTCTAAATGCTCGCAAATTCACAGTCTGATTGAGTGGTGACTTGGAAAATCAGAGCTGCCCGTCTGCAACAGCCCAAGGCTTTTCCTGTTGGACTGCGAGTCATCAGACGGTCTGCACTCAACCGCCTTTACTCGTACAAAAAACAAACATCCTCTCACCTTCAAACAAATCGGTTACATTGACTGTTTGGTTGTTAGGTGACTGTAAATGGAAAAAAGAGTGAAATGTCCCAAATTAGTAATCTGTTCTTTCTTTCTTTCTTTTTCTTTCTTTTCTTTCTTTTTCTTTCTTTCTTTCTTTCTTTCTTTCTTTCTTTCTTTCTTTCTTTCTCTTCTCTTTCTTTCTTTCTTTTCCTTCCTTCCTTCCTTCCTTCCTTCATTTCTTCCTTCCTTCCATCCATCATCCATCTGCCATCAGTCCTGTTTTCTTTCTTTCTTTCTTTCTTTCTTTCTTTCTTTCTTTCTTTCTTTCTTTCCTTCCTTCCTTCCTTTCTTCCTTCCTTCCATCCATCATCCATCCATCTGCCATCAGTCCTGTTTTCTTTTTCTTTCCTTCTTTCTTTCTCTTTTTTTCTTTCTTTCTTTCTTTCTTTTTCTTTTTCTTTTTCTTTCATTCTTTCTTTCTTCCTTCCTTCCTTCCTTCCTTCCTTCCTTCCATCCATCCATCTGCCATCAGTCCTGTTTTCTTTTTCTCTTTCTTTCTCTTTCTCTTTCTCTTTCTCTTTCTTTCTTTTTCTTTTTCTTTTTCTTTTTCTTTCTTTCTTTCTTTCTTTCTTTCTTTCTTTCTTTCTTTCTGTCTTTCCTTCCTTCCTTCCTTCCTTCCATCCATCCATCTGCCATCAGTCCTGTTTTCTTTCTTTCTTTCTTTCTTTTTCTCTTTCTTCCTTCCTTTCTTCCTTCCTTCCTTCCTTCCATCCATCCATCCATCCATCCATCCATCCGTCCATCCATCCACTGGAAAGTTTTTCTCTCCTCATTTAGCATATTAATTAGTCTTTAGATCAATTTTATGTGTTTATATTTTTTTTTTTAATTGTATATGTTACACACAAATTGCAACAAAAATTCAGAACGTTTTTTTTAAATACTTCTAAAAGTCTTGGGCTCACCAAGACTGCATTTATTTCGGTCAAAAATACAGTCTGAACCTGATTTTTTTCAGTGTCCCTTATTCCAGTCTTTAGTGTCAGATGATTGTTTGAATAGAAAGTTCAAAATAACATTTATTTAAAATGGAAATATTTTGTAACATTCTAGAAGTGTTTACTGTCACTTTTAATTGATTTAATGGTGAATAAAGTTATTTATTTATTTTTTAAATCATACTGACCCCAAACGAGATGTCTAAAATAACCTAAAATTACCCAAATACAGTACTGTTGTTTACAAGCAATCCTTTAGCATATCATCAGCACCCATGGCTCCAGAGGTTCTGCAGGCCTGTGATTCAATCCAACTGGACACGGTCCTGGATCTGTAGAGACTGACCGCATAAGTGTTCTGGGATTTTCTTCAAGCTGTGGATCATCACATTGCTTACTTTGCATCGTGATTACCTTATCATGCTTATCCAGTCAGCTTTTGTAATTTTTCCTTCTTCAGTTGATCCATCTCAGCGGAGAGGGGCCATTTGCACAATGGTTTGGGCTTATAATGTCTATGCTATGCATAAAACATAGACACAACCTTATATAGCCCTGTTTTCAGTCTTTTTGGAGAACGAAAAAACAAAAAGCTGCACTTTAAGATTCCAGTAAGTTAAGCTGAAATTGACATTTTTTGTACTACTCTGAAATTGTCGTAGCCTTGTTCTCTTCCCCTCTTACCTCGACAGTAATTATTGCACTTAACCAAACTGTTATCAGCTTAAGATAAGACATTGTCAATGATGAAATGTGTGTTGGCTGATAGGGCCATGGCCGTGTAGTTGGGGTTTCTTCAAGCAGAACTACGGAGATAGTAGCTCTCAAAGCCTAAGCAAACAAAGCGGGGGCTGTGAGCGCAGACGTGCACACGAAGACGTGGGACTGCATGTGAACCGTGCGGTGACAGCGGGGGCTCGCACATGTCTTCAGCTGTGTGGAATGCACTGACTATTTGCGTTTTGACTGCTAGGTAAAGCACACCAGGTCTCTGCAGGATGTGGAAGTTAGTATGCGGTGATCAGAACTCCGCTGCTCTGCGCGCCTGAGATTGATAGTAGACGGTAGTTGAGACGCTTGAAAGCAGTGGCACTGTAAATTGGTTCCACCGCGCAGCCCGGTGGACCCTGCGGCAACGGGCAAGACAAACGGTGATAAGTCACAGCCACTGTGGTGAATTTGGTGGCTGGCTCTGTTCCTGCCCTGTTTCATGTGGGGGCTGTGGAATTCCAAGATCTGCGGTTAGTTTAGAGTGCTGAGAATGACCCCAGTTTTTTTTTTTTTTTTTTTTGTGCTTCCAGATACTGGTTTTCTCCTATGAGGATAGCATTAAACACCATCGTGTATGTGTTAGCTATAGGCCCCTCTCGCATTCATTTCCATGCATTTGTCATAATTCTATTTTAATTCGTCTTGCTTTTGGCTTTTTTCCCATTCCATTATTCCCCGACCAGGTGCTATTACAGAGACCTCAGGGTGAAGTGGAACTGTTTTTATTTCAGTTCTGAGTTTATATAAACTTCCTGCTCTGCTCATTGTCCAGTTTAGCCACAGAGTTTTCTGTGTTCCAGCAAAGGTTGTGAACGAATGCTTCTCGTAAATCATGTGACAATGAGTGCATTTACATACATTTACGAAGAAGCTAACACAAGAACCTTTATTAAAATAAAATTAGTCAAAATGTTTAGAAATAAATGTTTTTTTTGTTTTTTAACCTTGATATTTGGAAGGTGTGGAAGCCCGTTTCTGCTACTGAATGCAAAATAAAATTATACTGTCAGAACTTGCAATTCTGCCTTTTTTTTCCCGAATTGCGTGATATAAACACAATTGCGAGTTATAAAGTCAGAATAGCGGAATATAAACTCTCAGTTCTGACTATTTTCTCGCAAATGCGAGTTTGTATCTTGCAATTCTGACTTTTTCCTCACAATTCTGACTTTTTCACAATTTTGACTTTTTCTTGCAATTCTGACTTTTTTGAGTTACAAACTCGCAATTGCGAGTTATAAAATCCCCCCCCAAAAAAGACGTATGTTCACAGAATTGCAATTCTGAGACCACGTAAGTGTTATTTGCAATTTCTAGTCGCAATTCTGAGGGAGAAAAGTCTGAATTGAGTTTACATCTTGCAATTCTGACTTTATTTCTCTGAATTGCGACTTTATATCTTGCAAGTCTGACTTTCTTAGAATCACAAGTTTAATCTTGTAAACTTGAGTTTTTTTTCCTCGCAAGTACGAGTTTATATCTCACAATTCTGACTTCATTACAAATTGCGAATTTATGTCTCACAATTATGGAAAAAAAAGTCTGAATTGCAAATTTGTATCATGCAATTCTGAGAAAAAATCCCGAATTGCAAGATCTAAACTTGTGATTGCGAGAAAGTAAGTCAGAATTGTGAGGGGAAAAAAGTCACAATTATCCTTATTTTTGTATTTTATTTAGTGGCAGAAACGAGCTTCCATAGAAATGTTTGCATATGAGAATAATTTCTGAAGGATAATGTCACACTGAAGACTAGAGTAAAAATGCAGCTGAAAATTCAGCTTTTGCATCACAAGACTGAATTACATCAGAAAATATATAAAAAATGTAAAATTATTTTAAATTGTAATAATGTTTCAGTTATTTTGTAGTATTATTTCAAATATTATGATGCAGTAATATTTCAATGTTTTTACTGTTTTTAACAAAACAAATAAGCCTTGGTGAGCATAAGAGACGTCTTTCAAAAATATAAAAAAACGTTCTGTAGCATATGAAAATAAAAAGCTTTTGTATTTTAGGTTGTATCATACAAATAATTCATCAAATTTGGGGTTCTCTGGCATTAAGCCCTTAGTTTAAGGCATTGAACTTACACGCTTTAGCATAATCAACATAAGATTAAATGCATTTTCATACAAAATGTCTAATGTCAATGTTTAAATGTTTTAAAGGTGCTGGTGAATGATTTTTTCCTTGTGGCCTGCCTTGAGGACTTCATCGAAAATGCCCGTTTGTTCATCTTCGAGACCTTTTGCCGAATTCACCAGTGCATCAGTATAAGGCAAGTACCTAATGCTAATAACTTTGCTAGATCATGTAGCAAAACGGTAAAGTATGTTCACTTCCAGAATGAAAATTTCCTGATATTTACTCACCCCCATGTCATCCAAGATCCAAGTCGCAAAGAAATTGAGGCTTTTGAGGAAAACATTCCAGGATTTTTCTCCATATAGTGGACTTAAATGATGGCCAATGGTTTGAAGATCCAGACTACAGTTTAATATAATTTTTTTTGTTTGTTTGTTTTAAGAAAATGACAAATGGTTTCGGTAGATAAGACCCTTATTCCTCGGCTAGGATTGTGTAGAGCCCTTTGAAGCTGCATTGAAACCGCAATTTGGACCTTCAAACTTTTGGCCACCACTGAAAAATCCTGGAATGTTTTCCTCAAAAACCTTAATTTCTTTGTGAATAAATAAAGACATGAACATCTTGGATGACATGGAGATGAGTAAATTATCAGGAACTTTTTATTCTGGAAGTGAACTAATCCTTTAAAAGTGAACAAATTGATGATGAATTGTTGTCAGGAATGATCAAAAAGAAAAAAAAGAGGTAGCAGGTCTGAAAATGTGTCCACAATGTGGGAACGCTTCCTGTTTCCCCTCTTCCATTCCCACTCCACTCTCTGATAAGTTTTTATTACCCAGTGTGCTGGAGGAAGCATGTCCAGAGACCGGCTGCCAGCACCTCAATCTCACACATGGAGACACGCATTCAGACCCAGACATCCCAGGCACATCCACCCATCTGTTTTGAAGCATGTCTAAAGGGTCTACATATTGGCCCCTACAGGAGGATCTTAATGGCTACGCCCCGTCTGTGGATAATACATTGGATTTTTGTCTTCTGAGCACCACTTACTCTGTTATCGCCTGTTGCGTTGTCACATCCTTGTTAGGACTGTAACACAGTGGCGCTTTGAGATTTTCATCCACGCTAATTCATCCAAAAGGAGTATTGCCACAGTTAAAAAAAATGATAGCCACTATTTAAGGTGAATTGACAGAGATTCACATTGACCATTGATCCACACTGCTCACTTATCACTGACACGATGCATCTTCATCTGCGTCCAGCTAAATGCGGCAGGTGTTTTATTACCACTTTACTCTGGTTGTGCTTTTTTATTGGCCCTTTTACGGTATTTATACGGCATCGCAGGCTTTCAGAGAAGACACGCAATGGTTTCAGTCCCTGAGATTTTCCATTGGTGGAAAAGAAGTGGTCTGTATGGAAAGGGAGGTTTGGGCGGGTGTCACTGGTTTCCCTCTGCCTGGTTCCTATTAGCCTTCTAGTGACGGAGTGCAGAGCAGAGAGGCCGCGTTGCCCTCCTGCCTGTTTAATGAGCTTTCATAACTAGTAGTCTTTGAGCATCTGTCCTGCATTCTTTTTCCCGCCGTCGCCTCTGCGCGCCAAGCAGAAAGCACTTGACGGCAAACTGGAGATCTGCTAACAGGTTGCATCTACCTCCAGGGATTTATGACATCCTGTAAATCCCGAAAGGGACCGTGTTCGCAAATGCACACGCTCGCCCGACACAATATCATATACCACTTTTGATGAAAGCCCTGTGGAGGCTTTTTAGCCATTCAGAATCTGTTATTTCTCTTCTAACCGCACACACGGCGATCAAAAACCAGCCATCCCCAGGTTCTCACACTATTTCCATGCTTCATTGTACAGCCTAATTGCTCGCTCGCATTTTCTGAGCTGTATAAAACCGAGAAGGGCTGGAGTCAAGGTTGAAACATGGAATGTGATCAGGCTCTGTCCAAATCTCCAGTTGCAGATAGTCTGGAATTGATTTGGAGTCCTGGCTCTTTTTTGGCAGCCTTGTTGCAATTGAATCCATTTTCTTGTCAGAGGCGACAAAGGTAATGCTGAACTAGGAAACTGAATTGTGATTGCTGTTTATCTGTTTTGGTTAGTAGCTCGAAGGAGTCGCCTGAAAGGCTGCGTTTTGTCCGTTTGGAGGGTATGGGGATTGGAAAACATCCATTTTGGTTTATAAGTGCATGTCACTGGTACAGTACGCAGAAGTCCTGTGAAGCTAATTGTGGGCTGAAGTGAAATATATGCCAGTTTTGTTATGTTTACAGTTGTTGGCCTTGAATGAGTAGGCAGGATTTTTTTTTTGTTTTTTTTGTTTTTACCCTCGGCATACACCAAAAAAGGCCACAACTACAAATGACTTTGTATATAAAAAATGTCTCTGAAAAGGCTCCAGTTGAAATCGAGTTTTATGACTTGCACTTATGATGGCGTTTGCATTTTTGTGTCTTGTCCTCAAAGACTTAAATTCCCAATTTTGCATTCATTGGCGCTGATTTTTACAGTCCATAGTAATTCATTTTGCAGTTGATTTGTGGGACCATTGATATAGGAGGCGTTGTTGTACTTCGTCTGCATGTTTGTTTGTTTTCCTTCCCTTAAGGTCAGTTCACACTAAGAATGATAACTATAAAGCAAACTATAAAGATAACCGTATTGTACCACAAGATGTTGACGTTGAGTTTATTACAAGCATTTACGCAGTTATGTCGTCTGCTGCTTTAAATTGCGCAAGCTCTTTAAACTCTGGTTGACGTCATGGTTGTAGCGTGGACTTCCCTTTTCTCATAGAATTAAAATGATTATTAAAACTTTATAGCTGTAGTTATCATACACTACCAGTCAAACGTTCTTGGATCGTATGATTTTTAATGTTCTGTTTAATGTCTCTTCTGTTCACCAAGCCTGCATTTATTTGATCCAAAGCACAGTAATAACAGTAAAACTTTGAAATGTTTTTAATATTTAAAATAAGTGTTTGCTATTTGAATATATTTTAAAATGTCATTTATTTCTGTGATTTCAAAGCTGAATTTTTAGCACCATTACTCCAGTCACATGATCCTTCAGAAATAATTCTAATATTATGATATGCTGCTCAAAAACATTTATTATTATTATTATTACTATTATTATTACTATTATTATTGTGTTGAATATAACATTGTATTATTAGGCAGAAAATAGCCGAGTAGAATATTTTCAGGTTTCTTTGAGTAGAAAGTTCAGAAGAACAGCATTTATCTATAGAAATCTTTTGTAACATAGATTTCTTTATCATCACTTTTGGTCAATTTAAAGCATCCTTGATAAATAAAAATATATATTTTTTTTAAATATTATTAAAAAAATATGTATTATTTAAAAAAATAATAATAATAATAATTATACTGACTCCAAGCTTTCAAATGGTATAGTGTATAATGTTATAAAAGTGTGTTTTGTTTTTTGTTTTTTTCCTCAGATAAATGTTGATCTTTGGATTTTTCTATTCATCAAAGAATCCTGAAAAAATGTACGCACCTGTTTTAAATATTGATGATAATAATAATAATAATAATAATGATAATAATAATATGTTTCTTGAACAGCAAATCTGCATATTAGAATGATTTCTAAAGGATCATGTGACACTGAAAACTGGAGTAGTGAAGCTGAATATTCTGAATAATATGAATGAATAATAAAAGTGAAGCTGAATAATAAGCAGGTTTTTTTAAATAGTAAAAATATTTCACAATATTACTGCTTTTCTGTATTTTGGATCAAATAAATACAGCCTTGGTGACCAGAAGAGACTTTTTAATATTTTCGAATTATTATTTACCATTTTTGGTGTGAATGGGCCTGAAATCTGCATTTTTTTTAAAAAAAATGTACTAATCCATTTAAAATTAAACACATCTGTTAAGTGCATTTTTTTAAAATAAAAAAATAAAAAAAATATATATATATATATAATTTTTTATTTTAAAACCTTGCATTGCTATATGAAGAACAAGCACATCATTCAAACTGCCAACATTATCTTCTGAGTGAAGAGAGGAGGATGTTTTAATGGGATAAGGGGAATCAGTTTTACCCCAAGCAATGAATCGAGGGTCACTTCCAGTGATGTGAATCTCTTCATGTCTTCATATGGAAATATTTAACAATCCATTTGTTTCGAGTCCACTATGTTAAAAACTTCTGTAGTGCAGGTCAGCACTGTATCAATTCACAGCTGACCTTTTAACAGTCTGCGGCTCCTGGAGTGAGACCGGTTGCCCCAGTCCCACCAGCCTACAATCGGAATTGGATAAATCAACTGCGAGGAGCCGGTACATGCAAGGGGTCGAAGTGAAAACGATCCTTACCCTCCACCTCCCCCAACCCCAGAGGACCAGGTTTAAGTCTGTGTAAAATGAGACTGCAGCGAGAGGAGTCAAGCAGCTTGGCTTAAACCTCCCTGTCATGCACTTACGCTTGAGTGGCTCGTACACCCAACCTCGTTCTTTTCCGTAATTACTTCTTTCAGCGTTTGTATATTTTTGGTTTGAGTTCAGACTTTCATTCATATTAGTGGCAAGCATGTGTATGTACTACCTTTCCCCTCCTTTCTCATTTTAAAGCTGAATTTCGGGATAAAATTAGATTAGCGTGTGTGTGTGGGCCATTTCATTTGCGGCTGTGGTTGACCTTGGTCTCTGGTTTAGCTTGTCCGGAGGGTCAGCTCCCCGAAGAGGAAACTCAATCTTATTTGTTTTGAGTCAATCTTTGAGTCTGGCTTGACTGACATGTGTCGCCACTTAATTAAATCAGTGAAATAATATTTGTGGCTGCTTGCGTCACTAGAGTAAAGTTTATTCAACAGGGTTCGTATGAGGTGCTTAAAGTGCTTGAAGTACTTGAATTTGACTCTTTGAAATTTAAGGCCTGGAAAACCCTTGAAAATAGCAATAGTTCTGAAGAGGTACTTACAGTGCTTGAATTATTGAAAGCAAATGCATTTATTAATAAGTGCTTAATTTTTTTAGTAAGCACATATCTTTTCATGCAAAATTCACACAATTCAAAAAACATAATACTTTTTGCTTATTTCAGTTAATGTCATAAAACTAGCGAGCTAAGCCAGTAGTAATAATGACAATGTCGTCTAAACGTGGCTAAAGACGCGAAAAGAGGAACAGATGACCCAAATCAATTGAGTGAGCCATTTACACTGGAGCCGCTCTGATTGAATCAAACTTGTGACTTTGATCAATCATTTTAAGCGATTCCCTAGCAAAAACCAGATTAAGTTAAAAGAGCCATTCATTTTCAAATTTAGATATCGCTTGTAATGATTTTAAAAAGCACATATAGTGACATATGTGAAACGGAGCATTCCAAAACTCTGAATCAGTTAATCCAACGCGTCGCAAAATGATTCACTGTTCACAATTCGAAGCATCCATCTGAGTCAAATGATTCACGATCCGGCACTCTGAGTCCTGATCTGAAATGATGGTTTGTGAATCATTATTCAGAGTGTGGATCGCCAATCATTTGATTTAAATTGGAACCTTGGAGTGCGGATCGCAAATAATTTGATTCAGATCAGGACTTCGGCGGGGGTTCACGAATCATTTGATTCATTTCGGGACTTCGGAGCATATATGGCAAATCATTCGTTTCAGATCAGGTTTTCGGAGCAGTTGAGATCAGAACGGGTTTGTGAATCATTCTGCGAATTGAATGATTCAAACCAAATGATTCACAAAACGCGATTCGAAGTGCTGATCTAAGTCAAATTATTTGCGATCCGGTGTTCTGAGTCCTGATCTGAAATGATGATTCGCGAGTCATTATCCAGATCAGGACTTCGGAGCATGGATCGCCAATCATTCGATTCAGATCGGGACTTCGGTGCGAGTTCACGACTCATTTGATTCAGTTTGGGACTTTGGAGCACATATGGCAAATAGTTTGTTTCAGATCAGGATTTCGGAGCGGTTTCGTGAATCTTTTTTTTTTTTTTTTTTTTTCTTCCACATTTTTTTTCGTGAACAGTAGAAAACATCAAACAATTAAGGCAGTAATAACAAAACAGAAAAAATAAAGTATACACACATAGAAATCCTTTAGCCAATTAAAATTAAGAGATAAGAAACGTTTGTTTGTTAATTAGGCATACATACATATTTTTATTATTACATTTGACATTCCTGTCCCCCTCACTTCTGAAATGGTTGCTATGCCCCTGCTCTAACATAACTGAATATAGGCTAAAACATCAGCTGTATGCCGTATTATCATCTTTTTAGGGATCAAATCGGTTTTGTGGCTCCACATGAATTTTATTCGGTGGGAAAGAGGCCAAAATGGCTATTTTGGTGTTAAAGGTTGCAGACCCCTGCCTTTGGAAAGTTATCTGTGGTTTTATTATAGTAAATGTGTAGTATACTTTGCATGTGCTTCAATTTTTTTTTTACCATTTTGTTTTATTAGTATACTTTATTTATCTTTTTTAAAATTTAAAAGACATAGTTCGATAAGTGAGATCTCTGAAGTCCTTAAAAATTGAAGTAGTGCTTAAAAAGTCTTTGAAAGTCCTGGAATTTCATTTTACAGTATCGAACTGTTTATTTGAGCTGTTTATTTACCATGCGATTCTCTCCTAAAACCAGATGATGATGGACTGTTTGGCATTTCCATAGATTTTTCTTGTGAAAGCTCACAAGTCTGCTTCATTTCAGACATGGTCTAGACCTCTAGGGTCTGCGGGCCTGTAATGGATGTACAGCTATCTAAACTTCCCAGTGTCTTAATTGGTTTCCTGTTCCCTTTCGGCTGTAATTGTTCATCAGCGTGCCGCATGCTTCGCGAAGAGCTTGGATTTCATGTCCTTGCTTTAACCCCCGAAGTCGACAGGCATTCCTTTTTCCCGTAGCGAGTGTCACCGCTTGATGTTGGACATGTGTTAACCATCACCAGCTTGGAACTCGTGATGTGACAACCGGCACATTTCGTTGGCGGTTAGCTCTTAAATAATGAGCTTTATGACCAATCTAGCCTGTCACGCATCATTTTCGGAGGGTTTCACTGGGAGCGAAATGATATAAGCTGTCATCTCTGCCTGTCTCCAGACCCATGCTGTTGCCACGGTGGGTGATTGAGTTAACCTTTCGCTGTGAAAGCATATTCGTTGTTTGGAAACCTGGTGCGTAGGGTTGACTTAAAGAACAGAATGGGACAAGCCTGCACTTTCTGACTTGCACGAAATGAGCTTAGCCAGCTGCGGTAGTGGGATTTTGGATCAAAGAACACTAGAGCCCCTGCTGCCACCTTCCTTTCTCAATGACACATCTGTGAAGGAGACACCTGGCTTCATTTATGGACAGTTTCTTTAAAATGTCAGGTGGATGGTCAGCAAGTCCAAGCAATGTCCTTTTATTCTTGTCTAGACCTCGTACTCACGAAAGCACAATGATGTAATTGTACTCGGTTTTTATGGGTTTCTCAGTGCGATTAGAATCATAGACTTGATTACATAATGCAAGGCATTTGTCACTCTTGAACAGACGTCTAAATGCTGAGGTATGACAGTAAACCCATTATCACCCAGCACTTTCGATCAGCACTTTAAACCCACGCGTACACACACACTCCGCAAGCTTGTTACATACCTCACGATTTTCACGTAATGCCATCAGTGTATATAATGTTCTCCCTTTACCTAAGTTTTGTCCTAATGGACTGTGTTGCCTTGCAGTATGCTGGCCGATAAGCTGAATATGACTCCCGAGGAGGCAGAAAGATGGATTGTCAACCTCATTCGTAATGCCAGGCTGGACGCCAAAATCGACTCCAAACTGGTGAGAGTCTCTCATATTTAATTTCACTCTTGTTTCTCTGCCTCCCTCCTCAGATAGCGAACGATTGATAGATGCTGCGTTAGTGTCCTTTAATTAGTCGGAAAATCAAATTCAGCCTCTTTTGTGCGGGGATTGTGTTCTGCTCTGAAACATAAAGGAGAGGCAATCAATTACGTCAGTAATTCTGCTCAGTGCTCGCTTACTCACCGTATCCTTCCTCGAGGGTAAGAGGACTGTCATTACCATCCTGAAGGAGGGTCATTCTCAATATGGTGACAGATATGTACCTTCACTTTTTAGTCATGACAAAGATTAATTTTTAAGAAGGAATATAGGAACTATTCTATAACTTTTCTCTCCTTCTTTTAAAAAGAAAAAATATTTTTTACTTATTTATACTCATTTTGTTTGGTAGGCATTAGTCAATGGGCTACCAAGTGTATCAAAAAGTTCTTAAAATCGAAATAATGTTAAATATGACACTAATTATAAGTTCAGATAAAGAATAAGCTGTTAAAATTAGCTTATGGTGATTTTCTCCCACCACTTATATATTTATTTAAATTAGAAAAAAATTAGTTCACTGAAGAATAGAAAGTTCAAAAGGGCAGCATTTTTGGTCAGCATTATGACAGCATTATTTTTTGTAATGTTGTAAACAGTGTTGGGTAAGTTACTCAAAAAAAAAAAAAAGTAATCCCCTGCAAATTATTAATTACTTCTTTAAATTTGCAATTTGATTACATTACATTTTAATTACTGCATTTAAAAATTCTGACAGAGTTTTAGTGCCACATTAAAAAAAAATCAAATTTTAAAGTATTACGAGATTAAAATTGTAATATTTTGAGAATAAAGTCGAAATTACGAGAATAAAGTCTAAATAAATCTCATGATTCTCAGAATTTCAACTTTGTTCTCAAAATTTTGACCTTATTATTGAAACATTTAGACTTTATTCTTGTAATTTCGACTTTATTCTAAGTTTTTAAACTTTATTCTCGTAACTTTGACTTCTCAAAATATTACAATTTTAATCTCGTAATACTTTAAAATGTGATTTTTTTTTTTTTTTTTTTTAACTTGGCGCTAAAACGCAGTTGTAAAGTACTTTCAAGTTACTTTCAAGTTTACTTTAGGTTATCGAACCTACAAAATTCACTTCAAAGTGTAACTCATTGTTTTTTCAGTAATTTAATATTGATTGAAGAATTACATAAGTGTTCAAACAGCAAATTGAACGATCACTTTTTTTTTTTTTCTCAGATAACAGCGAAAAGAACTTAAAATGTTCTGTCATTTTTGATTGTACAGATAATAGTAATACATAATTTGAAACTGTAAAAGGCCCACTTTTATTTGTATACACTCACAATATCAACAAAACATTGTGCTTTTGTAAAATAAAGAAAACAAACAGGGTGTGCTTTCTGCCGTCTTGGTTTCCTTGAACTTCTTTATGAAATGCACCACAAAAATGAACGAAAACTCAGCGATTGCTTGACACAAAATGATTTTTTGATTTATTAAAATGCAACCTGCCGCGCAAAAAAAAAAAATTAAAAATGCATTTTACTTCATATTTTTTCTTAACACTGCATTTGCAACTCAATTAATGGACATTAGTAGCTGTAATCCAATTACATAAATTTAAAATGTAATGCATTACATTACTGCGTAATTATAGAATTATAGAAATGAATGCTTTTATTTAGAAAGGATGCTTTATATTGATCAAAAGTGATGATAAAAACATTTATAATGTTACAAAAGATTTCTATTTCAGGATAAGTAATTGGAATACAGTAACGTGTTATAGCAGCTCTGGTTATAAATGTCTTTACTGTTACTTTTAATTAATTTAATGTGTCTACGCTGAAAAAAAGAAAGAAAAGTTTTTGAACAGTAGTGTCATTATTTAAAATTTGTGTGAAAGGAACAACACATTTGGTTTTTTTGCAACTGACTCTAGAACTTGGTCATAACACCCAAACCAAGTAACAGGACTTCTGATCTCAGAAATCACATGACATTCTACTGGAATGACCTACAATTAGCTTCTGTGTGTTCGTGAGAGGTTGTGAAAATGTCTGTGGCAACAGAAAAGGATTCTCAGGGTTCAGCTCTGACGATATTTTCCTCTGCTCTTTCCTTCGACAGGGTCACGTGGTGATGGGCAACAACGCTGTATCGCCATATCAGCAGGTGATCGAGAAAACCAAGAGCCTTTCGTTCCGCAGCCAAATGCTGGCCATGAACATCGAGAAGAAGCAGAGCAACGCTAACAGGAATGAGGTCAAAGCAGTAGAGCATCTCTCCTTCTCTCCTTTTATCTGATCTCATCTCTGTTTGTCTTGAGCCCTGTAGTTTACACACACAAATGATCTATCCAGAAGAATGTCGAGCGGCAATCAGCCCAGAACTGTCTTTACACGGCGTAAACCAGTAAGAGCAAGTTTAACAGAGCGAGCGCTTTCATCATGCCGTTTTTCTTCAAAGGCCTAATGACAAGGTAGCACACCACAGCCATAAAGAAGAGGGTCTGAGTCCCATGACTCAGCGCTGCGGAGTAAATAACGCTTGCACACAATCGTACACACGCTCCGTGGAGTTCCCTGCGTTTAGGAGTCACCACAGATGTTTTGCTCGGGGTCCGGTCGGCCTCCGTTTGATCTTGGCCTTGCGCACTGATTGGCCCATGACAAACGTGCCCTCGCTACGTTTGAAATAGAACGTTTTAAAATAACGGCCTTTAAATGTCTGAGGCCCTCAAAACACGTCATTTAACTGACTCACACAAACACCACAGTGGCAAAGGCCATAACACACAGTCCTGTATTTTGATGTGTTTGGCCAGACGCAATTTAATTTAACATTTTCTCAGAGAAAACCCAACGGAAAGGTGTGAATGTGAGCTCGAACTTCTTGTACTTGCAAAATGACCACAATTTTGTAGATAGTTTCAAGAGATAGTTTCAATACCATAGGGAAGATATATTTGGAACTTGCAGTTACATTGTTCCAAAGTGGTTTTTTTTTTGTTTTTTTTTTTTTTGGCTAAATGCTTGCAATAATGTCTGTGATAAAAGCTTATGATATTTTTGTGTTTTATTCCACATCATAAAGTACATCAGTAATACCACCTTGTGTTTTTAAGCTTTTACTTGTCTTGAAAAAGTGTTTGCTGAGTAGCTAAATGGGACTAAACGTAATCATAAAAAATCTGCTTTCACAGCCTTGTTGTGTTTATAATCACACTCTTGTACTATTCTAACTTAAGCTTTTCAGGGATTTCAGGGAAGCTTTGACGTGTATGTATGGAAGCTTGTTTCCGCCATTTATTTATTTTTTATATATATATATCAGATCTGGTTGCTTTAATGTAGATAAACTCAGAACTGTGAAATATAAACATGCAATTCTGAGAACGTCAGAAGTCTGAGATGTTAACTTGCAATTGTGAGTTTAAAAAATCAACTTATCAGGACCTTATCAACCAATAAATAAATAAAATTACAAGATACAAACTCAGACTTTCTAGGGGAAAAAGTTGAATTTACCTAATAGTTTTTTATTATGTGGTAGAAAAAAAACTAATTGTGAGAGGAAAAAAAGTCGCAATTTTTTTTTTTTTAAATTCTGTGGCATAAATAAATAAATAAAAACTAAATTGCGAAATCTAAAAAAAAGTCAGAACTGCAGAGGGAAAGACGTTGGATTTTTACCTCTTAGTTTTTTATTATGTGGTGGAAAAGGTCATGAGATGGAAAAGGTCACAGTTACCTTTTTTTATTTTTATAAAATAACTGTGTCAGAAAATAACTAAATAAATAAAATTACAAGATGCAAATCTAGAATTGTGGAAAAATAAGTCAGAATTGCTGGGGGAAAAAGTTGAATTTACCTTTCTATTACGTGGTAGAAAAAACGAATTGTGAGATAGAAAAAGTCACAGTTACCTTTTTTATTTTTATTCTGTGTCATAAATAAATAAATATAAATAAAAATTGTGAAATGTAAACTCTGGATGTGAAAAAAAAATTAGAATTGCAGAGAAAAAAAAGTTGGATTTACCTCCTAGTTTTTTTATGTGTTAGGACAAAAATCAGAATAGGTGAGACGGTAAAACTCAATTTTTTTTTTTTATTCTGTGTCGGGAAGAAAAAATAAATAATAACAAAATTGTGAGTTGTAAACTTGGAATTGTGAAAAATGTCAGAATTCCAAAAAGTTGGATTTTACCTCTTAATTTAAGTTAATGTGGTAGAAAAAAATCTGAATTGTGAGATGGAAAAAGTCACAATTAACTTTATTTTTATTATGTGCCAGAGAATGAATGAATGGATGAATGAATAAATGTGATATAAACTTAAAATTGAGAAAAAAAAATAAAGTCAGAATTGCATGGGGAAAAAAGTTTTTTTATTATGTGGTAGAAAAAATCCAAATTGTGAGATGGAAAAAGTCACAATTACCTTTTCTATTTCTATTCTGTGTCAAGGGAAAGAAATAAGTAAATAAAAACAAAATTGCAAGATGTACACTCAGAATTGTGAAATAATAAATCAGAATTGCTGGGAAAAAAGGTTGGATTTACCTCTTAGTTTTTTATGATGTGGTATAAAAAAATCCAAATTGTGAGATGGAAAAAGTCACAATTACCTTTTTTATTTTTAGTCCGTGTCAGGAAAAAAAATTAAATAACTAAATAAAAACAAAATTGCAAGATGTAAACTTAGAATTGTGAAAAAATAAATCAGAATTGCTGGGAAAAAAAAGTTGGATTTACCTCCAAATTGTAAGATGAAAAAAGTCACAATTACCTTTTCATTATTCTGTGTCAGAAAATAAATATATAAATTAAAATAAGTAAAAACAGTTCGTTTTTTTATTATGTGGTAGAAACGGGCTTCCATAGTGATGCCATCTTCCAGGTTGGCCTACAAAAACACACCGTCACTCCAGCACTGTAGCATATTCATTCATCTCTAATGAGCTCACCTGCGTTTGTATTGGTTAATAACATCTTTTGGCTCTCTCTTCCTCTCTATTCAGACTCCAAACTGGGCGGCTCAGGATACTGGCTTTTATTGAGTGGATCTTTGGGGACCGTACACTTCCATCGAAGCTTCCAGCATTCCCATCCTGCGGCCGAACATCCTGTTCTCCCTCTCGCGTCCCTCAAAGGAGCGAGACAGAGGCCTTATTTTTACACTTGGGTTCAATGCGTCTGGTATTAAATAAAAAACCCCTTACAAAACCATCTTCACCTCATGCTCGCATTTTATTCCTGGACATTACAAATGGTGGTTGAGGGTTAAGTGGTTGTGATCTTTTGTGTAATAGATGAAGTTTTAATGTGCTCTGAGTCACTGAGTGGGACGGGGGGTTTTGTGCCGCTGCACATGTATGCGCCGTAATGATGAATGAGTGTTTAGTCTGCTGCGTTTACGGCGCTGTTATGTAGCGGCCCACTCCGCTGCGGCGAGGAGGGCACCGAAAGGTGATCGTCCCTGACTCTCGTTGTCATTTTCGACGTCGCTCGCTCTTTTTGTTCGCTAGACAATCAACATAATGCCCCTCCAACTTTCCCGTCTCGTCCCGTCTTCTGCGCGTGACACCTACAGTCTATACGTTTTCTATTTCCATCCTTGCTCGCAGCCGCTGCAGGCTGGGATTCGAAGCGTGTCTTAATGTCTGCTTTGGCCTCTCTATCAGCTGACATGTTTATGGGCCCTGTCTCTCTGGACGAGTGAAGAGGGGGCTTATAGCTGCCACAGCGCTCGGGCTCCCAGCCAGACATCTAAAACAACTGACGTCACCTTTACTTTCCCAGCGAGCGAGCGAGCGAGCGGGTGGGGAGGGGGTGGGGAGGAAGGAGGGAGGGGGGGTGGGCTAAAGTGATTGGTTTACCGGTCCTGTGCCATGACACATTACGAAAATAAAACCCTCCTAGCCCTTAATTATCACATTCACCTTAGGAGTGCTGTCTCAGATGTTGTTTTAGTAAGACATCCAGACCAACAGCAGACGTGTGGCTGAGAAGCTTGTCCACCACAACGTCTGTCACTTCACTTAAAGTAAATAAACAAACACCCAAACGAAAAGGTCAACGTAGGTTTTGGTTAAAAGGGCTACATAATCTTTCCCTTTTTCGCATTGTTCACTCCTTTTCCCTTACATGAAAAGGTTACGGCATTTGTTCAAAAGCAGCCCGCGTAATTAAAATACACACAACGTATGTTCCATAATAAATTTTTCTCCGGATTATTCCTTGAGTCCTGTTTTCCAACTTGCAAATGTATTTCTTTTACAAGAGCGGGCCTATATTTAGAGCAGCTTTTCTGTAATGTGAGCGATCATTACGAAGTCTTTTCCAATGCATAAGCTTTGAGTTGTCAGGGAATCACTTCAGGTGCTCTACATATAGTATGCACTTAATGTCTCTGCAGTAAATGGCTATAACTCAACTTAGAGAGCAACCTGATATAACTCTAGCGTAATGAAGGCTGGTGAATAAATATGTATCTTTAATAAGATTTCATTTAATGAGAAATGAAACACTATTGTGTTTCACTGATAAAGATAAATAGCCGTCATATAATTAACATTGACTTTGGGCGAATTTCACTTTGATCTGAACATCAAAGAGCTCTGGAGAAGAGAGTGTCATCACTTAAAAATGACAAATGTTTTTTTTTTTTTTTTTTTTTTTCCCCTCATCTTTCGGAGTATGGTCAGTGTGGACTGTAAGCGTGCATTTAAAGACGGATGGTCTTTTCTGTGTTGCATAACACCTGTTTGTTATAAATGTGACCCTGGACCACAAAACCAAGGGTCAATATTTTTTTTAATTGAGATTTGTACATCATCTGAAAGCTGATTAAGCTTTGCATGGATGACAATATTTGGTTGAGATACAAGTATTTTAAAATCTAGAAGCTGAGGGTGGAAAAAAAAAAAATGACTGATTGAGAAAATCACCTTTGAAGTTGTTCATATGAAGTTCTTAGCAATACATATTACTAATCAGAAATTAAGTTTTGATATATTCACGGTTGAAAATAAACAAAATATCTTCATGAAATATGATCTTTACTTGATATCCTAATGATTTTTGGCATAAAAGAAATATCGATCATTTTAAACCAATACAATGTATTTTTGGCAACTGCTACAAATATACCCATTCTACTTAAGTTTTGTGGTTCAGGGTCACAAATAATTTTTTAAGTACCTGAATCAGGTGCTGCACACTTTGACCTCACCTGGAAGATTTCTAGACGATATGAGCCAAAAATAACTGGGGATGAAAGAGACATTTTAAGACAGATTCAAAAAATTGATATATAAATAAAAGATTAAGTGCCACACCTAGTGGTCAAGCTGGGTAAAACATTTCTTGGATTTCAAAGCAATTAATGTCCATTTTGGCATAGAAGCTTCTAAAGGAAAATTGCGTCAGCAATCATATTTTCTGCATTTGAAAGGCGCTTAAAACTTATATTAAAGTTAATATCTTAAATTAAACCTGTTATAATCGACCTGAAAAGAGAGATCAAGTTGTATTAATGCTAACATATAAACATAAATTGCAGTTTTTTATAGAATTTGTTTGCAGATATATTATTATGCCATCAGGGATCATATTTTTTCTGTTTTATGCTGTATGTATTAATTGTGAGGTTAATTAATTTTCTGATTTCATCTCTGTTGATTAAACAATTAAACCAGCTTAAGCTGGTTTGCTAGTCTTAGCATGTTTAAATTACCGTTTTAACTTCTAGTCCCTACTAAAACCAGGAATACCATCTTAGGCTGTTTCAGCCTTATTCGTTTTTCCCAACAGTATGAAACCAGTGAAATGAAGATTGCAGTTCAGGTACTAGTTATTTTTGTGTAACTCTTGCTGTTCATGTGAAGGAAAAAAAAAAAGTGAATATGCGATCCATAATGCTATTAATTCAAGCCAATGCACTAGGACCCTGGGGAAGCTCATATGTGGTGTATAGATACAGTGGGAGAAATTCCATTTGTCATCTTCTAAAACTTAAACAAGGAGGGGGGAGGCAGCCCTCTCCCTGACCGAGGGGCTTCTGAAAGTGCTCCGAAAAGCCCCACAAGATCTTGGAGTCTCCACGTGACAGCAGCGCCTATATAGCATCAGCACCAGTAGAGTGATACTCCATCACCAGCCGAGCACTGCAGCATATGCCACAGTTACACACACATCCTCATGCACCTCAAGGGTTTATTCTAGAGCTTTTGCAGACTATTGCATCCATGTGTTTTCTCACTCTGTCTAGGGGACGAAGGGACTAAACTTTTCCTGCGAGAGGGATGCTGGATGTTCCAAGTCCACTCTGGCAGTCGGAAGGAACTTGATGTATAAGCAAAGTTTCTCTTTCTTTTTTGGACCGGACCCGCGCAGGTATCTTTCTTTCGCTCCTCGCATCTACTTTTGAGGGCATCCGCCTCGTCCGGTGCGCTTTTGGAGATTCAGTTCAGCCGAAGTTCTTTTGAATGAAATAGTTCGCTCGCAAACACGTTGATCCATCAAGGTGTGTTTGGTACTCCAAGAACCTCAAAAGCTTTTTCTCTCTCCACAGACACTTTCTGGTGTGTAAAAAGCGCGTTTCGCTCTCTAAAATGACATTAACCGGTGGTGAAGAATGGTGTTTTCTCTACCCCTCTAATGTGTGACACAACCGAGTCCGGACTCCTCAACTCCCCGCTCCTCTGTGGAAAAATATACATATTGAAACCTCATATACGGACCTTGAAGGCTCGCGGCGAGTACCTTTGACGCTTTCTACCGTGAGTCGGGACAATCACACAGCCGCCCAGATGCAGTTTCGCCTGTTCTCATTTGCGCTGATCGTGTTGAACTGTGTGGACTACAGCCACTGTCAGACGCAGCAGTCTCACCGCTGGAGAAGAAACAAAAGAGGTGAGGGAACTGTGCATGTGGCTTTGATAGATGCTTTATTAATTCTATAATTAGTCATTTAGCTGACGCTTCTACACTGAGAGACTTGCGCTCCGCGTATGACAGGGACTGTCCCACCTGGTGTTACGCTACTTCTCCTCACGAAAATTACCATGGTAACCGTAGTTACGCTTTCAGAATCTTTCTGTGATTTTGATGCAAGTAGCGGCGAGTTTCCACAGTTTTACAATAGTAAGAAAAGCTAGTTATAACTGTACTGCTCTGGCGAAAACTGTCTTTACCATAGTATTTTTTGTAGGATGAGGTTCGCTGTCTTGCTCAAGGGTTCAGTGATGTTCATGGATCATTTCACCTCAGGGCACCGTAACTTCTGGAAGTTTTAGTCTTCCGCACGTATGTAGCCAAAATGTTAAAAATAAGACGCTTTTTTTTGTTATTAACATAACACTGTTTTTTTAAAGAAGGTCTTTTACTCAACCTCATATTGTTATTTATTTATTTTTGGCATGCTGAAGTGAATCAAAGAGTGCGCTTTTTCACTATAGCCCACCTGAAGATTTTTAGGAAGTTTGCCTAAATTGAAAATATCAGAGTTTGTTTTACCTTCAAGAAGATATATTTTGGATTATAATTGTTTCAGCATCTGTCCCGTCAGAGAATGCGTTAGGTTTTTAATTTGATATAAACGGCGTCCTGATTCATTCTCCAACTGAGAACGGTGTTAAAACGCTTTAAAAGGCACATTTTAGTTAGCCTAATAAATAACATGAAAACCAAAATAAAACAAAAACGTAGTTTCACACTGTATGTGTGAATATACAGGCTAATGATTTCAACATTTAAGTAAATTCAAAAGTTTGACAACGTACGTTAAATACAGAAGTTCAGTTGGTCTACAAATGTAACCATAGCAACAGTACACGGCTCCAGTGGTGTCAGTAAAGTGTTGGACGGTATGTCTTATAAACGTAAGTGTTTGCTGTCCTTGTGTATCATTTTATCATAGTTTTACACTTTTTTTTTTTCTTTAAAAGTGCTTACCATACTAGACGGTTGGATAAGTATGCTAAAGACTTAGCGAGAACCCTAACAGATGGCGTCCGGAAAATTTCCGATGTAAAAAGAGGACACTGGACACCCTGCAAAGTCATTGAATAATTCACACACTTGATTTTATAATGTCAAATCTCGTTATGATTGAGGTTGGTTAGTTCACATTAGCATGTCTTGTTTTGGAGAGCCACAGTATGTACTAATCTTAAAGAATCTGGAAAATTCGTTCTCAAGTAAGTTACTGACTGCTGATCAGATCCTCACCGTGCGGCGCTGTCTGGTGGCCATTTGATGAATAGAGCTTTCCTCTTCCCTTTTTCAAAGGCACTGACCCTCCTTTTGCCCTAAGCCACTTTTAATTGATCTCACAGACAGACATTGATTAAGCTTTGAACAACTGGTGCAAGTATAACAATCCACTCTTTAGAGCCGCAGGGATTTAACCCATCAGTAAATATGAGGGTTGCCTTGCTTAGCCAATGCGTAGGGACACAGGGGGCTGAAAGTCAAACATTTCAAACGTCGTATCCATCCCTCCCCAAAGCCTCAAACCCCTGAACATCAGTCATTCACTGCATGTGACAGAACAACCGCCTCCCAATTGAACTTGAGCCCAAATAAAGACACTTGCTGACACCACGGCTGATATGCGCTCTTAAATCCACAGAGATGTAAATTGGGAGGCATTCATAGATTTAATCACATGCATGGCATGCCAGGGGAAACCTCTGCTCCCATCTGCAAATAATCAGCCAGACACTGTAGGGAACTGGCACACATGAGTTTTCAGCCTCACTGTTTTTCTACAAGATTTGCGATTTCAGATACTACGTAATATAATTTTCTTAATAGGATCAAACTTATTGGCAGAGGCAGACTAGTTAAGCATTTTCAGGGGGATTGGAGGAGGGAAAATGGTGGCAAAAGTGCATCTGGAGGTGAGCGGGATCCTGTGTAGTGTGTACAAATGGTGACGCATTTGTAAAACATGCCTTGGAGGCGCAGTCAACTCGATTTGCTTTGAGATTTTCACCTGCGGATAGAAATGTGTGTGTGTGTGTGTGTGTGTGTGTGCGTACGGGGTTGTTGCAGAGAGTGACGTTTTGAAATGCCGCCAAGCTTTAGATTTGCTTTATTTCTATATTTATCATACTTACTGAGGGCCATATCGCTGTTCAATTGAGTCTAAAATGCTGAAATGGTTTTCTTGCCCTCAGCGTACTTGAGAAAGCTTTATGTGCAGTCTTTTCTGGCATGCTCGTGTGCAATCTACAATCCCACATCACCCCAGTGACAGTCAGTCCTCTTGAACTGTTTAACAAGACTTTGTCTTATCCGCCCCACAACTGTATTTATTCTCATCACATAGTCCACTTTTTATCCTTGGTTTTTATTCATTATTGGTTACATTTCAGACTTCCTCAGATGAATATAACAAAGCCAAAAGCAAGAAATATATTAAATTTGCACCTCTGTACCCCCCATTTAGTGCTTTACAGATGCCAGTGAGTTTGTTATGATATCATTGCTTTGCCCAGGGGTAATACTTTTCATTTTTATTCTCTGGCTAATGATGCCACCTGCTGACTACATAAAAACCGTGGGCTTGCGTATACCAGCGCAGACCAGAGAGCAAATTCACACACAGGACTTGCTGGTTTAACAAGCCGGAAGGGGTGTTAATGCTTTAGCCTCAGAGCTACCGGTCTGAAAGTCAAAAAAATAACTTTTTGGTGTATATAAGAACATTCGGTGCACAAGCCGTTTACTTGTGAAACTCTGCACTATAGGAGGTTAAGAAGCGGCTAGCTCTGATGAGCGGTCCGATTAAGCTCATGGTAATGGAACTAATAGAAGTCTGTTTCCAGAGAAACACAGTCACGGTAATCCATGGGAAAGTTGAGGAGAGGAAAGGCTTAGCTCCATCACTGAGCTCCTCAGCTTCACCCTCAAGGGATTAGGGGGAAAGCACCTGTATTTTAACACTATCGAACAGTTATATCTTAATCTGCTGGCAGCACAGGGCGATCTGTCCCGTTATGCCTCAGAAGATGTTTTGCGCATAAATATTTAATAGAGAAGTATGAAATGCAAGATGATCAGCTTCTGAGTAAATCCAAACCTGTATGCATTTTTTTCTTCTGTGGAGCACAAAAGAAGATATTTTAAACAATATCTCAAATTATTTTTCATGTAATGAAAGTCAGTGTTGTTTGCATACAGATTTGGAAGTGCATACAGATTTAAGGGTGAATAAATGATAACTACGATTCTATTTTTTCTATTTAGAAAAAATAGCATTCTATTTTATTTCCCTCACAATTCTTACTTTTTTCTCTGACTTTTTTGTCATATAAACATAGAATTGACAGGTATAAACAGAATTGGAAGAAAAAAGTAATAAATGTGATATAGAAACCCACAAGTGCAGTATTTACACTCATAATTGTGAGATATAAACTCAGCATATGTGGGATGAAAAATCACAATTGACCGTTTACAAACAGCTTGACTGACAGGCGATTTGACCAATCAATGGCAATACCGCCATTCTGTCCAGCAAACAAATAAGACAGGAGAGTAGATTAACTTCGGTGGACCTAACCTTGCAAAACAGCATGAATTGACATCTTTCCATGTTTGAAATAAAATACATTCTGATGTTAATTCATGTTTTTTTTTTTTTTTTCGTGCTTTAAGTAAAGAAAAGCTGATCAGTTCATGTGTCGATTGATCTAAGGCAATACTGTGATCTATTATGACACATTAAAGAGCCACAAAATGGTATATTTATTGTTTGAATTTCTTCAACATTTTAAAGCTGAGACCTTGTTTCATATCAGAAGTAACTGCTCTGTCTTGTCTGTTGGCATGTTGTCAGTTTCCTCTTTGCTCCACGATGTATTTTTTGTTGGCGTTGTTTGTCGGACATAGCAATAGTAACTAAGGAGGGTGGGTTTTTGCGACGGGTCGTTCGGGAGAGAAAGTGAACAATTGTGAACAGTATTTAAACTCTAGAAGAACTCTGAATTGCAAGAAGAAAAGTCAGAAATCTGAGGTTATATCTCGCAGTTCTGATTTTTTTGTTGTCACAATATGTGGGATAAAAAGTCACAATTGCTTTTTTTTATGCTATGGAAATGGGCTTTTATAGATGACCATTTTCATTTTTGGGTAAACTATGTTTTTGCTGCATGCCAGAAAAACTGGCATGAGTGAGTGTAGGATGTAAAAGGCCGCTTTGTTTTACAGTGATCAGGTCATTAAAATTTGTTCGGGAAGACGTATAAAAGAGTAACGACAAAAGGAACTGTTTAGAGCTATGCTTTGTAAGTTTACCCAAGGTCCCAGGTTTATGGGTGTAAGTGTTAATGTTGGCTCTTGCTACGTTCATGCCATTTAATGTCCTGATGAAGTGTGTGACAGGATGGGTGACTGCTCCAGAGTCTCTTTATTAAAAAAAAAACATCCTGTCACTCTTCTTTTGGAAAATGTGACATGTCGTTTCATTCTGATCCATAACAGAAGTCATGTTCTATGGAACTGACATCCAAAGTACATCCAGCTCTCTCTCACCCAGCCATTCGTTCGTTCGCCAGGAGTGACTTTTTTATTCCAGCAGGTTAGACGGGGTTGGTTGTGCTCACTGTGTCCCTCTCCTGTCGCACCGCAGCCTGACGTCAATCTGTGGCACGATCTCGCTTTGGTGAATCTTTGAAAATTGAGTGTGCGTGAGAGAGAATATCATTAGGCGCAGAGTTTAAACTGAGGGAGAGATGGATGGCATATTTGAGGAGATCAGTTAGAGATAGTTTAATGGGAGCACCATCACCTGAGACGGATTAAAACTTTTAGTGTTCTCAAGGAACAAAAATCTGATGAGATGTCTTTCTGACTTTCTGTTACTCACAAGTTTTTGTTGGCATTGATGGTTCCTTGGAACTTTTCCATTCCACTGATGGTTCTTTATAAAAAGGTTCTGTAGACTAATTCAGTGTTTTTAAAGAAAAAAAATGGTTCTTTTAGAAACTGTTCACTGAAAGGTTCTTTGGTGGAACCAAAATGATTCTTCTATGGCATCGCTGTGAAATTGCAATTGAAAACTGATTGCATAGAACAGAAATTGTATGCTTTTCCCTAATAAGCTGTATGATTTAAGGTCTCAGTTACACAAAGTTTTGTAAAACTCTTAATGTGCTACTAAAAGACTGTCCAAACCACTTTACTATTAACTCACTATTAACTTAATTCAATTAGCTAATTTAATTCATTTAAACAGGCCCAATGTTACCAGGCGTCTTGTGTCTGAATGCTTTTCCTCGTCACCAGGGTGCTGCCTCATGTTCCATTTGATGAGTGTTGAATGCGTGCAGCTGAGAAAGGTTTTGTAACACTTTCCGCGCCTTCATTCGTCATGTCGCAACAGAGAAATACCCATTGTGCGTTCATAGTTTTTTTTTTTTTTTTATTGTAACATACACAGGGGGATCCTCACCACTGGCCTCAATTGTTGTCATCAGAAGATCCCATATGTTGGCAAAGCCAAATGCCAAACAGATGGTTTCCTCTCAGGCTGCAATTTACCACACTGTAAAAGTTCATTTTCGGAAATGTGAAATAAAATAGAGTTATTATATAAATCTCACGATAATCTGCTCCATATTTCCCGATGGTGATTGAAAACCGTGGTGCCACAGACAAAAGTTCCAGTGTGCTTTTTAAATTCCAGGGGGATATTTTTTTACATGTTCACCTCTGTTATTTCCTCAACAGCCACCCCCCAAAGTAATTTTACTTTAATGCATTTCTTATAAGGCTACTAAATATGCTAAGCCAGTTGAGTTTGATTCTCCTGAGGTTATTGAGCAATAAAACATTTGAATACTGGACTTGTTTCTAGACGTGAACATAGCACCAGTTGTTTTAACATTAAACAAATGGTTTACAGTAGTAACTTGAGTCACGCAATGACGTAATTAATTAAGTTGTTCCTTGAATAACAATACATATTGATAGGTTTTAACTGATACTTGACCTTTAATTTATCTCAGTAACTCACACTTGTCGGATCCAATATTGTCGGCACAGGATCGTCCTTTAGCTTCAGTAAGAATCCTTCGACGAATTGTGGTTTGTTTATAAACGAATCCATGGTATAATGAAGTGAACAAGGACCAAGTTCTTACTGATGCGGTCTGGAACTTTATTAAAAAATAAAGTTCATCCACTCTTTTCAATGTTAGGATCAGGAAGGCATTGCAATGAATGTTTTTCCACAACTTGGCGCTGCACAGCATCTTGTTGTCATTGGAGCCATCTTTATCGTTTGGTTTTTGCGTAGACCTGCGTTTGCCGCTCTCATTATTTAAACTACATGTGCAAATCAGTGGGCGGAGCTAATCAGGCAGTTATGTGGAAGCAAGTGTTGATGTTTTCTGTGGAGGCAGTGTTTAGCAACACTATTACATCATAAAGTGCCACATTCCACAACCTGTCATTTCGGCCAATTGGCTGCAATATAAGCTGTTTTTAGACTAACAAGACGGTTTTGAGTTCTGAAACTTACAGGATGTTTTTTTAGTACAGTGACCTCTCAAATATCAAAAGATCAAGTGAATTTTGATTTCTCAGTTCATGACCCATTTAAAGAAGTTCACTTCCAGAACAAAAATTTACAGATAATTTACTCACCTTGTCATCCAAGATGTTTATGTCTTTCTTTCTTCAGTCAATAAGAAATTATGTTTTTTGATTTGAGGAAAACATTTCCGGATTTCTCTCCAATATAGTGGACTTATATGGTGCCTGTGAGTTTGAACTTCCAAAATGCTGCTTAAATGCAGCTTCAAAGGGCTCTAAACAATCCCATTATCTAGCAAAACGTCTTATCTAGTAAAACGATTGGTCATTTTCTAAACAAATTGACAATTTTATACTTTTTACCTCGTCTTATCTAGCTCTGTGTGAACTCTGCATATTCCGGTTCAGTTAGGGTATGTCGAAAAACTCCCATCTCATTTTCTCCTCCAACTTCAAAATCGTCCTACATCGCTGCAGAAGTTCTGACCCAGTGTTTACAAAGTGAACACGCAAAGAAAATCAAACGGCTTTTACAAAAAATGGTAAAACAGTGATGTAGGACGATTTTGAAGTTGGAGAAGAAAATTCAATGGGAGTTTTTCAACCTACCCTAACAGTCTTGAACTGGAAAACACAGAGTTCACACAAAGCTAGACAAGACGAGCATTTGGGGTTAAAATGTATATAAATCGTAATTTTTTTTAGAAAATGGCCAATTGTTTTGCTAGATAAGACCCTTTTTCCTTGGCTGGGATCTTTTAGAGCCCACTGAAGCTGCACTTAAACTGCATTTTGGAAGTTCAAACTCGTGGGCACCATCGAAGTCCATTATATGGAGAGAAATCCTAAAATGTTTTCCATAAAAAACATGATTTCCTTACAACTGAAGAAAGAAAGACATGAACATGACAAGGGAGCGAGTAAATTATCTGTAAATTTTTGTTCTGGAGATTAACTTCTCCTTTAGGATGTCATGTCCAGTTAAAAGTAGTTACATTTTTGAAAAGTACATCTCGAGCCGCCTGCATTTTGTTTCACTCTCTTCCACCCTTTTGGTTTTAAATACAAGAACGCGTAATGTACATTTGCACATCTGTACCATGAGTGTTATTCAAAAGCATTGCTTTTTACATCAAGTATGCGCGCAGGCCTCCTACTGTACCCAGCCCGAATCGAGCGACCGACGAGTCCTCGTTGTAATGTGAGCTCTAGAGGCTTCTTCAGACAGAAACACACACATACACATGCAGGCGCGTGAGGTCTGTCTCCGGCTCTGATGGATATTTACATCCACGCCTACGCAAATCGCTGGAACAACAACAAGGGGGAGCGTTGGGCTGCCGTTTCCCCCTCCCCGTCCCTCTAACACCCGACAGATGGACAGGCCTCCTCTGTTCCCCGGCGCTTGATAGGACCTCTAATTACGCATCCGCACCACATCAAACTAGCCATCCACACGCCTTGCTTTCAGTATGGTGCGGAAGTGAGCCGGTCAGGGGCAATAAAGCTACAGCGCTCGCTTGTAATTTGTCCGTGGATTGAGCTTGGTCCTCGTCCCCTTTGCCCTGTCATTGTGCCCGTCTTCACTGTGGGTCTGGGTCGTCTGGACTTTCTAAGAACTTGGAAAGGAGGTAGAGACACCCTGCCTGCTGCCTGCCTGCCTGCCTGTGGAACCCAGAAGCCCTGGTGTGGTTTTAATCAAGGCCAGGCATGGTAGTCATTATAGTGCCCTGGCGCTAAGCTCATTGTCTTTCTTTGTCTCTCTCCCTCCCTCTCTTTCTGCGAGGATTCAACATGCGTCTCCGAGGTCCTCAAGGGTCACTAGCCGTTGATGAGAAAGTGAGTGTCAGCGGTTTGCGAGCGGTAGCCAACATGTATCTGCAATCAGCGTATTTGTTTCGGAGTCGTGAGTCATACGCGACCTCGCTTAATGCAACAGAACTAAACAAAAAGGTCTTCAAAACATTCTGTTCTCTATTATATAATAAGCTGTGTGCTTTTGCAATGGGAAATGGGAAATGAATGGGCAATTCTGTGTCAATCTTATGAATTTGTTATGGCTAGGAGTATAAAATGCTCAATTAACTTCATTACTATCATGCCGTCACTAACACGGTTTATAAGTTCTCTCTCACAGACTGAGGTATTTGTTCCCTCAAGAGAATAAAATAATCTTTTGCTAATATATATACTGGATACAGTAATGTATATCAAGAAAAAACTTACTTAGCTTCCACTACCGTTCAAAAGTTTGGAGATTTTTGCAAAGAAATCCTGAAAAATGTGTCACAGTTTCCACAAAAATATTGAGAGGCACAACAGTTTTCAACTTTGATGATAAAAAGATTTTTTTTTTCTTGAGCAAATCAGCATATTAGAATGAGTTCTGAAGGATCATTCGCACTAAAGACTGGAGTAATGATGCTGAAAATTCAGTTTTGCCATCACAGAAATAAATTACATTTTAAAATATATTTAATTATAAAAAAAATATATTTTAAATTGTAAAAAATATTTTACAATATTACCTTTTTACTGTATTACTGAGCAAATAAATGCAGTCTTGGTGAGTGTGAAACACTTAATTCAAAAATTAAAAAAAAAAAAACTAACCCCCAAATGAACGGTGGTGTATATTTGAGAATATATTTGACAATTTTTGGTCGAGATACAACTTTTTCAAATTTGGAATCTGAGGGTGCAAAAAAATCTAAATATTGTGAAAATCGCCTTTAAAGTTGTCCAAATTAAGTTCTTAGCAATGCATATTACTAATCAAAAATTATATTTTGATATATTTACAGTAGGAAATTTACAAAATATCTTACTTAATATCCTAATGAGTTTTGGCAAAAACAAAAACCAAAAAAAAAAATTACAATTTTGACCCATACAATGTATTTTTGGCTTTTGCTACAAATATACCTGTGCTACTTAAGACTGGTTTTGTGGTCCAGGGTCTTTTTATTTTATTTTATTTTATCTATTTTATTTTATTTTATTTTATTTTATTTTATTTTATTTTGATGTTAAATACTAGCGGTTAAATATTTAAGCTGTTTAATATTGACTTGAGTTAATCATTGTATCATGTTATACAGTTATGTGGTCATTATAAAAAATATTTAATTACAGAATGACCAATCAGAATCAAGTTTCCAATGAGCTGTAACAGGAAGTTTCAGTCTTGTACTGCAGCAGTTATTGTAGTCTGTTTTTGCGTTGTCCTTGCTGATGCTTGTTCGTGTGCATGCATGTTATTCAGTCTGGCGTTGTGCCACCTAAATAGGAAACAACTGAGGAGAAAAGCCCTGTTTTGTGCTTTGTAATCTGTTGCGCATAATTTGGGGAAATTCACAAGCTCAAGTTATGATTTTAATGTGCATGTGGCCTTGAAACGCATTCCTCAGACTCTTCAGTTTCAGAACACAGAGGACTTCAATTGTGGTGAGTTTTTGCATTGTGCGCCTTCAGTATATCTCTATTTTTGTCCCTTTATTTTCCATTTGTCTTTAACTACCCACTGGGTAGTAGATATTTAGAGGGGGTCAGGCCAGTGGCGGGGGAGAATGGTAAAGAAAAGGTTAGGGAGGAGGGAAAAGAGAAAATATCCATGTACATTTCACAAATTCCTCCTTTTTTCTCCCTCTCAGTTATCCACTTGTATTACATCTTGGCTGACTTCAACTGTGTATTATTTTATCTGAACCAGAGCCAGACCTCAGAAGCACACCGTCTTCTCTTGTGTAAACAGCTGTCACGGAGAGGGACGGTACGTTGAAGGTATCCGCAGGCAGGGGTCACATGTAGTTTGTATGTTCGTGTGCTAATAATGGCTTTGGTGGTGATTCTCCAGTAATAGACACTACTAGTTTGTCACTATAATTAACATGCACAAAACTCTGTTGTCTTAATGTTTTTGCACATATTTTAGTTTTTCTGATTACATTTATTTATTTATTTATTTTCAGATTTAGTATGTCATATTCATTCATTTTAGTCAATTTGAGATTAAAGGTGCATTTTGTCAACAATTTCTTCATTTAAACAATTTATTTAAAATTTTGAAAAGTCAGCTTAAACAATTGCATTTCTTTTAGAGACGTTAAGGATATTTCTTTATGAACAAAGTACTTTACATAAATGAGTTACCCATTGTAACTAGCAAATATAGCTCAAGTTCATTTGTGTATCTGCTTAATTTTCTGTAAAAATGTATATGACCGTTAAAAAGTTTGGGGTTGGTAAGATTTTTTTATTTTAATATTTTTAATAGAAGTCTCTTGTCTGCTTACAAGGACTGAAGCTATTTGATCAAAAAAATGCAGTAAAAACAGTAATATTTTGAAATATTTTTTGAAACTGTTTTACACTTGAATATATTTTAAAATATATTTATTCCTGTGATGCCAAAGTGGAATTTTTAGCAGTCATTACTCCAGTTTTCAGCATCACAGGATTATTCAGAAATCCTTTTAATATGCTAAAAACCATTGTGCTAATATATATTTTTGTGGAAGCAATGATCCATTTTTATTTTATTTTATTTTATTTTATTTTATTTTATTTTTTGATAAATATGAATTTCAAAATATATATGAGATGAAAAAGGGTTTGAGCATAAAAACAAAGTGTAATACTGCTTTCAATTGTTGTTATTTTTCCAAAAAAACAAAACAAAAAAAAAAAAAATTCTGTTTAATTTAATTGCAATTTTGTTTTTGTTTTTCTGAGCAAAAAATAAATATCTTACATTTTCCCTAATTTACAGAAGACACCCAATAAAATGTCATTAAGTGTAACAATCTCACCAGTTATGACATAATTACTTTCACCCCAAACACTAATTAGTTGTAATTCTACATTTTTAAAATTTGCCACTATCCTAGGTTTTGCCCATTTGTCAGTAAGAATTTTTTACTCATTTAAAACACAATAAAATTTAATATGCTCTCTTATTCTTTTATATATTTTAATATGTACAAGTCAGAATAAGCATGTTGTCTGAATTTTTACATAAATATTGTATTACACTGAATAACAGTGTAACATTATTTCAACCAAATATGACATTTTATTCTCCAAAACCTTATTTGAAACCTTTAAAGTAGACACTTTACTAATATTTAATGTGTTTTCTGTGGACAAAAAATCACTTTTGTAAATATATGAAATATGAAATAATAATATGAAATGGAAAAGATGTAACGTTACACAACATTGACAGACTTTTGATCAATTTAACGTCTCCTTCTGAATAAAAATATTGATTTCTTAAAAAAAAAAAAATACTTACCTCAGTTTTGAACAGTAGCGTAAGTTGTAATATTATGTTAAAGTTGTGTATATAGTTAATTAATCTCATATTCTCTGTATCAGATGTGTTTTGTGTGCTATTTAAAGCTGTTCAATAATATGAGTTGTACAATGAGTGTGAAATAATATCTTTAGGTATTCTTTTTTTCCAATATTATAATATTTTAGCTAAAGTAATTTAATTTTACAAAAATGATTTTTCATATAAACATTTTTAGCAGGAACAACACTGCTTTCAAGTCTCAAAGGCAAAAGAAGAAAGTTGCATGATGTGGCCAATGTGTTTATGGGAGTACGGGGCCGTACAGGGGCCGTATCTGAGATGTATCTGGCTGCCAGACAGGTCTGTTTTGGTAAGAGCAAGAAGAGGTTGAAGTTGAGTGATTATCACAGAGCTTTTTAGTGTAAGCTCTGCCCTGGGGAGCAGATGAGACGAGCGGCCATTACGTAAAAACCCTGCCCTGGTGTTCATTTGTATCTGGAAGTGTTCTGGCATGTCCCCGCTTGCCAGGTTTTCACAGGGATTTGTCAAATTTGTAACAATACACTCAGATTTTATACATTGTGCCACCCATGTGTGCAGGAAACCCGCAACCGTAGAACCTGTTTTTGTTATTTTCAAGCGTTTTTGAAGTCGATGGCATGGGTGTTGCGTGGTATCCTGTTGAATTTTTCCTTAATTAGCTCAATAGAAGTTTTTGGAGGGTCTGCTGAAGCTATTTATGGAGTAGAAGACTCGGTCTTGGGCATCAGGCTTTGAAGTCCCCTCTCAGCGGTTGGGACCATATGAGGTTCCTCGGCATGTTTCTGCCTGCCACCCCCGTGGTGCTCTCCACTTTTGACCCTATGGATCACTTCTGATCTGGCCTGGTAGGGAAGGGCTTAGCCAGAGAAGTGGAGAAGAGGTCTCGTTAAAGGGTTAATGAGGTAATACCTTTCATGTTCCCCGCATAGCACAGAGTCAGGCGTGAAGGCAAACAATACTGTTTAGAGGGAGGTCTGCTGAAGAGTGTGTCTGTATGTGTGGGTGAGTTTTATGTGCGTTCATAGTTCTAAACTTGGTTTTAGAGGTGTTTAAGTCAAGCATAACAATTACTAATGCTCATATTTGAGATTTAAACACCTTGACTGTTAGTATTAAACTTAAGCATGTAATTCATCAGTTGAAAAATGAAAATTCTGTCATTAATTACTCACCCTCACGTTGTTTTAAACCCGTAAGACCTTCGTTCATCTTTGGAAGACAAATTAAGATATTTTTGATGAAATCCAAGAGCTTTCTGAGCTTTTCAAGAACACAGAAAGGTAGTAAGGACATTGTTAAAATAGTCCATGTGACGTCAGTGGTTCGACCCTAATTTTATGAAGCTTGAGCTTCATAAAATTCATAAAAGTCTTCGTCATGCGTTCACGAGAGTACCACAACGCGTGTGTGGTGCTGCTGACGCAGGAGCATCAGCGTATTTTTGGTTTCTTTGCGCACAAAAAGTATTCTCAAACCTTTATAAAATTATGCTTTTCTGGGTTTTGAATGTGGTAGTTGCACTGCTGACCATGCAGGTTCAGAAAGCTCTTGGATTTCAAAAATATCTTAATTTGTGTTCCGAAGATGAACGAAGGCCTATTAATGACAGTAATTAATGACAGAATTTTCATTTTTGGGTGAACTATCCCTTTAAAGGAGAACAAAAATTTACAGATAATTTACTTACCCTCTTGTCATCCAAGATGTTCATGTCTTTCTTTCTTCAGTCGTAAAGAAATAGCTTTCTGAGGAAAACATTTCAGGATTTCTCTCCATATAGTGGACTTCCATGGTGCCTGTGAGTTTGAACTTCCAAAATACAGTTTAAATGCAGCTTCAAAGGGCTCTAAATGATCCCAGCTGAGGAAGAAGGGTCTTATCTAGCGAAACTATCTATTATTTTTTTAAACAAATTGACAATTTGTATACTTTTTAACCTCGTCTTGTCTAGCTCTGCGTGAACACCTGCGAAGGTTGAAAAACTTCCATCTCATTTTCTCCTCTAACTTCAAAATCATGCTACATCACTGCGGAAGTACCGACCCAGTGTTTACAAAGTGAACGCGCAAAGAAGATCAAACGCCCTTTACAAAAAAAGGTAAAACAGCGATGTCGGATGATTTTGAAGTTGGAGAAGAAAATGAGTTGGGAGTTTTTCGACCTACCCTAACTGCCTTGAACCGGAATACACAGAGTTCACGCAGAGCTAGACAAGACAAGCATTTGATTTTAAAAAGTATATAAATAGTAATTTTTTTTTTTTACAAAATAACCCATCGTTTTGCTAGATAAGACCCTTCTTCTTCGGCTGGGATCGTTTAGAGCCATTTGAAGCTGCATTTAAACTGCATTTTGGAAGTTCAAACTTGGGGGCACCATAGAAGGTCCACTATATGGAGAAAAACCCTGAAATGTTTTCCTCAAAAAGCATAATTTCTTTACGACTGAAGAAAGAAAGACATGAACATCTTGGATGACAAGGGGGTGAGTAAATTATCTGTACATTTTCGCTCTGGAAGTGAACTTCTTTAAGCTAAGGACATGAATGATTCCTCAAATTGTGTGGCTTGAGAAGAAGTGTGCTATACTTTTCCAAGCGATTCAACAATATTTCTGCTGACAGATGTTAAAATGAAAGAAAAAACCCGGAACCGAGTCATATCTACCAGAAAATCATTTAGACTGGTGGGTAGCAACCACATGCAACATGCCAAAAACCACCAATACCACCCTTGTGCAATGGTTCTCAACCTTTTTGACTCCAAGGCCAGCAATATTGAATATTTTCGAGCTTGGCATTGTTAGAAAAACATATTCCATGGCATATTAAGAGTTTTATTCATTTTTTCCAAGACTAGAAGTCACTTAAGCTTTCTCATCCAGGTTTGGGGAACTGTGGAAATCCTGGATCTTCAAATAATAAACAACAGTTGTTGACAGAGTAAATTAAGAAATATTTTGAATTGTAGTTGTTAGCTTATCAATGCTGGTTTTGTTACATTTAAAGTAATTTCAAGTCATCTTTACTTCAGAAAATTAACGTAGTTCTACTACCTGTGTCAGAGGTGGTAAAATACATCATGGGCAATGCCTTTGGTCTTAAAGGGATAGTTCACCCAAAAATTTTACATTTTTTTAAATATTCTCCATACAGTGAAGGTCTATCCAAAGTTGTTTGGATTCCAGTGTTCCTTAAATATATCTTCTTTTGTGTTCCACAGAAGAAAGTAAGTCATACAGGTTTGGAACAACATGAAGATGAGTAAATGATGACAGAATGTTTGTTTTTGGGTGAATTATCACTCTCTTGCGTAACTTTGTACTGGATTGTAGGATTGCGTTGGTATTATTATGAAGTGGCATGATATTGGATCACTGGCAGGTGGAAAAGGAGGGTCTTGTTAGGCCCACTAATGCTCAATAGTGTGAAAAAATCCCAGGCATGCCGTTTCTCTGATCTTTAGCCGTGACGTTGCTCTTTCTTCATGCAGCGAACTCACTGCTAGCTGCTTAGCATGTGTGTAGAACAGCATGTGTGACTGAATTGCGGGATTCAGAGCCCATTGTGCCACAGGTGTGAAAATTAGGTGTGAGTTTTATGTGTGATAAATTACCAACAGGTGTGCTAAATTTAGCCGTTCCACTTCCCACCCTCTCCACCACCACCCTCCTGTCTTTGCTTCTACACTGCTTTCTTTACACAGCTATTATTTTAAGATCTTTTTAAGTGTAAATTAAACAGTTTAATACAAATTAAATGATTTTAAGAATCATAAATATAATTAGCTAAATAATAATGCCAGTGGAAGAAGAATAAGAAAAATAAGAAAAATAAAATACAGTTCATATTCAAGATGTTTTCTTCAAACAAGTCTCTTTTTTCCGAAAATTACACCTGATTGAGATTTTTTTTTTTTCTTTCCCCAGTGTATATCTTTCTTTTATCTCACCTCTGCTCTGCAGACCTGAGAACATAACAGAACATCTCACTCTGAGAAGAATTCATGGAGTGGAAAAAGTCGCTGACTTCCAAATTCCATTCCAAAAAAAGAGTGAGCTGTGTAGAAACATAAAACATATCTCCTCACACATAACCTGTCATGACAGATTGCCTTTTGCACCTTATGGCACCTGCACATCTTTGGTTCACACGTAAAACCCTCTTTTCCGTGTTTATAAGATGCATAACAGGCAAAGTGCTATTTCACCTCTCACTCAAAACACCCATCGTTACTTTTTTTGGGGGCAGGGTTGCAGCATATGAACAGCTTTTCATTTTTTCTTTTTTAATTGGAAAATTTATTTTTTAAATTTATAAAATGGCAGCTCTTTCATACTTAATTGCAGCCTACTTGAATTTATTGTGAATCACTTTTCACAACCCAATAATGTGATCTATTTCAGAGTGATGTAGTAGGATATCCAACTAGAAAATATTTAATTTTATTTTATTTCATATAATTTAATTTTATTTAATTTTATTTTATTATTCACTCTAAAAACTGCTGGGTTATTTACAACCCAGCCCTGGGTAAAATATGGACAAACCCAGTGTTGGGGGGTGGGTGGGGGGGTAATAACAAAAACATTTATTTCAGTGAAAAAAATACATAGAGAAATCTCAATTTCAACATTTTGAAGAACCCTACAATCTTTTTTTTTATTTATTTATTTTTAATGAAATGAAAATTAAAACCTTTTATTTGCTGCCAAACAAACATATTTTTTTCTGTTATTTCTGTTATTATTATAATTTCTGCATTTAATTGTTTTATTTAAATTAGCCAGAAATAGGAATATTTAAATGCCTACATTATACTGTACAAAAGTAATACAAGACTAATACATTTCTGTTACATGTTAAACATTATTTTTATTTTGACAGGTTGCCGGTTAGTTTTTGTGTGTATACACTATGATATGACGCTAAATTTCCCAAATGAAACGGTAAAATTTACATGAAGTGACTCTCACAGCAGTTTTGGAGATTACGTTCATGCGTTTATGTCATCATTTATGCGTTTTAGCGGAGGAGAAATTGTAGACGCGTGACCATGTAACGTTAGAGACAGAAATGATATGCCGTTGTGTAAATAAGATAAATACCATAAGGCTATTTCATTTGTTTAATAAAAGAACAAGGTATAGACCTGTTCTATAGGAGAGGTAAGGGCTGCCCCGCTAATATAATGGCAGGGGAAACACTGGAAATAAGGACATGGTTAAAAAGGTTTTGTGTGCAAAGAATACAAAAATAAAACATTTATTCAAAGATTTCTTCTCTTCTGGGTCAGCCGTCATTCATGAGAGTACCATGACACATAACGTCATGATTGTGGACTATTTTTAAAATGTCCTTACTAACTTTCTGGGCCTTGAACGTTGCGTTGTTGTTTATGCAGGGTCAGAAAGCTCTTGGATTCTTTTTTTTCACAACTAGAATGAGACAAGTCAACAATAATCAGTCCTTTTGTGTGTGCTCTACAAGTCTCTCTGTGGACTAAAAAACCATGCCAGGGTATTAGCATACACGTCAGCAGGTTTGCCCCCAGGTCCTCTGAATCCCTTTTTGTCTTGCGCCAACTGCAAGTAAACACTAACACCAGTACCAGCTGCCTGAGCTTAGAAGGTATGTTTGGATATCAAGTCCACCGATTCAAGCGCGGTGATCCAATCAACAAACTTATCGGTGCTTGCCATGTCTCCCGGGCCTGTATCACAGGAACACTCTCACTAAGCTAATAAGCCAGTGCAGTGAAACAAATGTGTTTGCTCAGACACATGGTGCAGAATCATTATAAGTAATGGGATTGCCCTAAATTGTAAACATATGCATACAGTACAATCTGTTAAAGTAAACTGGAGTTGGGTGGGGGGGAAACATGGATGCCCAAATCCTGACTATTTCCAGCTGCAAAGTAGTCGGAGGTGAAGTCCAGCATATTTTCTGCTAAATTGGAGGAGAAATGTGCCTGTAGAGCAAAACGTACTCTTGCCATATACCACCATTCTGGCTCTGGTGTATTAATCTTCAGCAAAGTGTGATTTCCATACCCATGACCATGACAAATAAAGTCAGATGCAACAAATGTGGGCGGATTGATGCAGTTTTCCATGTACTGTCTTCAACCATGTGGAACAATGTGGGGACTGGCACACTTCTAGTGGATGATCTGAAAGTTTTATTGCATACTCCTAGTTTCTTTTCCATTATAAGAGGCAAGCGTTTCTGATTCTAAATGGATGGTTCACCCCAAAATGCTTACCCTCATGTTGTTCCAAAGCTGTATGACTTTCTTCCTTCCACAAGTGGAGATTACAATTGAATAGTGAATTGTGACCGAGGCTGTCAATCAGCCTATCATCTCCTTTTGTGTTCCACTAAAGAAGGTTTATACAGGTTTAGAGTGACACAATGAGTAAATAATGACTGAATATTAAAACAAGCCAGGCGATAAAGACTGTTACTGATTTCATTCTCAGTAATGTGAAGGTTTTTACTCATTAACAGCTTTGAACTTTGAATGATCTTAGTGTTTTGGATCATATTGTGTTTCTTTGCGCTCTGATACGTCAGTGTGGTGGATTTTGTATGGTGGTTTTAAGCAGTGTTGTTATTGTTAAAACATTTTAAAAAGCATTTTTGTTAATTGAAAAAAGGAGAAATTAATTAAAATTTAGAGATTAGATGAAAACCTAAACTGAAAAAAATAAAAAGAATTTTAGAAATGTAGTCTTGGCAACTACAAAGTTGAAGTGCTAAAATGACTAAAACAGAAATAAAAATAAATGTTTTTTAAATAGAAATATTTAAAAACTAATAAAAATGACCAAAACACAAATTATTAATAGCAAAAATATAAATATAAAATTAAAGATAATTTACCATATTCATAAATTCTATAATAATATATAAATAATACTAAAACAAGGTGAAGGTACAGTTTGTAACATTTATAACATACACTACCAGTCAAAAGTTTTTGAATAGTAAGATTTTTAATTTTTTTTTAAAAAGTGCTGCACACCAAGCCTGCATTTATTTGGTCCATCTTTGTATGGCTAGATTTTCAGCATCATTACTCCAGTCTTCAGTGTCACATGATCTTTCAGAAATCATTCTAATGTGCAGATTTTTATTTTATTTTATGATTTTATTTTAATTTATGAATAGAAAGATCCAAAGATCAGTATTTATCTGAAATAAAAAGCTTTTGAAACATTACACACTATACCATTTAAAAGCTTGGAGTCAATTATATACACATATTTATTTATTTATTTTTATTTTTATTTTTAAATAAATAATAGAAATTAATACTTTTATTTAGCAAGGATGCTTTAAATTGATCAAAAGTGATGATAAAAACATGTATAATGTTTCCATTTCAGATAAATACTGTTTTTCTGAACTTTCTATTCACCAAAGAAACCTGAAAAAATTCTGCTCAGCTGTTTTCAACAATAATAATAATAATAATTGTTTTTGCTATACTTTGGATCAAATAAGCAGAAGAGACTTCTTTAAAAAAACATTAAAAATTTTGACTGGTAGTATACAAAAAATAAAATAAATAATAAAAAAAATAATATTTCTGGTCCCAATTTGCTCTTCCATGTGTTAAAACAACTATAAGCAAGTGATTCATTTGTTTGTTTGAATGGTCCGACATGTCAGCTTATGACTCAACAGATCATTAATTTCACAATTTCAGTTGGTGGCTTCAACTATAAAACACCACGCTAATTAAGAAGAATCAGACTGTAAATGATCCATAATAGTAGCTTAATGCCTTGTGTAGATAAGTACAGAAAATAACCTCATATTTGTCTTTCAAAAAATTCTCACTAATTGGGCGAACAACAAATTAGCCTCACTGTTGTGTATAGTATGATTTTTTTGCATTTCAACTTTCTACAGCTTTTGAATCTTGACATATCATATGACGCATGATATCACCGAGTTTGTAAGGATAAGCATGATGTCACGGTATGATGTCATAGGTATTTGTGAGTGTGAGAAAGGGAGATCGCTGGAAGTTGTTGGCAGTCTTGTGAGTGTTTGTTTGAGGTGGGGGTTTGCCATTTCTTCCCAGCTTTGTCGGCCTGAGGCAATGAACGTCACGGTTGTTTGAGAGTCTTTAAACGTACCTTAGACAGTTTTTTTCCTGTTGGATCTCACTCACACTGTAATTATTGTTGATCGGGATTCAAAACAAAGCTAGCCAAAGCTGAATGAAGGCAACACACTCCAACAATGCCGTCATATGTTGTGTTATGAGCTTGTGATTCGCATGAATGGAGGACCAAGAATTTTGCGTTTACCTGAATGAACCACAGTCTCCCCACAGAAACTGGGCACACTAAAACTAGCACAGATTTTTGTTGGATAGATATTTCACTCCTTTTAACTTTTGTTTCATTGCACTAATGTCTGCAGATGAATATTTGTCAGCAGATGGTTGCCTTACCTGTCATTTGACGTTCCTGTGTCAATTATAGATGAGAGAGGAAAGTGAGTGCCCAGAAGAGTGTGACGAATGATTAAGAGAATGAGGAAAAGAAATGAAAACACAGCTTAGAACTAAATAACTTCTTCAAAAGAGTTGCTCCCCAAACAAATCTAGACATTCACCTCCAATCCATACTGTACTGGTGCTTTTGCGTTCCCTCATATAACCTCATTCTTGGCTGACAGAAATGGCGAAGACAGTATGACTGAACGGTTTGTTGGCTCTTTTACACAAAACATTGTCACTCTTTAGACAATTTGCAGAAATTGTCTTGTCTTCTGGTCGGGCTGCTGTAAAGTGGAGTTGTTGTAGTGTCTTCAGCACAGATGTTCAAAGAGGACATGGCTTTGTAAAAACAGTTGTTTAGGTTGTAGATGGATTGTTTAATGCATGATGAAAGAAGGCACTTGCATATTTTGGTTTCGTGAAACGTTTGTCCCCTGTAAACTCTTTTGCTTTGTTATGGGAAAAAAGCAGTTCAGAGAGAGCACAGGTTGTCAGGTCAAGATGCATTTGCATTATGGGTGTAAAGATGCATAATTACATTATGAAATGTAATAATCCATTATAATATACACTGTGTTGCAGAGGCCATCTCAGATTACCCACATGCACTTGCAACAGAAGCTGACAAATGCTCAATTTAATTGAGGAAAGATCTTGATGCAGAGTTTGGATTTCAGCATTATTGTTATTAATAATTCCATGCATCAATTTCAGCAAAGTAAGTTAACTTGATTTCTTCCTTGGTTGTGATTTTTGATTTGATTATTTTAAAGGGGTCATATGATGCGATTTTGTCTTTGTCTTTGAAGTGTTACAAGCTGTTTGTGCATATATAAGATCTGTAAAGTTGCAAAGATTATAGTCTTAAATCCAAAGAGATATTCTTTATAAGAGTTAAGACTCAGCCATGCCTTCCTAAAACGGCTCATTCAAACACGTCCCTATATGTCTACGTCATGGTGTGGGAAGATTTGCATAACACCACCCAAATGTACGTGCAAAGAAAGAAGGCATAACTTTTATTCTCGCTGTAGTATTGTTACAGCTGCCGCCATGTTATGGAGATGCTGTGTGTTTCGTCGCAAAAGCGAAAGTACTTTGTTTGGCCTTACAAATGAGTACACAAATAGAAATCAGTGGTTAAGTTGTATTTCCAACACTGTTCTAGAACAGTACAAAACAAATATTCGAGTATGTGCAGCGCATTTTATGGAGGATTGTTTCCTGAACCTGGGAGAGTAGCCTACAATGCCAGCTGTGCACACTATGGGGCAATTCCAAATTTGCAAGGACAGTCTGGTGCTTCTGACTCAGAGCCTGTAAGTACATTTTCATATTTAAAGAATTTGCTACTGGCTATTCAAACGCAAGTTTTGAGCAGTGTAGAGTAGTGCTTGTTTGTCATTTCTATGATCACAAATGCAGACATGGTGTTATGTTTACGCAGCGCGACGCAGTGCAATGCACAGACAGTCTGAGTCATTATAATCAGTAATTATTTCCTCACTGGATGCAACAAATGCCTCATTTATAATGGCTTTTATTGTTTTTGTCTCGTTGCGCCGGGACACGGCATCAAAACATGGTAAGGGGCGTAACATTTGCGTCACACCCTTGAGGTATTCAGCCAATCACAACGCACTGAATAGCAGGCCAATCAGAGCACACCGCTTTTCAGAACGATGAGCTTTATAAAAATCGACACGTTTCAGAAAAGCAGGGCAGAGAGGAGCTACAATAATGTACAGCATGTAGCAAATAATATGTTTTTTGAACTCCAAACCATGTAAACACATTGCATTACACCAAATGTGAGCTGACAATGCTTACTGATGGGATAGTTCACCCAAAAATGAAACTTGTCATTAATTACTCACCCTCATGTCGTTCCAAACCCATAAGACCTTTGTTCATCTTCAGAACGCAAGATATTTTTGATTAAATCTGAGAGTTTTTTGACCCTGCATAGACAGCAATGCATCTGACACGTTCAAGGCCCAGAAAGGCAGTAAGGACAACGTTAAAATAGTCCATGTTACATCAGTGGTTCAACCTTGATTTTATGAAGGTGCAAGAATACTTTTTGTGTGCAAAGAAAACAAAAATAACGACTTTATTCAACAATTTCTTCTCTTCCCTGTCAACATTTGACGCACATTCACGACAGTATTTTCATTTTTAGGTGAACTACCTTTTTAAATATATTTTTGAAAATGTGATTTTGTGTGCCCAGACTTGTACTGCTTCATGTAAACTCTATTTTTGTTATTATTATTAAATGTGCAAACCTAATACACATATCATATAGTTCACCTAAAAATTCTGTGATTTATCCTCAATTTTTTTTGCCCCTGCATTAAAAGACAGTAAGATCCAATGTTGTGAAAAAAGGCATAGAGACATTTTATTTTTGAGTGAAGTATTACTTTAACATCTGTTCGTATTAGTTTGCTGAAGAAATGTTATTTTTTCTTTTTATTGGACCATTAATAATGGTACACAAATTGAAATTTGGATAAGAAATTGAAACTTTGAATACAAAGCCTGATGTATTATTTTGTTCTCAATTCAGGGGTGGATTTGTGTAACGTTAAAACAAGGAATGTGTTTTTTTTTTTTATGTCAACATGAAATTTACATCCATAATACACACTTGCTAGGATAAGCTATACTTCAGTAGGTTAACATGACAGACTTATGGTAAAGTTTAAAGCTCAAGCTGGTATGATTCTTGGAACAAAAAGTGTTCTTAGCAGCCAAATTAGGCTTATCCACTGTAATTTACATAGAACTCGAAATTCTGCCAGACCAACACACTTAGATAATTAGCATTCTAGAGTGACTTAAAAACATAGCCGGAGATGTTGTTTACATGTATGAAAGCCACTCGGATCATTCAGTTTTACTTAGACTGCTTTTTTCATTTAAACAGCGAGGACAAACTGCTGCACGAATAAGGCGCATAAATGCCACATGATAATCCTGACATAACTTTAATTTCTATTCAGCTCAAGTTTAAGTATAAATAGAGTTGAATGCAGAATATGGACAGGGTCCCACTGAGGCACGTTTCCTTGTTGGTTTCCCCTCTTGGGTCCCAGTGTCTCTTTAAAACCCGATTTGACAGTGATATTGGAAAGCCATCATATTTTCTGGTTTAGAGCTTGAATTTGATCCCCTCTATGAATTGATGAAAATACGATGCGGAATGGAAGACTCCAGGTATAAATCAGTTGGCGGTGAAAAGATTTCCGTAAAATGTGGAAGCACTGGGCCCTCAAGGGTGGCTCTTGGACACCCTTGCCCTAGACGCACCAGATCCCAGCCTCCTTTTTGACATGCCTGTGGTCAGAGCTGGGAAAGCCGTCCTCAGACATGCTGCTGATCCAAAAATCTCGAATGAGGCAAAATACGTCTCTTGCTCTTTCCATTTATAATTACTAGGCCAGTGAGAGCACATTCCCATCAATACAGGTCTGAATGTCATGCATACATTTGATAACAGCTGAACGCAAGGCAATGAGCGAAACGGCATTCAATCGATGTGCTGGTTCAAACATTGTTGTTCAAGCTCATGTTGACAGCAGCAGTTAAAGAAATAATTTAACTGCTGCAAGGCTTTGCAGAAACAGCTCTGACAGTGGGATGAAAGGAATAACACCCCTATGATTAAGGAACAGGGAAACGGTTTGTGATATTGCCATACCGCCCTCAATTAGGGAAATTCAATAAGGGAAACGCTCTGATAGTTCTCAGCTTTTTGATGTTCCAACCTCACGCCATTCCTGGTTTCCGCCCGTTCTCTGTGCTACGATCGCAATCAGGTCTGAAGTGTGTGGGCTGAGTTGGGGAGATTTTTACCAATTTACGGTGAATGTCAGGTTTCTATAAACAAGTTCAAACTGTATACCATATGTCTTTATGTGTGGTTTGGGAAAAAATGTGTCCAGATCATTTCCTCATCACAAAAACACTGAGGTCACATGGCATGAAACAAGCTACACAATAATGTTGCCTATTTTTTTGTTACCATGAAAACATCACGATACATACAAAAAATACTGTAAATATTTCTTTTTGACATAGACATCCTAATCAGTTCTTGGGCCTTTTGTTGCAGACTAGTTGATTGGCAACATTGCATTGCTTCAGTGTGAATTTGACTATGTGTATAGCATACAGAAACCCTATTGTAATTGTTAGAATAGTCACGGATGAGCAATTTCCATGTAAAAGTGATCGTGCAGACCAAACCTTAAGTCATAGAGACTTGAAACTTGGAGGGATGGTAGTACTCACACCGCCTACACCACCTGACGGGGGTGCTACAGTGTACAGCAATTTTTGAAAGTACAAAATGCATGGCCTTGGTCCAAAGTGCCACAAGTGTTTATGGGGACATTTACGTATCTCAAAAAACATGGCTGCCATTGGCCGATGAAGTTTGAGCATCTATTAGGCAAAGTTAAAGGAGGCCAATTGGAACGAAACTCAGTGGGTCTGTTTGACTCACAGCTCCAACTGTCTGTGCGAAATTTGGGCAGTATCACATTTTTTTAAAGGGCATAAACGATTGTACACTGTTCACAATATTCATTTCGTATGATAGACCTCCTCGTTCTGAACAACTTTGCCTTTAGAACCACTGCTGTCAATCAAACCGTTTTTTTAAAAAAAGATTTGAAAAACCTACTTTTGTGAACTAGTCCTAGGTTTTTCGCTCAATCTGGGAAAAAAAAACACAGCAGTGCAATTCTCTGGACTCTGTAGGCCAATAATTATCAAAAACATGTTAAAATTTACCCTTTGGGAAGCTATAACAGGTCGTTTAGAAAAAGAGGCTGTCCAAATACACCCAAAAGCCCATAAAGCCTAAACAAAAACTCAAAACTTCACAAAACCAACTGAGCAAATGCGACAGGTGATTCTAAACAAGCATGCAAAGTTTCAGGAAGATCGGACCACAGCTGGCACAATAACAGTCATATAAAAACATCATATTTCTATGGTAAATCACCTGGATTTTACAAAAATGCTATATTTGACATCACAATTTTTTTTTTAATAACCACTCCACTACAACAGATAAAAAAGCAATTGTATATTGTATTAAAAACAAACTGGTTACTTTATGTCTTTCATCACATATTTAGTGCTCTGATCCCAAGCATTTGTTTTTAAATAATATTTAAAATACAGACAATGTTTACTGATTTTTAAAGGATAGTTCACCCAAAAATGCAAATTCAGTTATTAATTACTCACCCTCATGTTGTTCCAAACCTGTAAGACCTTTGTTCATCTTCAGAACACAAATTAAGATGTTTTTTTGTTTAAATCAGAGAGCTTTCTGACCCTGCATAGACAGCAATGCAACTGACACGTTCAAGACCCTGAAAGGTAATTAGGACGAGAATGCTTTTTGTGAAATTCTTGAATAAAGTCATTATTTTTGGTTTATTTGTGCACAAAAAGTATTTATGTAGCTTCATAAAATTACGGTTGAACACTGATGTCACATGGACTATTTTAACAATGTCCTTGCTACCTTTCTGGGCCTTAAATGTTGTAGTTGCATTGCTGCCTATGTTAGTTCTCTTGTATGGTTTGTCCATCTCTCACAAACCTTTCTCTTGTATAATTTAATGGAAAATATTTATTGGCACTAAACATGAAAAAAAAAAACAAAAAAAAAAACAAGATTTGTATAAACCATGCTGAAATTTTGATGTCATTTTAAATGGTGCACTCTCAAATATTTATTCAGACTGAAGAAAAGATGAGGAGAAAAAAAGGAAATGGGGGAAAAAGGTCAACGAAGTGCATGATATTTTATAAAGCATTGTGGTGGGTCGTCCAGTTCGGACTGTTACTCTATCTCGGTTTGTGATATTTAAAACTTGGCTTCAATCAATAGCAATGTCTCTGGTTTGCAGCTATTGTGTGCGCCCAAGGACATTTTCCTGTAAAGAGGACGCTAAGGAACTTACATTAAGAGACCTTTATTGTGAAACGGTATGGTCGTTACTGGCTCTTTTGTCTTCTACCAGCAACATGATCCTTCTCGGAGTCAATGCGGTTTTGGGCTTTCAGCGGCTGTCTGAACTTTACATACAGGAGTTGAGCTTTGAATCAAATCACTGTGCTGCTCACATTAAAAATGGTTTCCTCTGCAAAAACGTCAGGCCTCGCTAGTGTCACGGTAATGACAGTTTCTTTAGTCATTGAAAGTTTTATGTGTCAATGAAAATGTCTGTGACAGTTCTATAGCGGCACACGTTTAACCGTTCAGCGGAGCACTTTGCAGTTAACTTGCTCTGTGGTGTAGTGGTTTACAACTTAACGTTGCTGGTTCAGTTGCAAGACACAAGTCATGAGCTATCACCATGTTCCCTTGAGCGAGGCACTTAACCTCAGTAAGTGTACAGTAAGTTGTTTTGGATGAAAATGTGTGCTGTTGCTTTGCTACTTACAATACATTCTGCTTATCCCTACTAGGTCCCTACTTGCATTTAATATTAAGTCCATATGGGATGCAGTTTTTCAAGTATTTTAGTGTCTCACACCAAAACGCTTTGGTATTCACTGCATTTGAATTGGTTTACTATTCAATACACGTTTGCATACGTGTCACTGACAATCAGACAATTTCTTGTGTATTTTATTGTTACAATTTCACTAGGTTGTAGCTAAGTTATTAAAATGCATATGTTTTACAATAAATGTGATGAAGTCAGTAAACCTGCATCTTAAATGCATTTTAGCACTTAAAGGGATAGTTCACCCAAGAACTCTCTCTCACTCTCACTCTCAAGCCAATCCTAAGTGTATTTCTTCATTGTCCTGGCTCTACCAAGCTTTATAATGGCAGTGAATGGGTGTTGAGATTTTGAAAGCCAATAAAGTGCATCCACCCATCATAAAAAGTACTCCACATGGCTCCAGGTTAATAAAGACCTTCTGAAGCGAATTTGTGCATTTTTGTTAGAAAAATATCCATATTTAAAACTTTATAAACCTTAATCTCTAGCTTCCGCTGACTGACGTACTCACGTTCTCAAGAGAGTGGCATTCCAGTGGATGGTGAGAATATGCTAGTGAGAATCAAGGAAAATGAGTCTCATCTTGGCTTATATCGAAATCCTCCAACATTTTTCTTTACAAATCCTCATTTTGAACTTCTAATTCGTTACCGGTGCTTTGTTTTGCTCTCCTCTATTGCATTCGTCTGAAAGAATAAACTCCTATATACCTAGGATGTCCTGAGGGTGAGTAGATCATGGAAAACTGTTCATTTTTGGCAAAACTATCATTTTAATTTCTTTTTTTGTACACATACAGTAAATAACTGACTGCATTATTTTATTTTTACTTTATTGTGATCAATTATTACCGATGTTTTACTGAAATAGCAAGACGTGTGGTAATGAAACGGGGAGTGTTGGCAATTTGAGATGTTACGTTAGCATTTTTTGGTGTTATTAGCTGGTAAACGTGTCTGCTTTGTGTCTTGCTTTATTGCAGCTAGCTATGGAGCTTATCCCATCTGTAAAGGCTGCTCAGTGTGTTCCAAGGACAACGGGTGTATGAACTGCCAACCCAAGCTCTTCTTGTTCCTGAGGAGGGAGAGGATGAGGCAGTATGGCGAGTGTCTCCATGCCTGTCCGTCAGGCTACTATGGCATGCGCGGGACAGAGATCAACATGTGCTCCAGTAAGTAACACTTTCCCACTCATATATATGCATATACACACACACACACTGCCTGTTTGTAGCACTGGTGTGTAGATGCTAATGCACAGACACGCTGGTTTAACATGGATTTGAGTGAGAGCTTAGCTCTGTAAAAAATATGTTTATGTGGTCACGTACTGTGAATACTTTAAGTGAAGGAATACCACTTTGCCTTTGATGTTCAAAATGCTTGTAGCTTGTAAATTTGTTGTGAGCGAACTGACAAATCTGTTGATTTGGAAAGTTGCGACTTTGCATACTGAATTCTTTCCCAGCATTTTCCATGTGCCATTATTGGTTTAAAGGGTTTCTGACATACTTAGATCATGTGGGTCCCTTAGAACAGTACTCTTAGCATACTTATATTGCATTGTGAATGCAACAATTAGGGATTTTTGAAACCAAAAATACATGTTTTCAAATTAACTAGTCGTTCAGGCAACCAAAAAACTAGTCTTTGGTTTTGTTCTCTGCACTAAAAGCAACCTAAATGTTTTGTGTATTGACAAATCAGTCTTAAAAGATTACTTCACTTCAAGAATAAAAATGAACTGGTCATTTTCTCACCCCACGTCATCCAAGATGTCTTTCTTTCTTCAGTCATAAAAAGAAATGAAGATCTTTCAGAAAAACATTCCAGGATTTTTCTCCATATAGTGAACTTAAATGGTGATCAATGGGTTGACAGTCCAATTTGCAGTTTCAATGCAGCTTCAAAGGGCTCCACATGGTCCCAGCCAAGAAATAAGGGTGTTATCTAGCAAAAATGATTGGTCATTTTCTAAAAAAAAAAAATAAAATATGTATAAAACAACACTTTTTAACCACAAATGCATTATGTAATCATGGAAAGGTGGAAAAGTCACATGTGACGTAGGTGGAAGTACCTACTCAGTGTTTACAAAGCGAATGTGCAAAGAAAGTCAAAAGTAAACCAACGATGTTGGACAATTTTGAAGTTGGAGGAGAGTTTTTTTGCCCTACCCTACCTTTTGAGCGAAGTACACAGATGAATAACAAACCATGCAAGACCTTTCTAATGTGATTACGTGATGCATGAAGTCAAAGACGCACATCACAGAGCTAGTTCAAGACAAGGATTTGTGTTTAAAAACTATGTAAATTTGTATATATTTTTTTAAACAACCAGTCGTTTCGCACCCTTATTCCTTGGCTGGGATCACGTAGGGCCATTTGAAGCTGCATTGAAACAGCTGATCCCCATTAAAGTCCACTATATGGAGAAAATCCTGTAGTTTTTGTGTATGTGATTTCTCTAAATAAACATAGGAGGATGTTTAGACAACTTCTTTAATTGGCTAGTTGGCTGTTGGACATCACCCATGTTTAGAAACAATAGTGAAATAGGAAAAGAAAATTCTTATATGTGTCTGCAAAGAGCAATATAATAGTACTATTGGGATTGTGTATCCCTCTTCTTCCATACCCTGTATTTTATGACCTTATTTTAACATTTGCACCAGGCCTGAGACACTCTGGACCTTTGAGGTTAAGTGAAAAGCCTGAGGTGTTGGCTTTGTGTTTCATGTGAAAACAAAACTCTAACTCTTTGGATTGTTAAGCCAAACTCCTGACAGACAGACTTTAAGCCTCAGAGAAGAGTGTCAGGACCTACAATACTAATAAACCCAGATGCAGTACAGACACCCCTGTACTGTAAAAAAAATTAGTTCTTTCTCACTCAACAAACTTGATACAGATTAATTTGCCATTTTTATCAAAAGAAGAGGAGGGGAAACATTTAAAACCCCCTTATTTACCATAAATTACTTAGCGTTATAGAGTTTTCCCGTTCTCGACCGCTAATCAAAATCATCAACCTACATTTTATAAAGCTGTGGAGAAAAGAAAAAGACATGTTGTTTTCTCAGACTGTGTCCTCCAACCATTCATTGTCTTGGGTGAATTTTGATTTTAAATGATACTGATATGTGGCCAGTTAATCTGGATTCCTTTCATGGAGAACTTCTCCCAGAACAAAACCTCACATTGTCACGTAGCATCAAATCTCCGCGCAAAGCCTACTTTGATGTGATCGCTGTTTCAGTCATGACTTTGTAATCCAGCTTCGCATTTGACCCTCCTCCTTAAGTTATCCTTTTTCTGTCGTTTTCGCTAAGCTCTTCATGTCTGTCATTCATAATGGGATGTTCTATCAGGGTTAGTGGAAGAACTACTCGTTGGGTCACTGGGAACACACGGCAGCCATTGAAAGTCGCTCCGTTTTCCCTCTTGTCCAGGTTTTCAACGCAACTTCGTCCTTCTCAGAGCCTGGAATGGTGGATTACATTGGAGTTGATCGTGTTTTTAAAAAACGGGCTCTGAAATCACTTAAGCAGCAGCTGCTTATCATTAGACCCTAAGTGTGTGTGTGAACCTATCTCGTTTAAGAATGCTTTGCAGAATCGTCGGGCCTGAGTGAAAACAAAGGCAAAGAGGAGACAGGTTTGCACTACATCAGTGCAGACTCTTCCGCTGGAGCCGTGGGGTGGGGTCGAGCGCTTTTGAAATCCTCTCGCCAGATTGAACACTCTGACCTACTGTACCTCTGGCGAGCATCATGTGCGTGACCCAAGTATCTCAAATGAGTAGACGGAAAGCTGGACATGTTTTTCTATTCTGTGAGAAGATGAGCCCACTGTTAGGAACCTACTTTGAAACCAAGCTTACTTTGTTGCCAAGCTACGACCTACTTGTAAATTAAATTATATGTTTCAAAGGGATAGTTCACTCAAAAATGAAAATTCTGTCATTATTTACTCACTCTAATGTCAGTGACTTTCTTCTGTGCAATACAAGTCAATGGAGACATTCATCAACGTAAAACTATTAAAAATAATTTTGAAAACTCAAATAAAGTTGAAATTTAAATGTAAATATTACAAGAAAAACTTTAAAAACTAGATATGCTAGCTAACTGAAATAAGTTTAAGTTGAAGTGCTAAAGCTATTAAAACTGAAAGAATAAATACAACTAATTAAAAAGTGCATAACAAAATTATATATATATATATATATATATATATATTATATATATATATATATATATATATATATATATATATATATATGTATATATATATATATATATATATATATATATATATATATTAAAAAAACAATTTAAATTAGTAATAAATATCAGGAACTGTACATGGCTAATTTTCTGAAGGAAAAAAAATCTCTCAACTAATGCTGTAAAATATACATGACAGTCAGTTGGTACTACATTACTATAGTTTTTAAGGTTAAAATGAACTGATTTGTATACAAGCGCTAAAATTACACTTAATGGAGTTTTTATTATAATAAAGTAACAGTTACATCATTGGATTTCTTCTCCAATTCATTTTTTTTGAAATATAAATATTTAAATGGTGGCTGTCATAAAAACTTGACGGATTTATTCAAACATAAATTACACATTAAAGAACAGTAAAACAGTGTTATATTGTTCATTTTCCTAGCTGATTAAAGAGTTTATGGTAACCGAATATGTTTTTTATGAGGTAAAGTGACGTTACGTGACATATTGTTTAGAAGCTGTTATATTGATGTCTTTGTGCGGTTCGAACACTGACTGAGCAATTACATGAGACAGGATACGGATTTCGATAAGTTGCACCCTTTCTTTCAACATACCTTCGGATGTTTATTTATGTTTATTTCGTGCTGAAACTGGTATTAATGCGGTGGAGATGTTCACGTGTGCTTCGTACTGCCACTTCCACTCCACATTAAACAGCGCAAAACGACTTCTATTGTTTGAATAATGTAATAAAATGGAGAGAATTTTAAATCTCAGACTTTGTTTCATATCAAAAGTAACAAAGCACAAAGCTTATTGCTATTTATTGCATGGGAAGCGTGCTACAATGTTCCATTCATTAACTTTATTAACTTTCATTAACATTACTAAATACTTTAATAGCATGTAAATAATACTAATAATACCAATAACACTGTTTTGCAAAAGAAACGAACTTAAACAGTTTTAGAATGACATGATAGAAAGTAAATGGGTGAACTATCCCTTTAAAAGCAGAATTTGACAAAAAAGAACACAAGAACATCATTAGGATATCAAATAAGTGTAACATCATACCTAGTTTAGTAATAAACTTAAATTTGCAGTAAATGCAACTAATTATATAACTGATTCGAAAACTGTTAAATGAACATGTAAAATACAGTGCAGGGAATTCCAGTTTGTTAGAAAGAACCATCCAAATGAAGCTATTTGCTAAATAAATCAGTCTTCAGAGTGTTATTTGAGAGAGAAACATGCTTGGAGAGCGTGTTTAATTATTACTTGATCCCACTAGATTGTTTGGCTCTGTGCGTGATAAAATATGACATAAATTAGTAGCCTCTCTGCTGTTGGTTATTTGCTCCCAAACACTGCTGCAGCCTACCACTGAAGCTAACCAGATAAAAAGAGAGTGTGGGAAGAATGAAGGAGAGATAAATGCTAGAAAGGAGAGTCTGAATGTAGAGAGAAATGGTGCGACGGTACCATCGGTTTTTCCACAGGTTAAAGTGAAAGCCCTCTTCCTCATCCATCTTGAACCCTCCTTTTCTCCCTTTACATTTGAAGTCCTTCAGTGTCACCACAAGGAACCCCCCCACGCCCTCTTTCTCACGGATATATAAGCAGATACATGAAAAGCCTTCAAGCGGAGACTGGTTTTAGCCATAACCTTTACAGCAGCCATCAAGGTACTTACCAGCTTACTCTTCACGGAGGCAGGGCTGTGAGTTTTAATGCTGACTTCTTGACTTCATGAATTATTTTTCACATGATTGATAGCCTGTGTGTAAGCAGCCTTCCAGTGAATAAAAGATATTAGCCCCAGATGACCTCCAGTTTGTCCGCATGTGAAGTTCCCTGTTCTCTCTTTACTCATATGGAAACCCTTTTTAGAGCTTTCTGATTGCCAATATCCTAGACGTGTAGTTCAAGTATCACAGTTCATCCAGGACTAGTATATGTGCCACATGAGAGCCCCCATGTCAAGGATAATTGTTTCATCCAATTTTATACTATGTTTTATCATCCCTGGTGTTGTTAAAATCCATTCCTATTGTTCTGTTGTAGTAATTATTCCCACTTTGTCACTTTTTTAAATGGTCGAACGCAGGCATTTGAGTAAGTCCGTTCGAAAGCTTCCTAATCTGCTGAGTTTTACGGGTAGTTTTGATAATCCGATGGGACCGCGGTGGACCTCAGCCACACGAAAGGACTTTAAGCTGCCTACAGTGGTACCCAAATGTAGTTAAACAATCAACGCAATTCTGTGATACGTCCTTCCAGTGAGGTAATGAGTCCTGTACCCTCTGGGAAAGAATGGGTTGCAGTTAAAGTGATGTCATGTGGGACCTGCAAACGAACAGTTGCCGTTGGCACCTCTGTCTTACTCTCACACAAGAGAATTCGATTTGCCAGACAGTGTAAGTGGTACACCTATCCTCAACCCAGCAAATTTTACAGCTCTGTTCGTTCATCGAGAATTTAGACGGCTCTTGTAAAGTTGAATTTAATATACTGTACATTTATAAAGACTTTAATAGTTGTCATTTTTGGTATTATTATAGTGGTCTACAAAAAATTGAATGTTAGGCCACACTTTAAAAAAAAAAAAAATGTTATTGCATTTAAAAACAAAACATCAAACCAAGTGACATCTGCAAACAATTGATGTTAGACTCAACCACTTTTTAAATAACTTTCCAACCAATTGAACTCTTAACCACTAATGTTTGACAACCACAAATGTGTTTTTATTTAAATTAGTTTTATTTATTTATGCGTGCTGTTATATATTGTTTCATATATGTGACCCTGGACCACAAAACCATATATATATATTTGTAGCAATAGCCAACAACACATTGCATAGGTCAAAATGATTGATTTTTCTTTTATGCCACAAATCATTAGAATATTAAGTAAAAATCATGTTCCATTAAGATTTTTTGTAAATTTCCTACCGTAAATATAATAAAATTTTAGATAGTAATATGCATTGAACTTCATTTGGACAACTTTAAAGGCGATTTTCTCAATATTTAGATTTTTTTGCACCGTCAGATTCCAGATTTTCAAATAGTTGTATCTCGGCCAAATATACTAAGCTTATTTATTCAGTTTTCAGATGATGTATAAATCTCATTTTTAAAATATTGACCCTTATGACTGGTTTTGTGGTCCAAGGTCACATATTGCCACTTGGTTTGATGAAATGACATTTATATATTTTAATGTGTGACTTAAAGGTCGAATATGGCATTTTTGTGCTACTAGTGTCACTTAGGCTGGCCACACACTTGAAAATCAATTTTAAATTTAAAAAAATGGACCCTTATGACTGGTTTTGTGGTCCAGGGTGACATATTGCCACTTGGTTTGATGCAATGACCTTTATACTTTTTGTGTGTGACTTAAAGGTTGAATACCCCATTTTTGTGCTGCTAGTATCACTTAGGCTGGCCACAAACTTGAAGATTTTGAGGCCGATTTTAAGCCCAATTTGCAACCCTGAATGACTGGGGGACATGGCCCGATTTGAGGGTTGTTGCGAACAATGTTTTGTCTAAAAAAAAAAAAATGTAAATATGTCCGTTACTGCACATTTCGTGGCAGTTTAAAAGTGAAATGTCCAGAAAGTGGCGCTAAAACACACGTTCAGTACGTGACCGTGGCACGTTTTTATTGCGTTGGTACAGGCACGCATTGCTGCGTTTTTTATAACGCTGCTTGAGGTACATATTGCAGCTGTTCAGAATTCAGATATCCAGGAAGTGTCGCTAAAGGTTAATGCTCAGTCATGTTGGAAATATCCCCTACACCAAACCCAACCCTGAGCCTACCCGATAGTGTTAACAAATGCAAAAGTAATATAAAAACACATTTGTTGATGCAGACGTTTTGTCGAACTGTAGTTTCACGGGGTTCGTACCGGAGCTCTTCATCACACCGAGCAATCCCACTGAATTAGAAAACACATGTATATGAAGCTGTATATGTGATGAAGTTCACAATTATCAATTATTTAAATCGCGCAGGATGTTAAAATTTTTCATAACATATTCTGCAAGTAATTGTGTGAATATTAGGATTTATTAATCAAAACTCTGTAAATCATGCTTTGTATGAAAAGGAATAAAAGTTGCTGGAGTTTTAATGCCTCTAGTGTTAATTTCAACTGAAAACTGCAGTGATTCGTACATATAGGTACGTTTTTCAGTTTTGCAGAAATGTATATAGAGGCACGTATTTCCAATGAGCCTATGTTGCCTATCTCAAACTTACAGGTCTATAAAAGTGAACAGGTAAAAGTAGGCTATTTATACTCAGAAGTTCAACATTTTAACTTGAAGTTTAGCTTACCTGTCGAGAAGAAACTCTGCAAGTTTGTTGTACTGACTGAAACCCAAACATTCCATCAAAATCCTCCATCTTGCAAAAACACTGCCATTGTTTACCCTTGTTTCACCCCGTTGTCTGTCTCTGTGTATTTTGGTAAGCCTTTGAATTTTGGCTTGCACTTCTGTAATGGAATCTAAAATTTTTCACCAGCTAAACACTAGCCTAAATGCAATGATTGGACAAACATTTTATGGTCCTGTAACTTCCAATGAAGTGACAAAGCTGGTTAAAAATCATCCGAAATCGTTTAGTATCTACATAAATTTGTATGTAGCTTCCTCTCTTGCAGGAAGCAGCCTGTGGACAGTGCAAATAGATGCTCCAAGGTCCTCAAAGAAACCCCAGAGGGCTTGTTGTACCCACTGGCACATTTTTGGGTGTGAGAAAGTCAACCGCATGATATGCACACCATAAACAAAGCAGGTCAGATGGGACAGGCTCTTTCAGCGAGGCACTTTCAGTACGAGAAATGGAAAAATGTGGCCGGATTTAGCGCTCCCCAAGCATGGGCATCCCTTGTGCACCGCAGATGGCTGCAGAATACTATGCATTGGTTACTGTGACCTCAGGGCCGACTACCAAAGTTACCCCTTGTTTACAAGGCCCTGCCATATAGGATTTAAAGTCGATTTTTAGTAGAAAATAAGTTACTGTTACATGTTTAATTGCTTAAAAATGAAGTAAACTTTCAACAGCCTTGGCCAACGTGGTTCGCAGCCGCTCGAATATGACACTGGCTCGAATGTCCACAGTATAATTTGCTTTATTGTTTTTTTGTTTCATCCAGACCACAGCAGAGAGGCATTCCTGCCACAAGTCTTTCAGGATTAGATCACCCCTAAAGCTTGATGATTCAACTCAACATGCACTTGACTTGAAAACCACATTGAAAGCCAAGTGGAAAAAAAGGACAAACATAAATCTCAAGCAACAGTTTGCAGCAGAGTAGGCAATTTCAGCTTGCTCTAATGTTCTGTTTAGGCTTATTTTTTTGTCCCTCTTGCATCGGGCCTTCATCAGATTCCCACCGTCCATCCTTATTCCCGTGTCTGTGCAAGAACAAGTGATCTAATTATGTCACATTAGTCTCCTGTTATCATCTAGGCCTTCAAAAGTGGCATCAAGTTTAATCCTATTGGAATAGAAGACCATCTTCTTTGCATCTCACCTCCATGAAAGTTTTTATTAGGGCTCTGTCTGGCCCAGGGATCTCAAATTCTCTACAGTTTTAAAATTTTTAATTTTAGATTATATGGTTTGAGACCCCTGGTCTAGAGATATCTTTTGAACCCAAACTCACCAAATTCACTGATAGGCATGTATAGCATTTCTAAATTCTGACTGATATTCCAACGCAGCGATTTTTGATAGTGCAGCATCTGCACATGATCATGGATGACAAATGACATTTCATGACGAGTCAGTCCAGTCACTGTCTGACTCATGTGCCAATAGTTGCTCTTTCTGCTTTTTCCTCCTCAATTCCCTGTTGAAGTAAGCGATCCAAAAGGTGATGACAGCCTCCCTATGGCTGCAATATATCAGGCGGAGGACAGAGGCGGCTTTTCTGTTACAAAGCTCATTTATTAGCTGTTGCTCCCTGTCATAGATTGGACATGTAGGGACATAGAGACTCCTAGAGCTCTGATTACTTTGGGAACAAAAGCGAGTGGATCCATCTGTGTGGCCTTCTTCTTCTCCTCAGACTCCACGCCAAGATCTCTACAGCACAGCGTAACTTGACCAGGCAAAGCACGTGTTTATCAAACAAAAGATGCAGTTCTGCCCCGGTGTCTTGGCTGATGTAAAGACAAGGGTGTTAAAGACAATGACATGATGAAGATATATTTTTTTGTTGTTCGAATGGCGTTTTACATTCTTGCCCTGCGGCAAAACTACGAGACAACACGACTTGTCTCTTTAATCTGTGTGTCTCGTCAGTTCAGTCTAAGTCTGTATTACATTTGTTGCAGCGGTGGCTTAGCAGTTAGAAAGCATGTGAACAGGATCGGGGGTGCTCATATGGGGACCACAAGTTTGAGTCTAGTCTCTAGGGTTTAACAGTAATGAAGCCCTTTTTAGAGGGAACCCAGGGACTTGTATGGCTTAATATAACGTGAATAATGTCTCTTATTAAAATATGTAGTAGAAAACCTATGAAAGATTTACATTATGTAAAAAATCCACATCGTTTTATACATATCTTGGACTATGGGGCGCCATTATTTCGATGATGTCAAATGGTTGCACTCAGTGAGCTATTGGTGCTACTTGTTGCTATTTTTACCATGACACAACTACTAAATAAACTACTGATATGATGCCACATTGTGCGGCTCTTGGTTGTAATGTTCATTTGAAGGGCAACAAGAGAAACAATGTAAGTCTTCACTGCTTTGCTAGCGATAACAAGAGGAGAAAAGAATTGGAAGATGCCTGTGGACAAATTAAACTTCCTAAAGATCTGCATCTTTGTTCTCTCCACTTAAGTCCCGATGCCTTTGAGGTTTTTAGTAGACCACATCTACTGAAAGAGCTTACAAATGGCAGAGACAAGAAATGCAAGATGCCATCCTGGCAGGATGTAAGTATGCTCACGTTTGTCATGACGCCGCAGCCTGAGTTTCTCAGTGCAAATGGGGAAAAATCAATGGTACGGCATTAGGTTTAAGCCTGCGCTTATATCCATCGCCACCTGGAAGCTCTTTCAGTAGCTGTGGTCATCATATCAGTATTTTATTTTCCAAGTTGCTGTAAAAATAGCAATATGTAGCACCAGTAACTCACCAAATGCAACCATTTGACATCATCGAAATAATGGCGCCCTCCATAGTCCAAAATATGTATAAAATTATGTGGATTTTTTTTAAATAATGTTAATCTTTCATGGGTTTTCTACTACATATTTCAGTTAGAGACATCTTTTATGTTATATTAAGCCATACAAGTGTTAATACCCACCGTTTCCTTCAAAAAAAAAACAAAAAAAAAAACTGTACATTTCCTTTGAAAGGAAAAAATTGTAAAATGTCTTAAAAAAAAAAAAAACTTGACGTTTGAAGAAAAATATTAATATGTATACATTTAAAAATTTTAATTATAATAATAAATAATATAAGGAAAAATAAACAATAATATTTTTGGCAGGGCAAAGCAGATTCAGAACTGCATAATTTCCTGTCATCTCTCTGGTAATAATTAAGCCATAAAAATATTAAGGTTGGGCCTATTGTGTGTGTAATTAGGCTTAAGGAGTGTTGCTTGACATCCAGGACATACAGGACTAGAAATATTGGTTTTAAAATTCGCGAAAGGTCAAAAAATACCGTATCATTGGCCTGGGAGTGATAATGATGGTGATTATGGTTGTTTGCAGTGCAATGTGTGTGTGTGTGTTATTTTCTCTGCATGAGATTGTTTGGACTGGTTAAAGAAAGCGTGAGAGATCAGGAGAAGTGGGCGGAGGCTTTAGGGGTTCAAAGGAAGAAGGGGAAGGACTCGTTTGTTGGGAAGGAATGTAGTTGAGGAGACAGGCTGGTTAGCTGAAGATGGTCTAATTAGGGGGGTGTGATGGTGAGAACCTTCACGAAACCCAGAGAGGGTCAAAGATTAAAGCACAAGCCTTATCTCTTTGTAATGTGCCAGATTTTCTCTTTCAAACCTTCTTTTTTAAATGCACGTTTACCTGTAGACTGGTAAAGATTACCAACTTCCCGCTGAAGATCCGTAAACAAGGTGCCTTGATGTACCTGAGTGGAACCTGCAACCAGCTTCACATGGATGTGGACAGCTGTAATCTGAGATTCAGTGCCTATCAGGCAGTCGGGCCTCTGAAGAAGCATTTAAGAAGCGCCATAAATTAGACAGCTCTCAGTGGCTCCTTTTAATTATGTAGGCCAGCGCATCGCCCTGTTGGTGTGGCTCATGTAATTTCGCTCTGCCTGACATGCTATTTGCAGAGTCACAATTTGATGACATGCTGGCACATTGCCCTTGTTATGCTGTGGCAAGGCGGGGCGTGGGAGGATCGGTGTGGCGGTATTGCCTCCTTCACAGTGTCTTGACCCCTGTTTCCCTTCCAGCCAACTTCATGATGTCCCAGACTAGAGCATTTAGGCCTTAGGACTTAGGCCTAGGCCAAGATTTTTTGCTAATTATGATTTTATGATAAGGTCTTGCTGAAAATTTGCTCAAATTTTATCTTAATGATAAGTTTTTAATCCTAAAGAGAGTTCTTACACTAATAATGACCATTAAATAATTTTTTAATTTGCTCAGATTTTATGGTAATAATGATTTTATGCTAAATTCTTGTTAATCATTTTTTAAGAGTTTTGCCAATGATTTTATGTTGTGTTCTTGCTTAAATTTGCTAGGATTTTATGCTAATGATTTTATGCTACATTTTTGGTAATAATTTTCTTGATTTTGTGGTAATAATGATTTTATGTCATGTTTTTATGCTAATGACTTTATGCTAAATTCTTGTTAAAACTTCGCTCTAATTTTAAATCCAAGCTATTGGTGAGAAATTGCTAAGATTTTATACTAATACAGATTTTATGCTGGTAATGTTATTTTTATTTCTTTGTAATACTTTATTTCATGCTATATTCTTGTTCATTATTTGCTAAAATTGGATTTTAATAATGCTTGGTTCTTGCTGAGATTTTATGCTAATTATGATTTTATACTATGGTCTTAATGAAAAATTGCTCAAATTTTATCCTAATGTAAGTTTTTTTTTTTTTATCTTATTGATTTTAAGATAAGTTCCTGCCAAAACATTGCAAAGATTTTATGCTAAATGTGATTTTTAGCATGTTTATAAATTGACAAATTCTTACACTAATAATGACCATTACATTTTTTTTCATTTGCTCAGATTTGATGTTAATAATGATTTTATTCTAAGCTCTTATTAAAACATTGCTCATATTTTATGTTAATGATATTATGCCAAATTATTGTTAATAATTTTCTCGCTTTTGTGGTAATGATTTTATGTCATGTTCTTGTTGAAAATTTGCATTTTTATGCTAACAAGGATTCTACACTAAATTCTTGTTCAAACTTTGCTTATATTTGCTTTATATTTTATGCCAAGCTGTTGGTGAGAAATTACTAAGTTTTTATTCTAATACAGATTTTATGTTAAATTCTTGTTGAAAACTTAAGATTTTAAGCTAAGGTCTTGCTGAAAATTTGCTCAAGTTTTATCCTAATGATAAGTTTTTAATCCTAATGATTTTAAGAACAGTTCCTGCCAAAACACTGCCAAGATTTTATGTTAACTGATTTTATGCTAAGTTTGTTTATAAATTGTCAAATTATTACACTATGACTGTTAAATGATCTTTTTTTAATTTGCTCAGATTTTATGCTAATAATTATCTTATTCTAAATTCTTGTTAATCATTTTTGCTACTGATTTTATGTTAAGTTCTTGCTGAAAATTAGCTCAGATGCTAATCATAATTTATAATAATTTCAGTTCTTGTTGAAATGTGCTGTTTTTATGCTAATAATGATTTTATGTTAAATTTTTGTTAATTTTTTTCGATCTTGTGGTAAAGATTTTGTCATTTTCTTGCTGAAAATGTATGTTTTTATGCTAGTAATGATTTTAAGCTAAATTCATGTTATAACTACACTCAGATGTATGTTAATAATTTTACTGGCAAGTTCTTGGTGAGAAATTGCTTAGATTTTATTCTAATACAGAGTTGATGCTAAGTTCTTTTTGAAAACTTAAGATTATATGCTAATAATGTTATGCTAAGTTCTTTTTTTATAATTTATTAAGTTTACCAATTATTATTTTATGCTATATTCTTGTTCATTATTTGCTAAAATCATTAATAATGATTTTATGCTAGGTTCTTGCTGAGATTTTATGCAAATGATGAGTTTATGCTCCATTCTTGATAAAAAATTGCCAAAGATTTTATGTTAGTAATGATTTTATGCTAATAAAGTGTGCCACCGCTTGCTCGGTCCAGAGGGCGAATGAGAGCAAAACTTTCCTTCTAACTCTGTACTCTTGAATGCTTGGAGATGTTCTGCTTTCCTTTCTTCTGTGAAGGGGTCATGATGAGGTAATTCCTCATTCCGGATGTCTTCACATCTTTGGAGTTCTATGCAGCCCTAAAAACTCTCACACCCCACACTCCCTGGCTCAGCATGCATGTCAGAGGAAGCTGCACTGGAATATCTCACTCCCCTGAAGAGAAAAGCTTCAGAAGGCATCAAAATGCCTTTTTCCCAAACCATAATCCTTCTTTCACGCCAATCCCCTCCCCCACCCTTCAGTCTGCTCCAGATGAGGAGGTTATGTCTGCTGTCCCGACTGACGTCTGTCTCTCTTGTTTCTTCACAGGGTGTAGGATAGATAACTGTGAGGCCTGCTTCAGCAAAGACTTCTGCACAAAGTGCAAGCCTGGTTTTTACTTGCACAAGGGCCATTGCTTCGAGAAGTGTCCTGAGGGCTTTGCTCCTCTTGAGGACAGTATGGAGTGTGGAGGTAAGGAAACCTTTTATACAGGCCTACTGGAAAATCCAGATAAATCTGATAGCTGTTCTGGAACGTGATAACTGGTTTGTAACCAATCTGAGATGGTCATTAGTTGTTCCAAACTAGCTAGGCCATCTTCAATGACAGCGACAAAGTGGTCAAACCAATTTAACACAGTGGCTGATCAGTCAGTGACATCTACTTCTCTAAATTCTGCTTCTGTTTCATCTAATAGAGGGTTGTGAGGTGGGCCAGTGGAGTGATTGGGGGACCTGCACCAGAAGAAACAAAACCTGTGGTTTCAAGTGGGGTCTGGAGACCCGAACACGGCATATTGTGAAGAAGCCGCCAAAGGACACGATACCATGTCCGACCATCGCCGAGTCCAGGAGATGCAAAATGGCTATGCGACATTGCAGGAGAGGTGAGTGTGCGTACAGTAATTCGATCAGCATATGTGCTCATGCCTTCAATACAAGCCCTTGTTTAAAATACAAATCATTCATTCCATCTGCAAATCGTCAATTTCATTAGATTTCCAATCCTACTTTGCTCAAAGAAGGAAATATCGCTGTGGCTTTTTCGTCTGTATCTCACCTGTTTAATCTTGAGCTCTGTTTTTTTGGATCGAAAAGTCGGCTGCCTGACCTCAACCCCTCGATTTGGGTTTTCAGTGTCGACTGGCATTTTCATTCATGATTTATTAGTATTTTTCCATGCTCACTTTAGCCAGCTCGCCTTAGGTTTTTCTCTCTCTCTCTCTTTTCTTGAGAGCGTATGTGTTCTCTCACTTATTCTCCTCTCCTCCCAGTGGAATTCCTTAAAGTATGAAGTGCAGGTTTCCTCAATGGTACTCTGTTTCCTTTCTCTATAAGAGAGTTATTTGCGGTAGGTGGTGCATGTATTTTACCACTAAAACGAGAAGTCAAATCGGAGGGAAAATATTTTTTGAGTAAATAGAGCCAAGGAAACATATTTTATAAAGTGTTTAGTTTGAGAAGAGATGGGCCAAGTTTACTCGTGGAAATAATTACCGTATTCAGGAGGGCTTATCAGGGAAAGCTCACGATGATAATTAATCGAGACATTTCCTCGCAGCTTTTTTTCACTCTGCTCACCTGAACAAACCTAAATCTTTTTGCGGTCACTGACTTATGATACTGTCACACCGAGTACACATGTAATTTCAATTTCAGAGGTCAGTAAAGGACAACACATTCACATTCAAACGTTTTTTTGACTGATTATGGAAAGGTTAATTGTCAACCCAGAGACCTGAGGCAATACAAAGTTGAACTTACTCAGTTTCCACTGTTTATTTAGGTACCTCAGTCTTGTACTATATCTAAATTTCCATAATATCCACCTCAGTATCAGGTCACAGTCACTGAATTATGCTCTGTGAGCTATTACTAGTTTCGAAAAGTGCATCGTTAAAGCGTAATCCATTCATCTTCACTTAAATCATTTGAAAAGGCCTACATTTGTACTGTACATAGACACTCTAAGAGTTGCTTTAGAGAGGTGCTGATTGAGTGAATATGAATCAGACATGTCACATGGCCATTTTCCCCATTTAGTGGTTGTAAGGTGGGGAAGGAAGGTTGGAAATAGTGATTTTCTGGCACGTCTTCCTTCTGTACCCTACACTGGGTCTCTCCACAGGAATTTTTCCCTCCCTAATTTAGCTCCTCTTGACCTTTTCCAGGAGTATTTTATAGTCATCTTTAATTAAAAACTGGCATTGTGATGCATCGTTACTGGTCTCAATTATCTCATCTGAGGTCAGTGAGCCATTGTTAAAGTCTTAACTGAACATGGGGTGAAGCCGTTCATTTGTTACCTTTAGAAATCACTTTGCAGGTAAGCTTATGAAAGTCCTACATTGTAAAATGGTCAGTATAACAAGTGAGTATTTTTTTAGACTGATTCAAAGTGGTTTTTGAACAATTCATGAAAAGAACTCCTTCTTAAGAGTCATTAGTATGGGAATCAGACATCACTATGCTGTACGCTTTTGTTTCACTAAAAAGAACCAGTTCAAAAGAGTCATTTTATTCATGAATCAGGCTACTCAAGCAGCACTGTATATTTTTGATTCATGTTAAAGAACAAACTCATAAAGATAATTTGTTTGTGAATTGGACTATACTGATCGTGTATCATGTTTTTTGGTTCACTGAAAAGAACTGATTCATAAGAGTCATGTGTTAGTGAATCCGGCAACTCTTGTCACAATGCATGTTTTTAAATCACAAAAAGAGTTGTTTCAAAAGAGTTGTTTGTTCATGAATCAAGCTACACTGGTTGTGCAGCATGTTAATGATTCACTAAAACAGAATCATAAGACTCATTTGTTAATGAATCATGCTGGTCACACTGTTTGTTTTTGATTCACAAAAACAAACCAGTTCAAAAGAGTCATTTTATTCATGAATCAGGCTACTTAAGTAGTACTGTATGTGTTGGTTTCATAAAAATGAACAAGCTCATAAAGATAATTTGTTTGTGATTTGGACTACACTGATCGTGCATCATGTTTTTGGTTCATTATAAAGAACTGATTCATAAGAGTCATGTTTTAGTGAATCAGGCTACTCTGGTCAGAGTATATGTTTTTGTTTCACAAAAAGAATCTGTTTAAAAGAGTTGTTTGTTCATGAATCAAGTTACACTGGTTGTGCAGCAAGTTTATGATTCGCTAAAACAGATTCATAAGAGTCGTTTGTTAATGCCACACTGGTCATACTGTGTGTTTTGATTCACTAAAAGGAACCAGTTCGAAAGAATAATTTATTTGTGAATCAGGATACTCAAGTAGTACGGTATGTTTTTGATTCTTAAAAAAGAACAAGCTCATGAAGATAATTTGTGAATTGGACTAAACTGATTGCGCATCATGTTTCTGAACTGATTCATAAGAGTCATGTGTTAGTGAATCAGGCTACTCTGGTCACACTGTATGTTTTTGATTAACATAAAAGAAGATTTTCAAAAGAAATGCTTGTTCGTGAATCGAGCTACACTGGTTGTGCACCATGTTTATGAATTTCTAAAACAGAATCATAAGAGTCGTTTGTTAATGAATCATGCCACACTGGTCACACTGTATGTTTTTGATTCACTAAAAAGAACCACTTCAAAAGAGTCATTAGTTCCTCAGTTGGGCTTTACTGGTTGCACTGTGTTTTTGATTCACTAAAAAGAACTGTCTCATAAAGTCATTTGTTAGTGAATTGGACTACACAGGTAGTATATTTTTGTTTCACTAAAAATAATGATTCATAAAGGTAATTTGATAGTGAATGAGGCTATTCTAATCAAGCTGTTTATTTTGATTAACTTTGATTTACTTGATTCACTATATTCTATGATGTTCTATAGAAAATCCCAGTCTATGTACGTCAGAGAAATGATTGTGCACGGGTGACCAGGAAGTAGCCAAAGCCTTTAGATAAGGATAAGGGTGCTTGGCCTAGAGTCTTCATTAAATGAGAAGCCAGGATAACATAGCCCCGACTGACTTTTACATTACACTGGATTCCAAAGACTTTACAAATAAGTCCCTGAATGCTACCTAATACGACAGCTTTGCTCTGCAATATAACAAATTACTAGGTGAGACATAAATAGGATTACAGCCAGACTATAAACATGTATGCATGTGTAAGTTTATGTACGCCCTGCTGCCAGGCAAATTGCTCTACATAAGAGGAAAAAGAGGTAAAAGGTGACTGTGGGGGAGTGTGCTAGAATACGACCCCGTCACCATAATGCACATAACATCAGATCCTAGACACCCGCCTGTGGAAATAGGTATAAGATTACGTAACAGCAGACCTTGCAGATTGCCATGGATTAGACAGAGGCAGGAAATACGAGAAGGTAAATAACATTAGAGGAATTCTACATATGACTGTATTTCTGGCATTGTTTATCTGATCATCCAGCTTGCATTTCTATGAGCTTAAATGTCGCTGGACATCATTTACAGACCTTTAGCCCTAGCTTGAACTTGATGCACGTGCGACTTAAGAAAAGAGGAAAACATCTGGACACCAGTCGTTCAAACTACTCACATGCACCAGTGCAACAATAAGTAGTACGCCCTTTTTTCTGTAGATATTTACAGTTACTTTTGATTGAGGGTTAGTATTACTTAAGAGCCTCAAGCATAACCTAGGGGGAGGGGGTTGATTTATTGTGATTCTTTACTTAATGACTCTCAGTTGAACATTAAATAACATTGTATGAACATTTTATGGTCCTACACCTTCCACAGATGATATAAATATATTTAGACCACTTACCTTAGTGATAGCTATTGGAATGTGAAGATACTTTCAAACCAGCATAACAAAAATGTTTTTGAACCAAATCACCTACGCTGTTTTTAAATCAGTACTGTTGCTAACTATCGTTGAATCACTTATCACCATTGTTCACTTATCTGTTTAAGATCTGAGAGTCATTTGCCGGGCCGACGCTTTCTCCCAGCAGGCTAGACAGCCTCTTTCTGGCAGCGTGATGGGACTCCTCAGGGTGTTGTATAGAGTGGGCCGTAAACACAATTTATTAATAGTCGCCCGGCTGTTTGTGAAAATGAAATGCCTGCTGAGCTCCAGCTTGCACCTAACCCAGCCCCTGTCATCAAATCAACTGACTGACCAGCCTCGCTAGAGAGAAAGAGAGAGAGAGAACAATGCTAAGATAATTCTGCCATGAAAGTGCTCTGTAGAGTGATATTCCAGCAGGGAGCATCTGTCAGTAGTATCGTTGTTCTGAGGATAGATTTTCCTTCCTTCCTGTTGCAAAGGTTTTTTTTTTTTTTTTTTTTTTTTTTTTACAAAGGTTCTGCCTTTCTGCAACCAACTTACGTTACTTAGTGTCAATTGTATTAAATGTTGTGTAAACAACTCAGACTGTTATTGCCTCCACTCATCTGCTTAATCCTAGTAGTAATTGCCTAACATTGGATTTAGCATGACTGAAGTTCAGACACAAACACAACATTGAGACTTATTGGATAATTTTGCTGTTCATAACAAAGCAGCTTTCAGATTCTCAGACAGCTAGAAATGCTGTATTAATGGCATATTGGTGCATTCATAACCACGTCTGCACCACTTATGAGTGGCTCTAGCGGGAAAAATGTTAGTTCAGGAACAAGTGAGACTTCATAGCGCAATGATATGCATGCTTGACTTCTCGTAACGATTTTCTGTGGTTTCTAGATTCTATAGCTCAGGGCCAAAGAGCCTTGCATGGTGCAATTGATTTCCCATTTCTGAAACAGGAGAAACATATAGTTTTTCCTATATGCCCTGATATCTGTGACAGTTCCTTGTCATTCATGGGTAACTTATGATCCTTTGTCTCTTTTAAATGTAAGATCTAGCCACTTTGGCTAGAGTTGAATTGAGAAATTTTTAATTGAGGTAGCAAACAATTGCAATTTGAGCTTAAAGTTTGATGTACTGTAAGCCCAGGTGGTCCAAAACTTTATGACCTGTATGAGGCAGATATTTTAAAATATGTCTGTATTTTTGTTCTTACTATGGGTTCATTTGGGTCCAATATTGTTTTGGACTAGAGGTCAGCAGGACTCAAGAATTCTATTTTTACCACAACACAATTCGGAAAATAAAATACTGATACAATGCCACATTGTGCAGGTTTTGGTTATAATTTTCAGTCGAAGGGCAATTAAAAGCGATATAAGCTTCTTTCTTAGCAGTAAAAAGGGGAGAAAAGAATGGGAAGATGCTTGTGGATGAATAAAACTTCCTAAAGACTTTGTCTTTTTTCACTCCACTTTAGTCCTGATGCCTTTGAGACTTTTAGTAGACCACAGCTACTGAAAGAACTTACAAACGGCAGAGACAAGAAACGCTAGATGCCATCCTGGAAGGATCTAAACATGCCGACACTTGTCATGATGCCGCAGCCACTGAAGGAATTTCTTAAGGCGGATTTCACTTGATGGACTTTTTTAGACTCCTTTTGGGGGGAAATCTGTGGTACAGCTTTTGGTTTAAGCCTACACTTATCCATCACCTGTAAGCTCTTTCAGCAGCTTTGGCCATCGTATCAGTATTTTATTTTTCGAGTTGTGTTGCGGTAAAAATAGCAACAGGTAGAGCCAGTAGCTCACCAAGTGCAACCATTTCACATCATCGAAATAATAGCGCAAAATAGTCCAAAATATGTATAAAACATTGTGGATTTTTTAAATAATGTAAATCTCTCATGGATTTTCTACTACATATTTCAGTAAGAAACATAATTTATGTTACATTGAGCCATACAAGTCTTAATACTCTGAGCTCCCTTTAAAGGAACGATATTTCATCCCCTCAGTATACTTTTATATGCCTAGCACTCTTGTATCTTGAATCTAATACTCCCTTTAGAAGTTGCGGAGAGATCAGTGGCAGCAGAGGCGCTATTTGTCTTCCCATCTTCGGATGAGGATGGACGGATATCCAGCCACCAGTAGCACTGAGAAAGAGCTCCACCCACACCCCCCCCCCAAATCCTCTGCTTGTCAGTCCGGGCCAGTCTGGGAGCCAGATGGAGACTATGGTAAAGTGATGCCCACAGAGGAGTAATTGCCTTTAATCTGTTATTGAGGGAAGCAGGACGAGACCCGCAGCAAGGCATGCCCCTCTGTGCCACAGAGAAAACACTGGCGGAGTATCGTTTTAATGTGTGCGCGGCTTTGCGCGGCACTGGTGTGTTTATGGTTAGTTAGCGGACCAAATTTGGGGGCTTGGCAGGATAACCTTGTCCTCCGAGCATTTTAATTACGCAGCGTGATCTGACTCGGGGCCTGTGTTTAGTTTGGAAAACCAAAATCCAAATCCATACTTGAACGTCTTTTGAGTGTCAAACATTCCTGCTACAGATGCGAGCTTCCACACACAACTAATTCACTTCTTATGTGAGTCTCTTACGCTCGTCCTGTACCGAGTGCCCCTCCAAAACAAATAGCGGACGCCTCTCGCTGCTGCTGCCGAGTGTGAGAGTGTGTGTTTGCACTTATTTATTTAATAACTGTCAGGCTGCCTCGCGCTTCCCACTAAAACTTGGGCCTCTCGCAGGAGAAAGTGATCCGCAGATGACGACTCCCGATGAGATCCTGACTCGGTGTTGAAATTCAGGAATGATAAATGGTGAATTGC